>CM069905.1:66412926-66874450 GCA_036172215.1 Camellia granthamiana
TCAACTGTTTTGAGACTTTGATTTCATAAAATTGGAAGTGGTTTTGCAAAAAGGGAAGAAAAGGATGAAGTGGAGAAGAAGAACCAGAATTTCAGCATTTCGCATGGTCCGCTCGAGCGGAGGGAAGCTCTCTCGAGCGGAAAAATCAGCCTCCCAGCAGTTTTGAGAAATTGCACTGTCCGCTCGAGCGGAAATGTGGGCGCTCGAGCGGGAAGACTTATTTTCAGGAAAGTTTGGCAAGTTGCTCCACATGATTTTTAACGTATTAATGGCCTTATTTAACATCTTATGAACATGAATTGAAGTAAAGGAAGATTAGATTGAGCATAAGAATGAATATGAAAGAATGTTAAGGCATGTATGATTTAATGTATAATGATGATGAATGGTAAGAAATGTGTTAAATGTTGATGTTTGCAGGTCAATCTGTGAAGACCGTGCTATCGGATTTGGAAACCCGCTGTAAGTAACATTTTCGTAAAGATATGTTATTATGAATTATGTTCAATGATAAATGTTATGATATGTTTCAATGATGACGTTTTACGTGAATGAATGTCTTGATTGCGAATCTAGTATGGCATCCATAGTTAGTTGAAGTCGTGGGGGCGAGAACATGCAGGCCCATGCGCTTAAGTCATGGGGGACGGCATGGAGGGACAAGCCCACGACCAGTTTACGAGATCTCGGTATGTGTTTAATCGGTGTCCGGGACCGGTTACTCTAGTCGTTAGTCGACACATGTTACGTTATGTTATGTTCTATGGAGTATGCCATTACGTATGTTCTATATGATGACTGATTATGATTATGAAATGTTTTATTACGGTTTTATATAAAATGTTGGACTTCATTCACTAACCCCTTTACGTTACTGTTACTTGCTGGGCTTTAGCTCACCCCCGTATATATGTATTTATAGGTGAGCAGCCGGGAAGTCAAGCCTAGCGGAGTTCTAGCTGAGCCGCCGTTTTGTAAGCCAACCAGAGTTTTGGATGCCTCAGAGCTGGGGCTAGGCCTGGAAGGCCGTTTTGTGAGCTTTTGTCTTGTTTTTGTTGTACTTTGTGAACATTGCAACTGAGCTGTATATGTTGTGGATGATCACGTTATGTATATGTTGTGGGTAGTTAACAATAATTTTGGCATGTATATACTTGTTCATACTTATGCACAGCTCTTTGGACTATTTGTTGTATGTTGTCCGCTTCCGCGAGCCCCTATTAATTATGTTATGTACAGTAAGGCCTGTGGTAATCTAGGATTACTGGCCGGTCTCGTCACCAAACTTTTAGGGGCGGGTTTGGGGCGTGACAAGATAACTAATGATCAAGATGAAATGTTGAGCATAGATACAGGACAGTCACAAATAAAGGCACATATGGATTATACTGCTCAGCTGCAGCTCAAGCCACACATGTGAAAGCTGCAGTATGAGCTGCAGCCCCAGTTGCAGCCTATTGCAACTCAGTTGGCCAAAGCTTGAAGATTGTTAATCTGTTAGAACTAGAGTTAGATAGTAGTTATGATTAGGTTAAGTAGTTAGTAGTTATGATTAAGCAATTGCATCACATGTATATAATGTTCTTATCACGATCCAAACCGTCCCTATAGGTTTAGCATTCTAACAGGCCAGTAATTCTTGAATTACCAAAGGCCTTTGAACAGATTCACATGTAATGAGGGGTTGCGGAAGCAAATATGGTAACATACATAGTCCATTGAGCTGTATAAACATACATAAGACAGAAATTTCAAAAAAACTTTACATACATAGGCGTGACGTCATAAATACAGTAATTCCCGTCACATTCATTACAGATATAACAAAGGGGAACTTAGCCCAATATACACATAAACATAAAACTTGTTCATATACCAAAAGAACATAAGGTCTCAAATATGTGTGTCCAAAAGGGAACCTCCACAGACACGACTGAGACTCCAGGGTCATCAACTCTGAGCCTAGTCACACGCTTGGTCACCTACATACATATAATAAATAGTGAGCAAAAGCCAAGTGAATAATAATAGAGTAAAACTTTTAATGAATGATGTCCAGTTTCGTGTCATATCAATCAGAGAGATAAGCATAGTCATATCAAAAACAGACTTGTGTTCATATTCTTATTCAAATCACGTGTGGTACTTCCTTTGGCATTAACATATCTCTTTGGTCAAGCATATCAAGTTCCATAACGGAACCTCCAGTAACAAGTAACATTTCTTATACACGGGCCACAGTATTGTTTTCCCCGTGTGAGGGCCTGGGCCACGGTTGTAACAAGCCCGCGAGGGACCTCGCTACAGTTCGGACTCGATTTTTGGTTGTGGTTCTAAATCTGAACCAAAGAGTCCAAATCCGGCAAATCGTTTTGAGAAAACTGATTTTTTGAAAGAAGTGCCAAACATGGACTGCTTTGCCAGATAACAGAGTCGCCACCTAAATATTTTTAAAATGGGAAATTTAGGAAACCCTGACTCGGTGCCAAAAGGCCACGTGTCCGTCATCACCAAAGTTGGCTCGGGAACTTGGGTACGATTGGGGAAGGTCACATCGTGAGCACCCCCGCTCGCCCGGTCAAAGACGGCCTCTACTAACCATGATATCTGTTTTTGAAAACATTGTGAGTTCTTATTCCGGTTATTAGCCTAGGTTACTATGTGATGCTCGCAGCAAACAAGTATAGACTGGGTCGCCTGAATTGGGACAAAAACATTTCATGTTTGTTTGAAAGATGGTTTGCTACCCGCAGGTAGGCTTAAAATGCAGATTTTGCCACCCTCGGGTGGGCTTGGAAAACATGGTGTTGCCACTATCTAGTGGGCTTAAAACAAACATTCGATGCATTGTCCCAATTCAAGTAACACAACCTTCACCCACAGGCACTCAAGGCAGTTATATCACATAAGCATATAGCCTCATGGTAAGCATGCTATCATGGCAGCACTCACACGCATGCAAGGATGCTAAAGCATAAAACTCACCGAGTACTCCAAGCCAAAAAAAGGGAGCTAATTAGAAATCATGCATGATCCTAAGTATACAGAATTGCCTAATGCAACACATGCAAAATGCAACTATAGCAGGCTCGGCTATTCTAAACATGGCATGTGAAATGCAACAACTAACATGTATTCAATTTGGAATTGAAATACAAATGCAGTTTTGTATGATGCGCCGAGCCCGGTGCGTGCAAAACAGATGAATGATGCAAACATGCTGTCATACTATATGCTAATTGAAATATGCCCTATATCTAACCATCGTAAGCAGGTAAATAAAAGGGGAAGAAAGACGTGGGGTTGGAAGACATACATCACACTCACACACCCTTATTACAATTATGCCCTCGCGCAGAGGGTCCGAATAAATAATAATACAGTCCGAAATAATAGAATATACAGTCCGAAATATACAGTCCGAAGAATATACAAATTCCTAGTTAATTAACAATTAACTAAGAAAGCAGTAAACTGGCATGCAAGCCAGGGACTGCCTTGACTCCACTGATGAATGACGGGCTGTTTTCTCGCGGAAATCCATTGGGATGCCCCAATTAGCCTCTGTTTGCAACATTTCTCGAAATGCGTGTCGGATTCTGAAAAGTTGTTGGTCCTCGATTTTGCTGTAACAGAGAGCAGGAAAAGGGCATAGCAATGTATTTCACAAATATATGCATGCCTCGATCCTCGTGCCACCAATCACGCATATCGATGCATGATGGCCGAGGAGTCGGATTGCACAACTCAATATCGGATGAATACAGATGAATGCTATAAAACCTAATTCCATCATGGGTAATCCGGAGCGTCGGTGACTTGGGAATTGAGACCCGTTCCGTCACTCGGAGTACGAAACGTATCTCGTTTCCCGTGCCCGGGCTAACGCCTATTCCGAACACAATGCAATATGCATGATATGCATGAAATGCAACTAAGATACAGCCTAGTATGCACAATGCTGATGCGAATGAGATGAAAATAAGATGAAAATGAGACGCCTCGAAAAGCGTGTACGCGGGCACGCAAACCGAGGTGATGGCATGAGATGCAAATCGGATAAAACCGAAGTCCCTCAAAATGCGTGCACACGGGCACGCAAACCGAGGCGATGATAAAATGGAATGAAATGGCATACGGAATGTCACGATGGGCTTACACCAACATGGGAGAGCCTCAGCTCACTCACATAGGAGGCCGTCGGATAAAAAAAGAAGGTGCCTCGAAATGCGTGCCCGCAGGCGCGCAAACCGAGACAGTGACATACAGATATGAAATGGCATACGGAATGCGAATTGGGCTTACGCCGACATGAGAGAGCCTCAGCCACACCCACATAGGCTGCCAATGAATGAAAACGGAGTGCCTCGAAGTGCGTGCCCACGGGCACGCAAACCGAGGTAACGCACTAAAGCATGAAATGACATGGAAAATGATATGCAAGCATGCAAACCAAATTTCAGCAGCTAAATGAAGGGAAAAACAGCCCCGAAATGATACGAAATGACATGCCTGAAATCATCCCGAAATGTGATTTTAAGTACCCGAAATGGCCTACGGCTATGCTAAACATGCAAAATTGGCACATGACAGAAAAAAAAGTAGCAAGGCAACCCCAAAAATAGCATCTTTTCAGTACAAAATATGGCCAAATTGTGAGCATAGATATGGCAACAATGGCATGCAAAAATGGGGGAAAAGAGGGGATTTATAAAGCAAGTAACATATACAATGCTCAAACCAAGAAAATCAGTTCTACAACATTAAAGAGGGACCAAAAATATGCATATTTACAAAAGATGGCATCCCCCAATTCAGTATGTAGAGATACTAAACATAGCATGCAAAATAATGGGCCAACAAGGGATATAACATGAGGTATCATAAGCAATGACCAAAAAACTCAAGACCCTTGATAAAACATGAAGAATAGACCAAAACAAGACACTTTATAAGCCTGATGGAGGCTGAAAACAGAAGCTAAGCCAACCTAACAAAGCATGCAATTTTACGGAAAATAAGATGGATATAACAGGAAGTACCAAAACCAAACATCAAATGGCCTAAGACCTGTAACAAAACACAAATAATGGACCAAAATAAGGCACTTTACAAGCCTGATGGAGACTCAAAACAGAAGCATGATAAGCTTAAAGAAGCATGCAAAATGGGAGTAGAACGAGAATTCAAGGCAAGTGGCAAGTAGAGAATGAAAACCAGGTTGAGCCCTTCTTCAATGTTGAAGAGGGGCTCAAAATAAGCACAATATCAGTATGTTTCATGCTCCAACTCAGATCACAAATAGGCTAAAAAAAGCATGCAATTTTACGGTAAATATGGAGGATTACAAAGAAAGTGCATGATAGAGAGGCCAAACATGATTGAGCCCTTCTTCAATGTTGAAGAGGGGCTCAAAATAGGCCTACTCACAGTTTATATCAGGCTCGAAATCAGATCACTCATAAGCCAAATAAAGCATGCAAATAATTGGCATAAAGGGTGATATTGAAAGAAGTGTATGGTAGAGGTACCAAATGAGGTTGAGCCCTTCTAAAATATTGTAGAGGGGCTCAAAATAAGCCTAAAACCAGTAAGGGTCGGAACCCAAAACAAAAGGGAAATAGGGTAAAGAATTGACTCAAGAAAATGATAAGAAAAGGGAATTAGAGGCTTACCCTTGGAGACAAGTCTTTTGTGGCTTCTTGACTTCAATTTGATGCTTCTTGGCCACTGGAAAACACCCCTTTGCTGCTGGAATGGAGATGTTGATGGTGGTGCTTAGGGTTGATGAAGGATTGGCCTAGATGCTTGAAGGTTTTTTGAGTTTTAGAGATAGAAAATGGAGGTTTTTGAAGATAGGTTCTTGAGACAATTTTTTGTAACCCTAGGGAAGGAGGAGGTCAGCCCTTTAAATAGGCAAGAAAAGGGTGTAAAAGGGGAGGGAATGCATCCAAGCTTTCCCTCCCAAAATATCCCCCGGAGGGGGAGATATTTTGAAAAAAATATTCGGACAGCTATAAAGGGCTGGAAAGCAGAAAGCTGGCCGGCCAGGTAGATCTCTGGAAGGTGGCCGGCCGGCCACCCTAACTGGTCGGCCAGCCACTCACCCTGGCCGGCCGGCCATGGCCCAAAAATGAGGTGAAAAATTTCTGGCCGACCACCATGTGTTAGGGTCCTCCCAAGTGTGTAGAACAAGGTTCCAAGGTTGGAATCTGGCAACTCTGAAGCAGGAGTCACAACATTGCATTTGAAAGAGAGGCTCAAAAATGAAACTCACAATTGCTGGCCGACCATGCACTTTTAGGGTCCTCCCATGTCCCCTGATCACAAATATGTAGCTTTGGTTGGAAGAAAATATCCCCAGGGTGTTCAACATTGGCCCGGAAGTGAGCAAAACGGGCGCCGGAGGAGCGAAACTGGTTATCTGGGATAATTGCTGGCCTCCCACCCCCCAGTGATCTTCCTGGTATTGAAACAGAGGTACCTGCCAAAATTGAACAGAAACTGATGCAAAATGAATGCTCGGGACCAAAACCGCGCAGTTCGGGGTCCCGAAAACCGGCTGCGGGCACCGAAAGTGGCGTACGGCCACGAATTGGGCATCAAAGGCCCCAGTGTTCCTCAGAATGACAAAATAGAGGTCCCCGCCGAAAATGGACGAAAACCGATGCAAAATGAATGCTCGGGGCCTAAACCGCGCAGTTCGGGGTCCCGAAAATGGGTTGCAGGCATCGAAAGTGGCGTTCGGCCACGGAGTGGGTATCAAAGGCCCCAGTGTTCCTCAGAATGATAAAACAGAGGTACCTGCCAAAAACTGGAGAAATCGGAGATGGTTGGGCGGTCCCGAACCGAGGCACACGGCCTGACGGCTCCGAAAACCGGGAACCGGGCTCCGAAATGGGCAAAATGGCCTACGGCCACGAAAAGTAGCTCACGGCCACTGAGAGATAGTCTACGGGACCACTCCCTCCCCTCAGGAAATAAAATAGAGAAAACCGAGTCTGGTTCGCAAACCGAGACAAGGCACAGAAGAAGGTTCGGAAGTCCAGAGGCTGGGCGCACGGCCGCGACTCTGAGGCTTCTGAACGAGCACAACATGCAACATCACCGAGCGCTCAATCGGTGACGTCTGAGCCTTAAGGTCGATCAAAAATGGGGTGTCTACAACGGTATTGTTTTCCCTAGGCGAAGGCCTCATGACCATAAGCCACAGTATTATATCCCTTAGGCGAGGGCCTCTGCTAAGTATACCACAAATATATTTCAAAGATATGGATCATCATTCATGGAATTATAAAATAACTTTTTGTATCATTCAGAAACATTTCATATCATATCATAATGTTTAGAAAGTATTTCATATCAAATATAGCTTTACTAAGTTATTACTCACAGATAGTTGCACAGATAGCTTGATAGCAACCAATGTATTAACAGCTTACGGCGCATGACCTACATAAACATAACAGATACACATATTGAGACACACGCTCAGATCGTACTTAACTTGCTTCATTTAATTCTTCGTGTTTTTCTAAGTCTTATCCCCATTATTATGTCTTAATCTTAGTTTAGGGATGCCTAGGATGCAGCAAGGATGTTAAAATACACTTGAAAACACTTAGTCAAATATGCTGAAAACAGGGGTCTCGCTCGAGCACAACTTCCTTTGCTTGAGCAGACGTCCAAACATGTGAGCGGTCGTTCGAGCGCAACTTTTTTCACTCGAGCGGTCTATAAACTTTGCAAAAGTACTGGTTGCTTGATTTTTCCGCTCGACGTAAGCTCGACGGTTGCTCGAGCGTGAGATTGAGGTCTTCGCTTGAGTGCAACTCTTGTCGCTCGAGCGGTCTGCAAAAATGGTAAACTTTTGGGAGCAAGCATTTTACTCTCGAGCCAACTTTTGGTCGCTCGAGCGGGAGTGCAAAATACAAAGTGGTCGCTCGAGCGTAGGTTCTATCACTCGAGCGGAGAACAAAATTCTGGAATTTCCAGATTGCACTCTCAGGTTCAAAACTCGAATTCAAAGCTTTAAAATGCAACATTTGGGACCCAAAACTTGAGAAAACATGTCTAAACTTGTAAAACATAGAGAATTAAAGATCATTTCATGAAATCAAGGTCCATAAGCATGTCAATTGTGCAACCTTAAACTTGAAATTGTGAAAAACATGTCATGCATGTAAAGATGTAAGTTCAAAACTTTCAAAACATGATCGAATGACGTGTTTAACTTAAAAACATGTTGAATTCTTAAAACAAAACCAAAATGAGGATATGCAAGAGGGAATTCTTTGAATTCAACTTCAAAATAATGAGAATTATGCATACATGCATGATACACTCCCAAAACCAATTATCTAAGCTTGGTTCTTGCATTACACAACTTAATTCTTTGAATTCAAGTGGTAAGTGACTCAATTCCAAAGCTCAAAGGTTGAATTCTTACCTTAGATGATCAATGAGGCTCTAAATGATCAATTGTGTAAAGTTCCAAGCCAAAACCTCCAAGTTCTCTAGCAATTCTCTTAACTTGAGCTAAAACTCTTCTTTTCTCTCTATCTCCCACATTTTAAGCATGAAGATGAATGAAGGTGTAAACTAAAGGCCTAAGTCAATGTGCCTTATATAGGCTTGGTTAGTGATGTATAATAAAGGACTAATCAATTGATATTTTTAACTCTAATTATTTGGTTCCGAATCGAATTTCAATTGAACCTACCATAATATTCTAAAAATTCCAAATAACTCATCTATCAAGTCAATTTCATGATCGGATGCTGATAAGGCCTTTAATTCGCAGAACAAAACAAAAACACAAATAAATATTCCTACAGTAGACAGATATGAACACAATTAATGCAATACACATGCAAATTAATTCAGAATTTTATCTTAATTACTTATTAGACATATTAATCATGGTTTAACAGTTAATCATGGGTCGGGGTTATTACAGTTCTAGATCTCTCCATAATTGGTATTTAATGGAATAAATAACATTTTCTTTTGGTATCAGAGCTTTAGGCTCCTACGAGCAGAGATTCTTAGAGATCTTTCAATGGTCTCCAAACCCTATACCTCCCCCTACCTCCATGGTTATACCCCAAAATACTTCAAGTTCTTCACATTCTTCTTCATTACCTGCAAATCTTACACTGTTGATTTCAAATATGAGTGGCTTTGTAACTATAAAACTTGAATTGAACAATTACATTGTCTGGAAGAGTCAACTACAGAGCATTTTGAAAGCTACGAAGCTTCTTGGATTTGTTGATGGCTCAGAGGTATGTCCTTCATTTGTTATCCTTGATTCTAGAAATCAAGAGGTTCTGAATCCAGATTATACATAGTGGATCACCATTGATTCATATCTTTTGAGCTGCATAATTGCTACATTGTCTCCATCTGTCTACAGATCTGTCATTCATTGTCAGACAAGCCATAAGGTATGGATTGTTCTTGCAAAGAGATTTACTTCTCTTTCCAAATCTCATATTCATCAATTGAATAATAAACTCAGTCACATTGTTACAAAAGGCTTAACAATGGAGGATTACTTAAGTTAACTCAAATCCATCTCAAATCAACTTGCTCTGGCCTTATCACCAGTAGATGATGAAGATTTGGTTCTATTAGTTCTTAGTGGTTTACTAGAAGAATATGATACTTTCAAGATGACCATTAGAGCTCGATCTGATCCTATTTCTATGGAAGATTTGTCTTCCTTGTTGTGTTTTGAATCTATTCATATTGAGTCTTCACTCAAGCAATTTCATGCCTCAAATATTCCGATCATCAATGAATAGAGCATAGTATATATATATATATTTTGAACGGCAGAGATAAAACTTTATTGATAAAAGAAGAGAGTACAAAGTATAAAATAAAAAACATCATTAAAGATAGCATCCCTGGAGTTGGTGAGGGACCAACCAAAAAAAACAAAACAGAACTAGAACACCAAACCCATAGCCAGCACATCAGCAATCACACAAAACACAGCACCAGTAACACAGCAAACAACTTACAAACTCAGTCACCATACCCACAGAACTGCAAACAGAACAGATAAAAAACCATACCAACCCAAATAGTATGAACCAAGGGAAGCAAAACCATTGTTGCTGCACACACAGGAAAAACAGATTCAAGCCCAGTACATTGACAAAAGAACTAAGTTGCTGTTACACCTTAATCTAATGAGTGACATTGTAGACCACATCAAACCCTGCCTCTTAAACAAACTCTAATCTACCAAATGTTATATAGGAAATCATTAATAGTAAACTGATAATGCTTCGAAGAGGCTTTTAACCAAATCGCTAGTCTGATAATAATTAACTCCTGCAGCTCCTCCATATCCGGTTGAACATTTTTAAACAAGCAATCATTCTGATGTTTCCAGATGGACCAAAGCGTAACCAAAGGTATAGCTTTCCAAATCCTCCTTTCAGCTTTCATGAAGCAGGTACCATCCCACCAATGCAACAAGCACTTAACCGAACCAGGCACAACCCAAATCGATCCTCACCACTACAATAGACCAGTCCAAACCTTCCAAACCAGAGGATAAGAAATAAGTACATGTGCAGCAGATTCAGCCTTAGATTTACAAAAAAATACACACAGTGAAGGCTCCCTCATCCAGAACTCCAATCCTTTGAAGAAAGACAGACGTTTTGACTTTATGTTTCCAAGCTTAGCACCTAAAAAAATGAACTTTGGGTGGGAAATAATTAATCCACACTAGTCTACTAGACCTCACACAATCACCAAAACCCAATTCGCTATGCCTATGCAACAAAGGACTGACCTGATTTGCATGCTAGCCATATTGGTTTGTCTTTTTCATCCAAACATAATGCAGGAGCTGCTCTTAACATAACAGTGAGCCTAGATACCTCCTCACCCTTCCACTGTAGCAGAGTTTGTCTAAAACTGAGATCCCACAACTCAGAGCGACCTTTTTTATCAACAAAAAACTTGAGAGAACCATTCTTAACAAAGGAAATTGAGTAAAGTCTAGGGAAAACCTTCTTAAGACAACCTCCACCACACCATTTATCATGCCCAAATCTCACTCTGCTCCCATTACCTACTTTAATTTGAAAATTGTTAACCAAAAATTGTAGAAGATTGTTTCTTTGCTCTGTTATTGCTAAAATGTCACCCTATAACTTAGACCTTCTAATGCCAATAGTTTGATTTGGAACCCAAGCTCCAACATCAATTTTATATTTACTACAAACCACCTTTTTCCATAGTGCCTCCTCTTCATTGGTCTCCACCACCACTTTAGTAATAAGCAAGCATTAACCTCTATGATTTGCCTAATTCCCAACCCACCTTGATTAATGCTCTTGGTCACCTCATTCCATTGCACTAAGTGAGTTACATTCCTTAGATGTATTGGCTGAAGATAGACCTTTGGTGGAAGTAGAGTTGCAGTTAAAAAGAGAGATTAGAAGTGAAATGTAGAGGCTTAACAGAATGTTGGAATGGTCATCGTTGCAAAAGTCAAGATTAGAATGGAACCTAAAAGGGGATAGGAACACTAAATTTTTTCATATAATGGCTAGCAGCAGGCAAAATAGGATTGCTCTGAATTCTATTTTAGTTTATGAGCAAGCGGTTGAGGATCCAGAGCATGTGAAGTAGGAGGTATGGGCCCACTTTAATAGGCATTTTTCAGAAGAATGGAGGAGTAGACCTATAATAATTGGTGCTTTCAAGAGTGTCAAATGTAGTGATTTTTTTCAGCAGTTGGAAGTAGAGTTTTTGGAGGAGGAGATATGGGCAGCAGTAAAAGAGTGCAATGAGAATAAAACACCAGGTCCAGATGGGTTTAACTTAATGTACTTTCAAAAGAACTGGAAGGTGTTTAAAGAAGAGGTGATGTCTTTTATGAAGGAGTTTCACAATTTGGGTAGTTTGTCACATGGGATGAATAGCTCTTTTATCACATTAATCCCCAAGAAGGTCAATGCAGGCAAGCTAAGTGACTGTAGGCCTATAAGCTTGATTGGGTCAATGTACAAGATTTTGTCTAAAGTTCTTGTACGTGGACTTAAACCAGTTATGTCAGAAGTAATTAGTGAAACTCAATCAGCTTTTGTGGGGGGAAGGAATATCTTGGATGGGGTTTTGATTGCGAATGAAATTGTGGATGGGTGGAAGAAAGCCAAGAAGAAGGGGCTACTGTTCAAGCGCGATTTTGAGAAAGCTTATGACTCCATCAACTGGGGCTTTTTGTTTTCCATGTTATCAAATTTTGGTTTTGGTTCCAAATGGATTTCATGGATGATAGAGTATTTCCACTGTCAGAATCTCAGTTCTTGTGAATGGGTCACCAACTAAAGAGTTTAGTTCTCAGAAAGGCCTCAGGCAGGGTGATCCATTATCACCTTTTCTGTTTAATTTGGCAGCGGAAGGGCTCAAATCACCTTTTCTATTTAATCTGGCAGCCGAAGGGCTCAATATTCTACTGCTCAGAGCTAGGGAAATGGGATTGGTAAAAGGAGTACATATTGAAGGCAATAGGGTGGTTGTATTGTGCAGGAGGTTCTGAATCTGAAAAGAATATTAAGGTGCTTTGAAATGGTCTCAGGGCTCAAGATTAATTACCACAAGAGTGTGGTTTGTGAGGTTGGACTATCTGATAGTTTGATCAAGGATTTTGCTATTCTAAACAAGATGCAGAAAAGAGACCTCAAAGGCTTAGTTAAATAAGGGCTAAGGGCTAAGGGCTAAGGGCTTGTTAACAGTAGAATTGGACAAGCTAAGTTCAAAGGCTTAGTTAAATGAAGTTTCATTTGAATATTTAATCTAAGACTGTAAAAAATCTTGAGTAATTGCTGGCTCAATATTTCATTATTCGATCTACCCGTATGTCATCTAGTTTGGCCCATAGGTCATCTAGTTACTGGTACCATCAATCTTTATTACTATTTCAAATGAGAGCCCTTTTTTTTTTTTTGGGGGCCTAAGAGGCTTCAAGACAAAGGAGCATTAGTTGTGCAAGGGAGTACACAACACAGGGGGTTTCGCAGCGATGGCAATGGCGATGACGATGACAATAGCTTGTTGGTGGTGGTGTGGATTAAGAAATTTATTTTAAAATTTTGTCTAAAATGTAAATAATTAGAGGATAAATTCATAATTTAAGAAATAAAAACACTAACGGTCATAGTCCTAAATATCGGCCGGTATGTAGCGTACCGGCCAATTCGTACCGTACCAACTGATTCGTACCGGAAAATCATAGCACCGATTCGGATATGGACTGGTATACCAGTGAGAATGAAATTCACAGCCGTAGCATCCGAGTCTCGGTACGTAGCGGCCTGAATCCGATACATAGGCCGATACAGGCCGATACAGTTCGATACAGATTTGCTTTTGTTGTTGTTGTTGTTGTGCTCTGTTTCTGGGTTTTGTTGTTGTTGTTGTTGTTGTTGGTCTAAAGCTGAATTTGTCTAGGTTTGGCGGGATTCTGCAACTTCCGGTCAACATTTTGAGAGAGAGAGAGAGAGAGAGAGAGAGAGAGGAGATAGGATTGTTTGTGGTTGTATTATGGTATGGGAGTCTGAGATTGAAATGGATATACATGGAGGTGCATTGGGAGTCTGAGATTGAAATGGGTATGAAGAGAGGTACTTAGGTACATGAAGGTGTATGGGTTTATGGTGGATTTGTAGATTGTAAATGTTTAAGTATTTTTTTTTTTTTTTTGTTATTTATTTGTTTATACACCTACACCTCTATTTATATTAATATATATATATTTATTTTTTTCTTAGTACAAGAAAAATAAATATTCAAATCAATTTTTTTATTAAAAGTTTAACATATGCCAAAAATAAATACATATCACTTAGTTGAAAATGAGTCAAAAATGCTCATATATATCAAAATTTTGATTAAAATGTAACAAATTAAGGTTAAAAGAGTCAAAAAATGCATAAAAATTTAGTTTTAGAAGGATTGTTAATGATTTTTAAAATTCCACGGTCGCGACACTCAATTCCCGATACGTACCGGCCGATATTCCACGATCGATACCGTTAGCCGGTACCGCGATTTATAACTATGCTAACGGTCTGAATTGATCATTTATGGCATGTAAAAATAGAATATTAGTGATTGACCAAAATTAACATAAAAATCAACGACAATCTACTAGAACACAGAAATACACGCAGTAATTCTTTTAAGGTAAGGATCAAAGATCAGTTTCGAATGCAGAGAAAACGGCAACAAACGTTTGAATCGAGACCAAACCTTCTTCTTCATTAATAAGTAGTAACATTCTCTCCTCTCTCTCTCTCTCTCTCTCTCGTCTTTCAAAAAATTTGAGCATCAGATCCAAAGCAATTGCCAACCCACATCATCACAGCACGTGAGCTCCTCTTGTTATATTGCATATACACACTGTATGTAGCTTTTTTTAGTAAAATATATAATTATAAAGAGTGAAACCTTAAAGGCGTCACATGGGGTTACAAACTTTTTCCATCCATGTTTCATCCTAATAAGACAATGTGCATATGCATATGCATATGCATCTGTTTCTTTTATTTCCCGACAATGCCCTTGGCTTCGGAACACAAATCTGCTGTCCTCTTCGTCTTTGGTTCCCTTAGACCAAGCACCTCTCAATTATGTATGAGCTGCACAATTGCACTATTGTCTTTATCATTAGTCATCAGAATTTTTTCACTCAATCTCAGAAAATTAGTCTAGAATTTTGACTGAAATTTGAGTGTATGATTGAGATTGAATTAGTATATTGTGAGATGCATGTCTGGAATGAATCTGGATCAAATATTAATATTTTTGAATAAAATTCTGAATATGTAAAAAGAAATTACAAATCAGTGAAATGAATTGAAAATAATCATGAAACTATGAATTTTGGCTTAATTACTCGCACAATAGCACATATCACATTCGCACATTCATATTTTTATAATATTTTCGCTTCGTCTCACTGATTTGCAAGTCCATTGCATAAAGAGGTGATGAACCAAGTTGTTGGCTTAAAAATGAATGTAATGGTGATATCACATAACGATATCACTATTCAAGATGCAAACTTGATTTGTGGAAGAGACCAGAATATTATTGAATTAATAGAAAACAACTTATTATTTAATTGTATTTATATATAACTTTTTATTGACCAATGACGAAGAATATTATCATTGTTACTCTCAATATTTTTTCAAATTGTTGAGGTAATCATAATAGGAAAATGCTATTATAAATGGTTTTTTTTAAATCAAATTTTCTTATTACAATGAGATACAATTTTTTTTTTTTTTTTTTTTTTTTTTTATCGGCAAAGTAAATTGTTTATTAAAAACATAAAATTTTAAAGGTACAAAGAAGCAAAATACATTGAGAGAGACTCGGAAAATGAACAACTCTCCTACTACTGCTACTCATAAACTCACAACCTACCCTTCCGTCTCATGAGATACCAACGTTATGCATATGAAATTATTAAAGTGAGTCTCATGTACACATGCCTGTAGGATCCATACATTCACTCTCTTTGAATGTGTGTTTGAGTATAAAAATAAGTGTGATTGAAATATTATTGATGAAAACGAGACACGAAATTGCAAAGTGAGAATAGAAATTGTTTGACAAGTAAATATTTTAGTTTAAAATTCATTAAAAAAAAGTTAAATTAAAACAAAATTTCAACTAATACACAAAAATCAAATATTCATTCTCAATCATTTGCTTCTCAAACAACAGTAAAATCTTGCACCCCACCAGTTAGGCTGAGCTGTAAATATATATATATATTTATTTATTTTGCAAGAACACACTCATATGCATGATCCCACTAATTACAAGTCCATGGTCCACACAACACAGTCCCACATTGAGAAAAGAGGACATTGCAAAATTGGGCTTAAAGATGGATAGAAAGTGACAAATCTAGAAAATGAAGCAAACGAGGCTCAAACAAATTCCACTTTTAATTACTTTCTCTGCTGGACCACCACCACTAGTGAAAACTGACAGAAAAAAAACAAGTATTTGTAGGACTCAAATTGTGTAAAAAAACAAGAAAAAAAATAAATTCAAGAGATGGATCATCCCAGAAGAAGCTTCTCTGAGTGTGGTGCCCGAATCGAATTGAATCGAAGAGGTTCTTTGCACATATATAGATAGATAGAAAGTTCATACATATAAAGAAAGAGCAATGCTAGGTATCATGAAAAAAATTTCATAAAAATGATCATGAAATATTTATGATCTTTGGGTTACACTTAAAATAAAGCACCACACACTAATAAAAATAATCTAAGAATCATAAATCTTTCATGTTCATTTTCATAAAAAATTTTTCATGATCCCTAACTTTTCTCATAAAGAAAACCTTCCTGAAAAAAGAAAGATGTCCATTGTGTCATTGAAACACTGTCACTGTCTCCTCTTCAACTCTCTCTCTCTCTCTCTCTCTCTCTCTCTCTTCTTCATCATCATGGCTTTAATCTAACCCACTGGTACCGACCCTCCTTTGGCAGATCCTTCTTTATATCATAGTTGTACCTGAATGTGAATTAATAAGGAAAAGTACACTATCATGAATAATTGTATCTATATATGTGACGTAAAAATCTTACTAAGGAACAGTGTACTATCATGAATAATTGTATCTATATATGTGACGTAAAAATCTAAATAAGGAAAAGTATATTATAATAAATAATTATATCTATATATGCAGATACGATGATAAAAATTTTAGCTTAATAACTTTGAAATTATGTATTTAAATCTCGAAGCAACTATTTTATATATTGTGCCAAAAGTTAAGTACATATTCAATCTTTTCTCTCCTAAATGTATTAATTGGACGGTTTATATATATATATATATATGCAGACACGTTGTTATGAACATTTTCTTTCACATTGATGATTTTTCAGTAATTCTAGCTGTGCTGAATTAAAGAATATATATATATATATATATTTTAAGTGACTGCGATGAATTCTAAAGTGAGCGTGTGATGGTGATATTACAGATCATTGCGCACACTTACTTGTCTGCGAATAGCTTTTGCTCTAACTTCTCCGCTGTGGAGAAAAACTCTTCGATCTCCGCTGCTGATGGCATCTTTGCCACTGGATGTTTCCTGCGGAGGAGACTCGCCGCTGATGATGGCTTTGTTACCGTCGAAGACTCCAGTTCGTCCTTGTCTGTCGAAAGCTCGCTTGACGGAGTCATCTCTCTTCTGCAACCGACAAACAAACAAGTGCCATGAATTACACAACGAAGATTCGAAGAACCAAATATTTATAAAACCATACATACATACATACATACATACATACATACATACATACATACATTCACAGTTTCATACAGTACAAAGTGAAATTTACAAAGATAAGCAACTATTAGAATTGAAGAGAAGTGACTAGATCGATTCGATGATAGATTTAAAGGTGAATTAAATTGAGAAATTAAAGTTAACCTGAATCTGCAGTTGACGAGCGTGGAGATCTCATTTTCAAAACTACAGGTTTCTTGTGATTCAACCTTCAAGTTTACGATTTAGAATGAGCAATTAAGAAACGAAATTCAATAATTAAGCTAGAAAAAAACCGGCACTCAAATTTGAATAAGAGTCACCTTATTCAGATCTAAGGATCTCAATCCTTCTTTATCGAACTCTGTGGTGGACAAGTTTCTCGGACAATCGCACTCCTCCGCAAGGCGATCTGAAGCCGGCGACGAAGACACCAAGTTCTCCGGCGAATTCAGGACGTAGCGGTGGTTGACGTTAAGGAGTTGTTCATGAAGATTGGACGCTAACTTTCTTCTCTTAGACGAACTTGAACTTGAATTTGAAGAGCTCATAACCTCCATAGCTCTCATCGTTGTCAGCACTCTACCATGTCCCACCTCCATTACTGCTATTTCTCCGACTCTTCTGTTGCATCGTCATCGATCTCTCTCCTCCCGTCTCTCTATCTCTTTCTCTATATATAGAAAAATGCACACTCAAAATAGGTGACTCCCTGCCCCTCAATTGATTGATGGTCCCTCATTATCTATATATATTTTTTTTTTTGAGAAAAGTTAGGGGTTATGAAATTTTTTTTTATGAAAATAATCATGAAAGATTTATAATTTTTGAATTATCTTGATTAGTATGTGGTGTTTTATTCTAAGTGTAATTTAATGGTCACAAAGCTTTTATGATTATTCTCATGAAATTTTTTTCATAATACCTATCATTACTAATTTTTTTTTTTTTATTCTTCTCTCTCATAGGTGCGGAGAGTAGTGGGGTCGGTAACACTTCTATATACATATACACAATACTTCTTCCGTCTCAAAATAATAGTCTTTTTGAGAAATTTAATTTATTTTAGTGATACAATTATTATATTAAAAAAAAAATTGATTTTCCAAAATTACTGATAGTACATTTAAAAAAAATAACAATTGTCATAATTGTACATTTTGTGTTGTTAGAGCATCTCCAACGATTCATCAAACTTTTCACCAAATCTGAGTAAAAAAATCACTCTTTCCCCAATTTGATACCAAAGCCTCCAATGGTTCACCAAATATCAAATCTGCCCGGGACAACCGGTTGGTCGACCGGTGAGTGAAAATTTTTTTTTTTTTTTTTGAACGAATTGAACCTTTTTTGTTGAACTTTCTGAACTTTTTCTGGGACGACCGGTTAGGCAAAAAAAAAATTTTTTTTTTTTTTGAACGGTTTGAACTAGAAATTTTAAACTGTTTGAACTCTTTTCGGGACAACTGGTTGGTCAACCGGCTAGTCGACCGGTTGGTCTCCCCCAACGATCAGGAACAATGATTTGGTAAAATGCTTCGTTTGTTCTCATTTTGTTGAAATGTTTGGTGAATTCTGGATTTGATATCGATTTGGTGAAACCGTTGGAGCTTAAAAAAGTGACTTTTTCACCAAATTTTGAATTTGATATCAGGTTTGATGAACTGTTGGAGATGGTCTTAATAAATTTTAAAAAATAAAATAAGAAATTAATATTATTTTAATCTTTAATTTTTAAAAATAATAAAAAATAAAATAAAAAATTAATATTTAAGATGGAAAGAGTATATATATTATCAGAATCTTTCATACGAGACTGAATAGAGGCCTTGTTTGAAAAGACTAAATAAGTGTACTTTTTGTCTTTTTGGACAAAAAAATTGAGGTTGAAAATATGGATGTTTGGGTTAACTTTTTGACTTTTTATGGAAAAATGTGTAATAAAAAATTGTGAAAATTAGTTTTTAGAGGAAAATTTGAATTGGGAGTTGTGCAGCCGTAATTGTTGACTTTTGGTGAATAGTGTTAACTTTTTAACTTTTTGAGTAACTTTTTGGCTTTTTGGATTATTTGGGAGTACCCAAACTTGGTCAGAGTTATTATCAGAATCTTTCATACGAGACTGAGCCTCTGTTTGGAAAGTGGGTTAGCTTTTTGGCTTTTTTGGTTATTTTAGCCTGGGCTTAAAAGCTTGGTTTGAGAAGGGCTTTTTGGCTTTTTGACTTTTTTGAGTTTTTTTGTGAGAGAAGAATGTAATGATTATGGGTTAGATGTGATATTTTGTTTGTTATGATTAAAATAGTCTATTTTATTTTTTGTGACTAAAATAGTCAAAAAAGCCCAAACCATGACTTCCCAAACGAAGCCCGAATAGAATAGACTGAATAGAGTTATTGAACTACAAATAGAGTTGATGGATGTGCTTGATAGATTTGATCGGACGGCTGTGATTTGTTTTGTACGGTTTCTGTTGGTGTCACCCATGTGCATGGTGCTGACTCCGTCAACGGTGATGGGGATGCCGTTCCGAAGATCTGGCCGTTGAAGATCACAGAATTACTACCGATCAGATGTCTAATGACCGACCGCCACGTCATGGCTGCCCGTTGCCGAAACCACCGTTTATACCAGTATAAAAAATTGATATGTAAGTTTACTTTTTATACTTATTTTTTTATATTTATTTTTTAAATTTAATAATGCGTGAGGAAGATAATTGATTGATAATTAAAAAGTATTTGATTATCAACTAATTATCTTCTTTATAAATCACTGAATTTAAAAAGTAAATATAATTTTTGAGTTTAAATAGTAATGCTCGTAGTTGTATATGTTGAAAGAAAGGGATTCGACTTCTCTCAAGTTAGGATTTTAATATCATTTCAATAATATTTATACAAAAAATTAAGGTGATCGGATATCAATGGCTATATATTTGAATTAAATTAATATTATAAAAAATAGATGGTTATTTTTCAAATTATATTTGTAGTTTATTTTTTTTAAATAAATATAATTTAAATATATAGTTACCGATATCCAATCATCTTAATTTTTATATGAATATTCTACTTAACAAATCCTAAAAACAAAACGGTTCAAATATGTTTGGTTTTTGTAGTTGGCAATCCCGTTTGACAATTTTTCTTTTAGTTGTAATTTTATTCGTTCTTTTATTTGAATTAGACTATGAGTGTTTAGATGCGAATCCAACTCAAATTGTGCATTGTAGAGGAGTTTGGGATCTTAATCCTTTCATGTTTGCCACTTCGCTGACAATCTAAAGGGATTGAGTTACCCGGTCAGCTCGCGGGGGTTTAGAAGGCAGCGTCCTATGAAAGCGTCCGGGGCAATGCTTAGGCGGGGTTGAGGGGCAGCGCCCCCGAAGCAAAAAGTAAAAGTGCAGTCTAAGTTGTTTGATTGCTCGAGTAGTCATTTGTGCGCTCGAATGAAGAAAATGATTATTTATTACTTTTATAGAGTGTGAACTTTCGGGAAGCAAATTTTACCGCTCAACAGTGAGAGTTATACTCGTGTGGTTAACCTATATGTTTTGCACCACCTTTAGTTACACCGCTCGAACGGTCTTCGCGATTTAGTTTACTATACAATGTACTGTTTGCTTGTTCTAGGGTTCGTGTCATCTAGTTTTTTAAAGAGAAAGAAAAAATAAAGTATTTTATATTTAAGGGTGCTTTATAAGTGTTTGGCTGATAATTTAAGAGTGATCAATGGATTCATGAAATTTATATCAATATCATTAAGGGGTTTGTTAGTTTTCTTTTATTCACAAAAGAGAGAGTTGTTCTTCGGTGGATTCGGGGGAACTTGGGCCTGAAGTTTTGTTAGATTCTGGAGTGGCTCATCGTCGTGGAATTGACATCAGCATTGTGGATTCAACATTAGACAAGACAATTCTGAGGTAAAGACGGTGGTAGAAGAGACATATGGAGGTCGGGTCAATTCCGGTATGGATTCGCTAGGTAATTGAGAGTACACTTATGTAATTCTTTTAGTGGATTGTTTTGTGACTTTGGCTCGTGGATTTTTTTTTTTTTTTAATTGGAGGCGCTCCAATTGTAATTTTTTTCATGTTAAATTATTATGTCAATTTGTCTTTGATTGTTTAATTGAGATTATTATTTATTGTTTAAAAATTGAAACATAATCACAAATAAATATCTAGAAATTTTAAAATTTTTCAAAATCATCAAAACTGATTCCAAAATGAGTTTACCAAACCTAAACGCTTTCTCAAATTGAGATGACAACTTGAAAGACCCAAAGAAAGTAATGGTACATATTGACAGTATGAGGGTATCAGCTTTTTAATGGGCAATCTTGATTGAGTAATGCTGGGGATCTAAAAGTTTTATTAATTTTTGAGTCTCACATTCATGTGAAACATTTACTAGAAATTTTGATAAAATTTTTGGAGTCTCTAACACTTTTCATCTTGATTTGTGGTACGTAAGGGTGTATGCGGTGCGATTTGAGGGTAAAATTATAAACTAAATCATGAATAGCAGATTGACAAATAATCAGACCACGGTTTGAACGATTTTAATTTGTTAGTTGACTAAAAAATAATCTTAAATAATTATTAATCATTTGCACAATATATATAAATATATAACACTAAATAATTTTACGTAATATTTTATATATATATATAATACTAATTTACAATAAATTTCACATTTTAAATCTCTCATATTGATTTATTTTCATATTTCATTAGAGGTAAAACAAAAACATATAGTGGAGTAGAGCGATTTTAAAGGCTAATTATAAATTTCAAATCGCGGTTCGAACTAGCTGTGGTTAATGGACAGATCAATGTGAATTAAACAGATTGGTTGGTATTTTACACAATTCTAGAGGTGGAGACAATTAGTGTGATATAAGACTTGTTGACTTAATCATTTTACGACCTTATATTGGCCAGTGATGTCACAATCAATATTTTTTCCCATAGCTGGTGGGTGAGGAAACGCAAAATTTTTTTTTATAATCCCTAACTTTTCTCAAACGCAAAACATTTATTTATCTATTTATTTATTTATTATTATTATTTCAATGAAGAAAGATATAAAAATAGTTAATCTTCTATGTATTATTTTGCATAATCCTCTTACATGATATGGGATCCATAAAATATAATTAATTTATATGTTTCAAGACTTTTTCATAAAAAAAAATAGGTATTCATAACATTTTTATTTTTTAAGTTCTACACTTTTTTTATTTTGAGAATTTATACAAACTAAAGTGGCAGTGTCATGTTAATATATTGACACTTTGGACTCATTTCAGTTTTGTCAAGTTTGACAAAAATTTAACATTTAATCAAACTTAACTTCTCGATTTTGTTCATTGTGAAATTAAAAAAACGACCACTACAATTTTTTGTTTTTGTTTTTTTGTGTGTGTCAATTTGTGATGAAGTGTAAAAACAAATTCATTACAAACGTCTTTAAAGATTTTACAAAAGTTATAGAATATCATATCATGACTACATAAAGGATGGACATTACTCTATAAATGTCTCTCTTTTATGTAGGATTGTAGAAAAAATCTAACTATTCGAGCTTGACTCTTATTTCACTAGTTAAAAAATTGTTTGAGATCGATTTATTATATAAATAAATTAAACTTCAACATATTTTAAAATTTATTAAGTTTTTAAGTAGTAGCTCGATAAACCTTTATATACTATAAACAAAACCTAACAATTCGAGCTCAATTTGTATGCAATTCATTAAAAATTTGTTTAAGATTGACTCGTTGTAAATAAGGTAGAACATGTTTGAATCTCATTATCTTCAAACTAAACATGAATAACTTACTACTCAACTCATTTGCACTCTTGCCATTGCAAATCATATAATATTTGTCACCTATTTTCTAATGCTTAAAAATTAGGGATACTTATGTGTAGGTCCTAATAAGTAGACTTATTATTTAATAGGTCTTATGGGAAAAATTTGTCATAAAAAAGTTACTAATTGTAAGTTTTAGAGATAATTTATAAAAATCATAACAAAAAAAGTCATTAATTGTCAATTTTTAGCTACATATATAAAAAAAAATTGTCACAAAAAAATTATATTTACCAACAGTTTTATCAAGATTTATTTTCAATAGAAGTCGATAGGAATTAAGTCCAATTATTAGGATCTATTAATAATTTATCCTAAAAATTATAATATAAAAATTATTTAAATATAATATTTTCAATCAATTCGGTTGATATTGGTGCAATTGTTTTATGGGTACTGTTATGGTGTGCAACTTACGCCTTACACTTACGCCTTTTCTGTTTGCAGTCCTGCTTTTGTTTTCACATTCCATTTACACTTTTTATGTAAGTGGCACATGGTGTGCAAGGGTTGCACACTTAAGAAAAGTCCTTGTTTTATAATCGAAATAGGCTATGCCTTATAAAAAGTCAATTGAAAATAGAAATTTTAGTCAATCGTAGAGGATCCACCACTAAAAAAAGGGAGTTTTTGTGACGGATAATCACCGTCACAAAAAGAGGAAAGTCATCGCAAATACTTTTAGCAACGGATATAAGACGTGGCAACAGGAGGTGTGGAAAAAGCTTTTTGTGACGGATTGAAACCGTCGCCCCTTTATTTGTGATGGAATTGTACATCTTTTGCGATGGTTAATAACTGTCACAAAAAAATTGTAAAAATATATAGTATGAATTCTATAAATTGTGGCAGGTAATACATTGAAAGGCGGGACAATACGGATTTGATGAGAGTTTGGCACCAAAAGACGAAAGTTTTTTCTTCAAGAAGCTAACCTTAACTTAACCGTACTGATGACTAGTTCCCATGTACTCTAGGGATGGCAATTTAGAACCGGCCCGACGGGGACCCGACCCCCCGTCCCCGATAAGAATGGTTTTTCTCCGAAAAATACCCCCGACGGGTAGGGGATGGTATTCAAAAATAAATCCCCGGTGACATTCGGGCCGGGGACGGTGATATATATTTCATCCCCGCCCCGGCCCGGCCCCGGTCCCGGCCCCCGTCCCCGGTTAGCCCCGATTTACATTTTATATATACATATATGTTTGGGGTTTGACTTGGTCAGCAGCTCTATCCCTTTATATATTATATACTCTTTTTATTATTATATATTCTTTTTATTATTATATATTATATATTATATATATTTGGTAGGTACACAGTAGCTCCACTATATTCTCTTCTCTCACTCTTTCTTTTCTCCAGTGCAGTGGCGATGGCGAGTGCGACTCGTCTCTCCAGTGGCGACGGCGTGATCTCCTCTCCCCAGCGACGACGGCGAGTGCGATCTCCTCCGCGGCAGTACGCACACCCGGCGTCATCTCCTACTCCGGCTTCGTTTCCCACCACCACGACAGATCTGGGCAGATCTGAGTAGATCCCATCTCCTCCACACCACCGCAGATCTTACATCTCACATCTCAGATCTGAAAAGATCAGATCCCATCTGTAACAGATCATCTCTATCTTTTTTTATTTTTTTTATTTTTATTTTTTGTTGATGATGTTGCTGTTGCTGCCTTGAATCGATGATGTTGTTGAAGAATTTTTTTTTTTTTTATGATGTTGCTCCGGTAATGGCTTTGTTGATGAATTTTTTTTTTTTTGGATGATGTTACTGAATGATGTTGTTGATGATGAGTACGGGGATTTTCCGGGGTCGGGGAAACCCGATCCCCGTTGGGGACGGGGGTGGGGGGAGTGATGAGTTCCCCGTCGGGGATCGGGGCCGGGGACGGGGATGTTTGCAGTTTCGGGGATCGGGGACGGGGAGGGTGATCCCCGGCCCCGCCCCGCCCCGTTGCCATTCCTAATGTACTCTTCTCTCTTGGGTTGGCACCAAGTAGTAAGTCAAGATGTGACGTACCAAATTTTTTTTTTTTTCCTTTTATTTTGAAGCATTAAAGGAAATTAAATAATAAAATAATTTATTAAATTAAAAATTTAACATCTTAAATAAGAAAATTTCAATTCTCACACAATTAAAAGTTTAATAGCACGAAATTAAAAAAAAAAGATTTAAAAGTCCAAATACAACATTAAGCGACATTATAACATTCTTAATCATTATATATAAGATAGTAAAATTTTATTTTGCAAAAGTCCTGCTTCTAGTTAGCCAAAGCTCTATATTAGCAGTGGCTCCAATTTCAGCTTCCACTCTTTCCTCATCAAAATCTGACATAAAATGCTCGGGGAACAAACATATGCCATGAGTTTTACAACACAGTAAGAAAACATAATAAACCTACCATTCTTTTTAAGAGAAAATAATCAGATTTTAATTATGACAATTAAGAGAATAACGAACATTAATAGAATAACAATATAACAATCATTAAAATAATTTTAACAATTTTAATAGTTTAGGTGACGCTCAAAATCTTATCAAAGAGATTTTCTTACCAACTACTAAGTTATGGCCATGGTTAATTTGAAAACCCCCTTGGTCAATTATTCAAGTGTTACCAATTGTAACTACCAAGGATGCCAACACCCAGAGTTATATACTCAAGCCGTGGTATCCGTGGTCTGCCTCAAGGGAATGGTCTGCCAATGGTACGTAACCTCCCTGCGTACCACCCCGCATATCCACCCTTATCTCCAAAATCAAACACTAATAAGGGTTCAAATAAGTCCGTGCCATCTTAGGGCTTCGCGACACAATTATGTAAAAATTATAAAAAACCAAGACTTATCCTAAATTATCTGTATTAATCCTCAATCGTTAATTTTTTACGTGCCGTTAATCATTTTAGTTAGTTTTTATATTAATCATAAATAATTAAAAATTTAACTTACCATAAGTGTTATACCATTTCATTAAAATTCTCAATAGAAAATATTACACATATGTCATACAATAATCAATTAATGTACAAAATTATAATAAACAGTTAAATTAAACCATAGTGTGAAATGATAATTTTAAATACTTAAAAATGAACCACAATCACAAACATGCATGGGCTACTAATTGACAAGATTCAACTAATTAGACTAGCACAATATTTATTTTTAGTCCTAATAAATAATTGAAGTAATAATCTTGGTTCCTTCTCAACTTGCCTAGAAAATTTCAGAACATACTCTTCGTAATTAAAATTATTTATTCAATTCTAAAATTCATGGAATTACATGGAATATTCAAAAAGCATGTTATGGTCATTTTACAGAAAGAAATTCCCAAAAATAAGTTATAAATAATTCTGTAAAATTTCAAGAAATTTCATGACACAGATTCGCCACATTTTCTTAAATTAATTCCACACTTAAATTTATAAATCAATTCCATAATCTAAAAATTTATTATGAAACTAGACTTATCAAATATAATTTTTTATTTAGAAATTACCAGATTTGGTTTAATATAGGAGTTTTAATGATTTTTCAAACATGCAGTAAAATCTGTCTATAGTTTCTGATTTAATTAAAATGTTGTATAAATTCATAAAAAACTAGAATAATTGTTACAAATATTCATGGATGAACTAGATATCATTATTAACAACTTTGTAGAAGAAATCATCCCAAAATTTAGAGTATAAAATTGTCTAAAAATTTGTACAAGTTTCTGACCGATTTAAGAGTGATATAATCAAATCAAATCAAATCTTTAATCATCTCTTTAATGGCACAAACTACACATGCAAGTCTAATTTCAAAATTTCACCATGATTTTAAGACTACTAATATAAAATAACCTTCAAATATTTGATATACAAATCACAAAATTTACATATAACTATAAATAAATTCTAGCTACAGTCATATGAACACAAATTTGAAAATTTCAACAAATAAAAAAAATGAGAGGATTGAGAGGGTTTTTTCACTTAATAGTAGGATTGAAATGGGGTGATGAAATTGTAGGAAAAATTATAAGCTCTTGATCCTCTATTCTTTTTCTTTTAACTCAGCTTAACTCACAAATTATTTTATTTATTTAATTTTTTTTTTTTTTTTTACTCTTCTCTGATCAGTTTGAGGAGAAGGATGAAAACTGTATGTATATATAGAGGCTCTTCACCTGAGGCTTTCTCTCTCTCTCTCTCTCTCTCATCATTCTATTACGTCCCATGGTATATCTTCTAAATCCAACACAAATAATGATCCTATCTCTCCCTTCTAGTATATGCATGCATACAATTGTTGGGTGATCAATCACCTACGCTATCACCGAATTTCTAATTTTTTTTTTTTATGTGTATTTTTGTGGGCTTCTTAAAATTAATTAATTAAGGTTTTCAATTAAGGTATTTAGTAAGGATAATTATTAAGTTGAATACTTGTCAGAATAAATTATATACAATAATTATTGAATACCCTTAGTTATTTTGGTAGTTAATTTCCTTTGATGTTCCAAAACAAAAGGAAAAAAAAAAAAAATTTGGGACGTCACACAAGGTATGAGAATGAGAGCTTTTGACTTTTACAATTAAGCTTGGCTGTAAACTCATTCACTAAGTCATCATACACTCCAATTCCTCATACTTGGCCTTTGTGAAAGTTAATCTTCAGCCATGAGATCACTTCAAAGCACCTCAGGATTCTTTTTATGGTCATTACCTCCATCCATTCAGCCTCACAAAAAATGATTGTGTCTTCTGCAAACTATAAGCAAGTTACTAATATCTCCTTTTGATCCACCACAACGCCTTTGATCAATCCCAATGATCTTTCTCTTTGTAGCAAGATATTCAAACCCTTTGCCACAATGTTAAATAGGAAAAGAAACAATGGATCTCCTTGTCTAAGACTTCTCTCAGGACATAATTCATTTGTAGGAGAGCCATTAACTAAAATTGATAATCTATTTGTGGTCAAGCATTTCCTTTATCCAATTAATCCATTTGGCTCCAAACTCAAAATTTGACAACATAGCCAATAGGCAGTTTCAATTGACAGAATCGTAAGTTTTTTCAAAGTCTAGATTAAGAATCAATCATTTCTTTTTGTTTGTCTTCCACTAGTCTACCACTTCACTAGCTATCAATACTCCATCCAATATATTTTTGCCTCTCAAGAAGGCGGATTGTGCCTTCCCTATAATTTTGGGAGCTGTTAGGTTTTATTCTTGGCAATTCCGTTTGACAAAACTCCTTTGAGTTGTAATTTTATTCGCTCTTGTATTTTAGTGAGGATATGAGTTTTAGATGCGAATCCAACCCGAATTGTGCCTTGCAGAGAAGTTTTGTGATGTTAATTCTTTCAAGATTGCCACTTCGCTGATTATGACGGGGATCGAGCTGCCCGGTCAGCTCGCGGGGGTTGAGGGGGCAGCGCCCCTTAGCGGGTTTGGGGCAGCGCCACGGCGGGGTCGAGGGGCAGCACCCCTGAAGTAAAATGCAAAAATGCATTTCAAGTTGCCTGTCCGTTCAAGCAGACATTCTCCCGCTCGAGCGGAGAATGCTAAGTTCCAAAAGTTTATTCGCCTGCAAAAATACTAGATGTTGTTTTTTCTCGCTCGAGCGGAACTTTCCGTGCTCGAGCGTAGGTCCGCTCGAGCGGCCAATCTGACGCTTGAGCAGAGATCGCGGGACAGTTTTCTATAAATATGTGTTTCAGTCCAAATCTAGGATTACTTCTCCAGATCTTTTTCTTGGGTTCTAGGATTTATATCTGGGGATATTTTGCTAGTTTTCTTTGATGTTTTGATTGAGTATTCAACTCATGGTTTAAAGAGTATACATCAAAGGATTATTTGTTTGTTCTACACAAAAGAAACAGTTGTTCTTCAGTGGATTCTGAAGAATTTGAGCCTGAAGCTTTGATGGATTCTGGAGTAGCTCATCGTCAAGACAATTTCGAGGTGAAGACGGGGTTGGAAGAGGCACATAGGGGTTGGTTCAATTCGGGCGTGGATTCGTTAGGTAATTGAGAGTATACCTGTGTAATTCCTTTATGTATTTTTAGTGGATTGTTTTGTGGCTTTTGCCCGTGATTTTTTTATCACAATTGGAGGTGTCTAATTGTGGTTTTTTCACGTAAAATCGTTGTGTCGATTTGTCTTGATTGTTTGATTGGAATTGTTATATACTGCTTAAAATTGATACATAATCATAAATCAACATCTAGGGAATTTCTAGATTTTTCAATTGGTATCAGAGCGGGTCGCTTTATTTTTTTTGTTTTACAAATCTATTAGAGCGAGATCTTGTTTGATTTGTGATAATGGATACAATTCGTGAGATAAATTCTATGGTTCGACCACCCCTACTTGACGGATCCAATTATTCTTTTTGGAAAGCTTGGATGAGATCGTTTTTAAAATCTATTGATGAAAAAGTTTGGCAATCTGTCATGTATGGGTGGACTGAACCAACGATTACCGTTGATGGAGTAACTTTCCCCAAACCAATTGATAAGTGGGACACAATTGATTACCAAAATAGTAACTGGAATAGTAAAGCTATCAATTCTCTTTTTTGCGCTGTCACACTTGAAGAGTTTAGTCGTATTTGCAATTGTGAAGTTGCAAAAGAGGCTTGGGATATCTTACAAACTATTCACGAAGGCACTCCTTCTGTTAAACGCTCAAAACTTCAAAGGCTCACGTCTAGTTTCGATAACCTTTCAATGAAAGATGATGAGACCTTTGATGAATTTTATGCAAAGTTGAGTTTAGGTGAAAAAATACCAGAATCCAAAGTTGTGGGAAAAATTTTGAGATCCTTACCCGATCGGTTCCAACCAAAAGTTACGGCTATTGAGGAGGCTCAAGATGTTAACAACCTCAAGCTGGATCACTTGGTTGGAAATCTCCAAACTTATGAGGCATATAGGAATTTCAAAAAGAAACAAAAAGATACAATTGCTTTTAGTAGTGCTCATAGAGTTGGAGAGGATTCTGATGAGGATTGTGAGATAGATTCCAAGATTACGGCTGCTTTTGTTAAACATTTTAAAAAATCTTTTTTGAAAAAGAATCCTAATCTTTTGGAATCTACTCATACTCATAAATCTAAAGGCAAAGATAAACTCAAAATTAATTCTATACCCAAGAAGGAGAAAGGAAAGATACAAGGGAACTCTGAAAGAGTCCAATGCTATGAATGCCAAGGATTTGGCCACTTTGCTTCAGAATGCCCCACTTGTTTGAGGAAGAAGAAAGCCCTCGCTATCACTTGGGATGATGAATCAAAATCTGATGAAGATGAAAGTGACAATGAAGATCAAGGTGAAGAGGGACATAAACATTCCTTGCTTTTATGGCGGCTTCTGAAACTGAAGGACAAACAGAGTATTCAAAGAGGTCGGTTGAGAATGCCACTGATAATGAATCCTCGGAGAGTGATGATGAAGAGCTTGAGCAAGCTTATGAAAAGTTGTATAAGGAGTCTCTTAACTTATCCAAATTGAATGACAAACTCACTACGAAACTCAAAGCATGTGAAAGTGAGAATGTCAAATTAAAGAAAGAGATTTCCGAGGCTAGGAATGATGCCCTTAAGATTTCTAATGATCGACAAGCTCTTTGTGCAAAACTCTTGACTTGTGAGACAGAGAGGAATGAGCTACAGCAAATCTATGCAACATATGAAGAAAATATTGAAACTCTCGAGATGTCTCAAGTTGTTTTGGAAGAACTAATGATCAAGAAAGAGGAAGAACTCAAGTGTGCTATGGCTACCATTGGTTTTTGGAACAAAGGATCAAAGACTTTGGACAATATCATTGGGTCTCAAGAAATGTGTTGTGACAAAAGTGGCATTGGCTTTAGTGATTACAAAGAGCAAAAACAGAGTGCATCTACATCTCATGATACAAGAACTCAAGGAAAGGGAGAACGAAAAATTCAACATAAGGATGGACTTCTAAAACTTCCTAGAGTTGGTAAGGCCAAAGAAAAGAAGGTACACTATATTTTTATTTGTCATTATTGTGGTATGCATGGTCATATTCGCCTTTATTGTTATAAGTTGTATGGGAGAGTGTCTCATAGAGATGGAAAAAATTCCAACATCTCGTGGGGTAGGAGACACTTCATTGGTAGTAATGAGATTAAAGGTCATATTAGACCTCGTTATTTTGATCATCTTGAGACCAAACATGGAGCAAGTTTGCATTTGCCTAGACTTAGGAATAGGAAGTTGGAAACCACGTCGAGACGGGTTCCCATTGCAGGGGAAAGGAACCACAACGTCAAGATACCACCCAAGAACCGCAATTCTCATAACTTTGTTCATACTAAAGCGATTTGGGTGAGAAAACTTGGCTTGTGCTAATTTGTTTATTCATTTTAGTTTTTGGTTTTCTTTTGTGTTTTTTTTTTGGGTCATTTAATGTGTGGTATCATTTAGTGCGTGCTTGTTCATTTTTTGTCTTGTTTTTTTTTGTAAGAAAAAAAAAATAATAATAATAAAAAAGATTTTCTTAGTATGGTTTTGCAAGCTTGAAATTTTTTTTATAGTCCTTGGTGCATACTGGTATTGATGAGAATATCCATTACATGTTAATATGTGTGTGCTTTCTGTGATCATTACTCATTTTGGAGTGTGTGTGCTTTGATTAGTATGTCTCATTCTGTACATACTCTTGGATTAGCAAATTTTGAAGTCTTTCGTCTTAGTGATTATTTTTCTCTATGGACTTCTGGCATTGTATCTTTTGCTTTTCTAGAGGAATTGACCTATACTAGCACATCATAAGTGATGTTGAGTCTCTTAATCACCTTCCATTTTTTTGCATCTCCACGGCTTTACCCCTCTGTTTTTTGTAGTCCAGGCATGAGGAAAAGGCTACCTCAAAGTCACCAACCAGGCTATCCTTATTATATCCATGTTTCTCTGGTTCGGTTTCCGTACTCTTGAGCATGTCAGCTGCCAATGAGTGTGCAAAAGAAAGAAAAAATGTGCAAAAGAAAGAAAAGAAAAAATATGCAAAAGAAAGAAAGAAAAAAAGAAAAGATTCATTGATTGAGGGGGGGCCTCCGGCCTTACTCACCAAATACCCCTTGATTCCTAGGGGTTTGACTTTCCTTAGTTGTGCTCAGATTCTCTTGTCAGAGGTCCAACTTTTAGATCACTACTAGGATTGACTCTCGTGTTTGTCGAACTCCAAGAGTCACACACACACTTTTATCATGGGATCTATGCTTTTCACATAATGCATCACTTTCTTTTATGAGAAATCTTCTAGAGGCTGTGCACATTGTATTTTCAAGTAATTGTGCTTCTTGAATAATCTTGTGTGTTTCAAGGTACAAATCTGAAATTCCTTGCTTACTCCACCATATTATTTTTGTCATTTGCTTTTTGTTCACTGTTTTCAGTGTTTGTGGTTGCTTTTAGTGAGGGGGAGTTTGGCTTTAGTTGGTTTGCATGATGCTATGCACTGCTTCTTTATTATTTCCTTTTTGCATGCTCCTGATATTTACATAATCTTATCATTGCTTGTGTGGTTTCTAATCTTACTTTAGTTGATTGAGCTTCCTTTGTCAATTCGTGACAAAAAGGGGGAGTAATGTTGTCCAATGCATATGTCTTAGAATTTCATGTATTCATGCCATATTCATGCCATATTCATACCATGTGTTGGGTGCATGTGTCTTAGTTTTCAGGTTTTCATGCTACATGTTCTTAAAATCTCCAAGTCGCATCTATTCATGTTTTCCATCTCATGCTTCAAATGCTTCAAGATAATCTAGTCAGATGTTTATTGTTTTTTCATATACTCTTATGGGACTAATAGTTGTTTTGGAGATTGTGGCATTAATAGTTGTTTTGCAGATCCTGATCGTCAGAAAGAAGTTTGTTTTTGTTGGTTGTAATGGGTTGGGGTGTTTAGATTTTATTTGTTAGGTGTGTTTTGTCACGGCATTGCCAAAGGGGGAGATTGTTAGGTTTTATTCTTAGCAATCCCGTTTGACAAAACTCCTTTGAGTTATAATTTTATTCATTCTTGTATTTTAGTGAGGATATGAGTTTTAGATGCGAATCCAACCCGAATTGTGCTTTGCAGAGAAGTTTTGTGATGTTAATTCTTTCAAGATTGCCACTTCGCTGATTATGACGGGGATCAAGCTGCCCGGTCAGCTCGCGGGGGTCGAGGGGGTAGCGCCCCTTGGCGGGTCCGGGGTAGTGCCACGGCGGGGTCAAGGGGCAGCGCCCCCGAAGCAAAATGCAAAAATGCATTTCAAGTTGCCTGTCCACTCGAGCGGACATTCCCCCGCTCGAGCGGAGAATGCTAGGTTCCAGAAGTTTGTTCGCCTGCAAAAATACTGGATGATGTTTTTTCCCGCTCGAGCGGAACTTTCAGCACTCGAGCGTAGGTCCGCTCGAGCGGCCAATCTGATGCTCGAGCAGAGATTGCGGGACAGTTTTCTATAAATACGTGTATCACTCCAAATCTAGGATTACTTCTCCAGATCTTCTTCTTGGGTTCTAGAGTTTATATCTGGGGATATTTTGCTAGTTTTCTTTGATGTTTTGATTGAGTATTCAACTCATGGTTTAAAGAGTATACATCAAAGGATTATTTGTTTGTTCTACACAAAAGAGAGAGTTGTTCTTCGGTGGATTCTGAAGAATTTGAGCCTGAAGCTTTGATGGATTCTGGAGTGGCTCATCGTCAAGACAATTCCGAGGTGAAGACAGGGTTGGAAGAGGCACATAGGGGTTGGTTCAATTCGGGCGTGGATTCGCTAGGTAATTGAGAGTATACCTGTGTAATTCCTTTATGTCTTTTTAGTGGATTGTTTTGTGGCTTTTGCCCGTGGTTTTTTTTATCACAATTGGAGGTGTCCAATTGTGGTTTTTCCACGTAAAATCGTTGTGTCGATTTGTCTTGATTGTTTGATTAGAATTGTTATATACTGCTTAAAATTGATACATAATCACAAATCAACATCTAGGGGATTGCTAGATTTTTCAGGAGCTATTTGTTTCATTCTACTTGAGAGGACTTTTGCTGAGATTTTGTACAATGACCCAATTAGATACGACCATGGTATTTGGTGGTGGTAGTGGTGGAGTGTGGTGGTTTGTGGTGGTGATGGTTTGCTAGTGCATTAGGGTATATGGATTTGCAGTCACTTGTCCATAAGCCCTGGCTCCCAATCAAGCTGTGTTACTAGTTCACAGCAAATCTCACCCACTGTTACTAAGTGTGTAGCCATGGAAGGAAAGAACTTAAAGTTGTTGTTGTTGGAGTTGAATTTGAGATTGGATTTGAAGGATCTAAGATGGGGTGAGGTGGTTATTTGTATAGATAGGAAAAATAAGCTCGGTGAATTTCAAGAGGTAAGGAAAACACGCTTAGTGAATTTCAACAGATAGGAAAAATATACTTGGTGAATTTCAACAGATAGGAGAAATAAGCTTGGTGAATTTCAACAAATAGATTAAAGAGGGACCTACGTGTAAGTCTTAATAAGTGGACTTATTGTCCAATAGGTCCTATGATAATTAATGACGTTTTTCATCAAATACTATTAAAAAACGTCACTAATTGTTAATTTTCAACGATAATTTGAAAATTTTGTCACAAAAAATATCACTAATTTATAAATTTTAGCGACAGTTTTAAAAAATCGTCACTAATTTTCAACTTTTAGCGACAATTTTAAAAATTTGGCACAAAAAGTCACTAATTGAAAGTTTTAGCGACAATTTATAAAAATTGTGACAAAAAAGTCACTAATTATCAATTTTTAGCGACATATGTAAAAAATCGACACAAATTTTGTTTTTTTTTTTTCAATGACAATTTTAATAGGACTTATTTTTAATAGGATATGATGAGAATTAATTTAAGTCTTGTGAGAGAACGATTTTGCCCTGAGACTTGTATGAGACTTGTATTTTGAGTTTAGCTAGCTTAATTATTTGTGAGAAGTTACTTTGTCACCATTGTAACTATGTGGAGCATTGTTTTCTTTACTAATGTGTTCATTCTTTCATGATTGCAATGTACGTAGACTTCGACCGAATTATATAAATCTTGATATTTTGTTAGTTTTATAATTGTTTCTTTTTCTTTTGACTTATATAATTATTTTGCTCTATATTGGAGCTCACCAACTATCTTAATGTAGTTAAATTTTTTGAAATTTCTCCACACAATAGAAATAATAGCCATTAAAAAAATGTTACTATCGCATTATTTTACATAAATTTTTGTATAAAATTTTGAGTGATAGTTAAAAGAGAAAATAATTTAAGTAGTTCCATATAAACATAAACTTAATTTAGAAGCTTTATTCAAAACGATATAGTTTTAGCTCATTATTTTAAGTAGGGATGTAATCGGTTTGGTACGATCAGTATTTAGGTAAAAAAATTTACCAAACTGATAGTATCAGTTTTATTATTTTGAATATCGATACCAACTGCTTTTCTCATCAAACCGCACTGAACCGAACCGATTGAAACGGTTTAATTTGGTGCAATTTAATTGGTTTAGGACCTTTCAAATTTGAGCCACTTTTTAATATAGTCACTAATGTATGTAAAAACATTGAATTAGTTATTTGTTCATCAATTTAAACATATCCAATCTATCCATTTAATAAATACTTCTCAATTCCTAAATTAACAAAAATACAACCAAAAAAAAAAAAGTTACAAAATACAAAGACTTTAAAAATAATGAGTTAGAATTAAGATTGTATATAATAGAAGTTTATAAATTTAGATTATAGAGATGATAAATTTAATTAATTAAGGTTATAGATTTATTATACTTATTAATATCATTATATTATTAGATTATATATATATTAATTATAAATACAATACATGTTAAAGCTGTCAGTTTCTGTTTGGTTCAATGCACAACATGCTTGAACCGATACCGACCGAAAATCGAAAAAAATTAAATTAAAAAACCGTACATACCGATTATTGTTAAAAAACAGATCAAATATAACTGGTTCAGTCCAGTTCAATCGATTTAATCGATTTTTTTGATTTTTCTTATATCTCTAATTTTAAAAACAAAAATTCACCAGTGTGAATTGTATTTTTTTGTTAAAAAAATACAAATAAAAATCACCACTACATCCTTTAGTATGAAATTTTGTATTCATTTTTCAAATGATTTTATGAACTTTAGCTGAAATCTAAGATGCTGAGATTGCCAGCCATGGTGTCAATGCATGAATTTAAAATTCTAATTAGACCAACTTGTATAAACTATAGAGGAAATTCTATAGTACACATGGAATGTGTACCATATGTTTCAGTTATAACATTTGTAATTTTTTATTATAATTAATTGTAATATTAATTATGACTCAATTATGAGTAATTGTGATATTATGTTCCGTTTGTTTGGGCGGAAAATATTTTTTAAAAAATATTATCCGTATTTTTTGGTATTTGGTACAATAGAAAACGAAAGTCAATGGAAAATATTTTTCATGGTCAATGAAAAACAAACTTATTTTGGCAGAAAATATTTTCTACTTTTAAAAGGCGAAAAATATTTTCCGAACTAAAATTTTATTATTGTCAACACACCACCACCACCACTCTTATCTCTACCACCACACCACCATTACCCACCGTGGTCACCACTATCATCACTATTACCATCACCGCTGCTGTCGCCCCACCACCATGTCATGACCTCCACCTCCACCTTCACACCACCACCATCAAATATAGAAAAATATTTTCTACAAAAGTTTTTCATATAAAATATTTGTCACTAGAAAATGTTTCCTATCCAAACAAACGGAGCGTTATCTATTCTAATACTAGTTATGATATATTATAATTATTATTTTGATTATGATTCAAAATATTTTTTATTATATTTTATGTGATATTTAATTATAACTCATTATATATTTTTTTAATTATGACTAAAATTGATTTAATTATCACATTTAAACTGATTAATACTAAAATACTAAAAGAGCGTGTATTATAGAATGATTAGGAGTTGACTTTTTTAACCAATTAAATTTTGAGTTTTTAATTTTGTCAATTTAAATATCAAATTTTTGATTTATTTTTAATCTAAACTAAGGCCTTGTTTGATTGGGAATGAGAACCACCAAACCCATGTTTGTGTGTAACAAAATGCCATATGATTAGCAATCCAACGGAAGTATGAATCCCCTCCCATTGTGGGATTAACATTCTCATGGGAGGGTTGGGATAGTTAATCCCCTCACATAAATTGACAAGTAAATTACTATTTTACCTTCCACTTTGCAAAACTAACAAAATTATATTATATGTGAGGAGTGTTTTTAGGTAATTTTATAAGTTTAGTCATAATTAACTAATATCACTATTCTAGTACACAAACAAATGCATTTTATCTTACATCTTTAATTTAATACTACCACACTAATAATCTCATCACCCAATCCTATCGTACTCATAATCACATCCAACCTAATTTGCTAAGTAAATGAGGCTTTAAGTAAAACTAACGAAAAAAAAATGGTATTTTAGTTATTAAATTCAATAAAAAATAATATTTTAGGCATTTTTGCCACGTTTGTTTGGCGGATTACGTTCAATGAGATTGTTAGTGAGAGGATGGTTAGTGAAGAGTGTTAATGTGTAGATTGTTAATGAGAAGATTAGGTAAAAGTGTGTTTGTTTTGATGATATAGTGTTAAAGATGGTTAGTGATGTGATTGTTAAATTTTTTTTTTTTTAAATCTAAAAAAAAATAATTTTTATATTGAAAAATATTTAAAACAAATATAAAATTTTCTTTTAATAGGTTGCAATTGCTGCCCCTCCAAAAAACAAAAAAATGGGGATTAGTAAGCTGTTCACACTATCAAACGGATCTTACAAATCATCACCAAACATGTTGTGGGTGGAACCCACAGCCATCCTACTCCAGTCTAGCCGCTCATGCGGCCAAACAGACGGGGCCTTTATGTATACTTACATTGGGTTTAGTAGCTAAAATATCATTTTTTTTTATTGATTTTACTTAACAAAAATAGACAAATAACTTAAATTAAAAGCAAATAAAAATATTAAAATATTAAAATATATTTAATATGGTTTATTGACCTTAAAGTTTCTTGTTGGCTTTGAATGTAAATGTAAAGGCCACTGGTGAAGTACTTAAGGATGGTATCATTGGGGGATAAGCTCCCACCATATTTCATATCTTCATATTCATTCATACTCTTTTTGTAGGTCTTAATTTGGAGTCACTTTGATAATTTAAACCGTTTATTTTGTAGACTTTATAGTAAAAGTTATCCATACAAAAAATTAGATTTATCAAACAGCTATAAACACAAAAACAAATCACGTTTTGTTTTACAAAATGAATGGTTTAAATTTACAAATCTGTTTGCTATTCATTTTATAAAACAAAATGTGATTTGTTCTTGTGTTTATAGATGTCTAATGAAATTGATTTTTTGCATGGGTGACTTTTATTACAAGACCTACAAAATAAATGGTTCGGATTATTGATGTGGATTCAAGTTTGAGCTCATAGAAAAAGTATGGATAAGTACGAAGAGTTGCAAGTATGGAGGGGAGTTTATCCCGTATCATTGGTACGTAGCTACTTGAGATAACATTGATTTATATTAAAAAAATAAGTTAAATTACAAAGGGTTGGACTTCTCTCATGTTAAGATCTCAATATAAGAGAATTTAAGGGGCTTGTAAGGCCTATCAGGAGTCCCGTTTCGATAATCTGAACAGTTTATTTTATAAGGCTCTTAATGTATATTATCCATGAAAAATATTAGTTTAATCTAACAATCGTAACTTTTTCATTTTATTGCATTTGTCTCTGAAAAAAATGGACGACAAATATATTTGAAATAGATCATCCATTTTTTAGAGACAGATGTTATAAAATAAAAAGGTTAAGATTATCGGATTGATTTAAATTTTTGCATAGATGATGTACGTTGGGGGCTCTTAAAAATGAACTTTTCAAATTATCGAAACGAAATTCATAATAGACCCTACCAACCCCTCAAATATATAGTTGTGTGTGTGTTTAGTAAACTTTATTTTATTTTTTATTTTATTTTTATTTTTATTTTTCTAAACAGGATAGACTTAAAAATTAAAATTTATAATATAAAACAAAATTATAAATTTAGGATTAATATTGAGTTAGTTGAAATTACAAAATTCAAATAGACGTAAAAACTAAAGTATAAGGACTAGTGACGTAATTTGTCAAAAATATATTTTTTTCAATCTTTGTAACAAGGATGTCCTCTTTGTGATTCGGTGTCATTGTGAGTAATTTGCTACCACCCAATTCCTGGTAAGAAATTTATTGCAATTGCAGCTTCCTGTAATCTCTGTAGCTCTCTGGTGGTTATATTATAGCAGCCAATTCTTATCCTTCAATCTTACCAAATGTCCATCTCAAGGTGGTTAAATGCCTAAAAACAATTATTAATGGTTTTAATATTTTGTGAGGCTTTTCTAAAGAGTTTAGTTTCTCTTCAATTTAAGCTTATGCGAATTAGAGATGTAGTCTCAGTAGTGGATGTTCGTCCCATCGGTATTTTTTACAAATTAATAGCTTAGATTTTACTCTTTTGCTAACAAATTTAATATTAGATTCACACAGAAAAATCTAACACAATGTTAAATGGATTAATGTGTAGTCTGAATCATTGATTTACAAAAGAAAATGCCAAAGTGGTACACATTCATTGCTCGGATTGTTTACTCCCATCCAAACCCAAACTAGAGAGAAACCACTCTCTTTTCTAAAAAGATTTTGCATTGGAAAATTATAATGCAACGCACTTAAACCATTAAAATATCTTGATGAGAAAAAATTGTGTGGCGCTAACAATTTGGTGCATGTCATTAACTAGAATAATCGTCACATAAGGATCACAAATAAAAGCAATCCAAAAAATATTAATAATATTTATATAAAATTTAATATCCGAATAACATGATAATGATATTCTTCTATTTACGAATTATAGTGATAAAAATTTTAATTTTCAATAAATAAATATAAATGAGATACCATCCACAATTAGTGATGAAGAGGAGGGTCCCTTTGAATTAGGTGCTAGAAGGAGAATGGGCTAGAGATAGCAGGAAGGGGAGGCAAACAAATAATAATAGAGGTAATGTTTGGTAGAGTTTTTTAATATGAATTGAGAATAGAGTTATATTTTGAGTTTGTGAGTTTTGAAATTATGATTTGAGTGTGGAAAATTTGTTTGGTTAGGAGTTTTGAAAAGAGTTTTGAATTTTTGATGTGACATATGATATTTGATATAAAGACTTACAACTTATAATTAAACACACAACTCAAAATTCTATTTAAAACTCATAAAATTTTTTAAAAAATATAAAAAATAACAGGTGCCAATTGTAAAAAAAAAAAAAAAAAAGGCACTATTTTGGTCAACCGGCCAGACGTCTGGAAGGACGATCGGTTAGCCCAAATTTTCTCACCTTGAAAAGAGTTTTTAAAAGTGGGTGTAGAATTCATTTTTGAAAACTCTAAATAGGCAAGACACTGAAAACAATGAGTCAAAATATATTTGGAGAAACTAACAAAAATACTCTCTCAGTAGAATAATCACATGCATGGGTATGCAATGTATATTTTTCCTTCAAATTTTTGCTTGTTTTCAGTACAATGTGCTTGTCCTGTCAGATCGATACAAATCAAATCCCCCCCCCCCCGAGTCCGGATCCTTTGCCGCTTTATCCTGCAGTGGTCTCTGCGGCGCCCCAAAATGAAGTCGTTTTGCGGCCAAATTTCAAAAAAAAAAAAAAAAAAAAAAAAAAAAAAAAAATACAAAAACACAGAATCTGAATCAGAGAAAAGAAAGAGGGGAAGAAAAACACATCCTCTTATCTTCGGATTTGTGGATTTAGAACTTCTAAACATCTTCGAATTCCATCGAAAAAGCCTATATTTTCTGGGTTTTTCTTGTTTACTGGTTTTGATCTTGTGGGTATGCTCTATTTCTGAGTTTGGTTCTTTAGAAGCAAGGAGTTTTCCACAGAAAACAATGTTTTGAACTGGGTAAGAGCTCAAAGTGCTCCAATCTTCACTGAAGAACTCAAAGAAATCGTCTTGATCGGATGAGAATGATGATGATGACAAGGTTTGATCTTTTTCTTGGGCATCACTGTATATTGGAAGATCACAGAGAGAGAGTGTCTCCTCCGTTTCATCTTCTTCTTCTTGATGTTGCTCTGCCATTGATATTTGGTTGGGAAAATTAGAGAAGAAGAGACATCCGAATCATCTTTGTGAGATCTGTTTGCATCTCCAATGAATTCATACCTCGACACAAGATTGCTTACAGCAGATTTCTTCCCTTCTTTCTTTTCTCTGATTCAGATTTTGTGTTTTTGTGTATTTTTTTTTTCTTTTGAAATTTGGCCCCAAAACGACGTCGTTTTGGGGCGCCACAGGGACCGCCACAGGATAAGGCGGCAGAAGATCCGGACTCCCCTCCCCCCCCAAAATTCCAAAAGAAAATTTAAATTTGATCATAAATTTGAGTATATGTAATTATATTTCATTCATATTTTTTTTATATTCTCTTTTTAAATCTCTATTCAAATTCATAATTCAAACACAATATTAGAATGTGGCCTCACAACATTAACTATTAATATACACCATTAATTTAAAATTCATCACAATTTTCTTGGCACTTTTCGTGGTGTTGTTACTAAAATTATAATGATATAATTTACACAAGAAATAAACTTTACATATTTATATTTTTCCTTTGCATATATTAAAGGCTTAGTTACGATAGGTCTTGTGGACAATACTTATTTATCAAAAAAATTTAGGGAATTTTTTTTAAAGTCTTTGGAATTAAGATTTTATAAGATAAAGAAAAAGTAACATTTTCATAATAGTTAAGGTCCTTCAACATTTTTTTAGAAAAATTTTGATTTAGAGAAATTTCAAAACCAAAGAATTTCAAATTAGAGAAATTTCACTGAGTGTGTTTGTATGTTTATGTTTGGAATTTCTCTAAACACATTAGAATCCCCTTAGAATTTCTCTGAGTGTGTTTGTGTGTTCATGTTTAGAATTTCTCTAGACATTTTCACTGAAATTTCTTTGGACACATCACAATCCCATAGTGTTTGAGAAAATTCACACAGTAACCATAACTAGAGAAAATTCATATAATGACCATAGCCAGAGAAAATTCACAAAATTACAAATAGTGACCATAACCAGAGAAAATTCACACAATGATCAGTCATGAAAGATTCATATAGTAAAGAAAATTCACACAGTTCCCACATCTAGAGAAAATTCATACAGCTAGAGAAAATTTATACAGCCAAAGAAAATTCAATATGATTCTTGAACTGCGTTGTTGATGGAATCGACGCTGTCCACCTGAGCCACATCTCCATATCTCATATCAATGGCTTCGACGATTCCTCCAACAAGCTCACCAGAGAAGTCACCACCTTTGGTTTCCTGGAACCACTGCTTCACGCAGTCCGACACCACCGTTGACAACGGCGTTGTGTGGTGATTCTCCGTATCACTATTGTTGCTTCTGCTACTATTCTTCTTCTTCTTCCAACCTCAATTCGCTACCAATTCTGGTGAGTTTAGGAGTTTAGTGCTTTTGAGACCCAACTACTGTTGTAGATTTAACTGTTGCTGCTCTGGTTTGTATATATATATTTGTTCTTGGTGGGTTTGGAAGATGATTCGATGAATATTTGATTTCATGATCCAAATTTTGAGGATTTATATAGGTTTTCGATAGAGGGAGATGAATTTTCCGATCAAGTTTTAGGAGAGCGAGAGGTTTGGTGCGAGAAGAGAGAGGAGAGAGAATGAGAGAGTGGGTGTTATATATGGGAGTGGGTGAGAGACCTTAGGTTACAAAAAAAATTATTGTGGACCTCTCTCATTACTAAAAGTTGAAGAGAGATGTTAGACCAAATTTTTCAAAAAATTACTCTAATTTTCAGTGATAAATTTATTACTATAAAAATATTGTTACAAAAATATAATTCAACTACTTATATTTCTCACATCATATTTCAATACAAATTAACACAAATAAACTAAAAATTAATCAAAACTTACAAACAAAAGTCAAAATATCTGAACCATTTATTAATTTGATAAATTTATGAATTTCATTATCAATACCAAATAATCATTCTACAAATATAAAACATATTAAAAAAATCTCAAAATTTTCTCATTCTTAATGATAAACAAACACATTAAAAAAATCACACACGACATATGATTAAATAAATCTAGTCAATAAAATTAGGGAGTAATTATTCTTATGTTACTTGGGCAAATTACACCGGTAATCTTCATATTTTATGTAACGCCCTCAAAATAATAACATTAAACCCATCAATTTAGACATGCATTGATATAAGAGACAAACATCATTCTATTCCACAGAGTAATTCTTTACAAGAAGCATTACATGTTAACAACAGAATCAAATGCCCTATGGGCTTACAGCTTTCCAAGCTAACACTTGGTTACAAAGAGGAGAGTACTATCTCAAATACACATTAAGCCCTTGGCTTGAAATTACATGTAATACAACAAAAGATAACAAAACCACAAACGTCTGCCTGCCTCTAGCCTCCCAAGCGATGTCCTTGGAGGTGGCATGCAACCTGCACCTGAAAATGATGTTCCCATATAGGGTGAGCCACAGCCCAGTAGAAATACACTAAACCAACTATGAACAATGACTAAAAGATTAGCAACTGTTAGATGGTCAACACTGACACATTCATTTACATCTTACTACAATTCCATTTCTTATTCAACTTTGAGTTTGAAAAGAAGGCTCAGTACTCTGGCCAAAACATTTAATGAGATTTTAGTTCACCACTAGAACACTTTCGAAATTCAAGGTGGATACACATTTTGGTGTTGTATCCATAACACATAAACCACTTCCATACTTCACAAACAATGATGATATACAATTTAGTGCTATATCCAATCAAACCAACATTTCAATAGATAAGCATATGAGCTATATCACTACTACAACAGATGAGCATAAGAACTATATCATACAACCAAAGATAAGCATATGAGCTATATCTATACTTCTCTAGACAAGCATGTGAGCTGTGTCTACACTTCTCAAAGATAAGCATATGAGCTGTATCTTCACTTCTCTAGACAAGCATATGAGCTGTGTCTACGGAGTTCATCCCCCATCTCCTCCCAACCCTATACGGTTTAAAGGTACATCCCCCATCTTCTAGAAAACCGCGGAGTACATCCCCCATCTTCTCCTCTACACAAGCAGTGCATATAAACACACAATCACGTACACAAGCATTCAATACATAGAGTTAATGTATTCTATCAACCGTCTACACATAATGCATATAAACACATTGGTCATATGCGCAATCAACCAATACATAAAGTTAATGTATTCTACCAACCGTCATACTCTATGACACATCCAGTTGATTAGTTTTAGTTTGCCTAATCACCATGCATTGTCTACAACAATCAACACTATCCTCCACCGGTAGCCCAAAGCAGTTATTTCTAAACAGGAAATAAATGCACAAATGGATAATGTATCAACATTTCAACAAGGTGGGCAATAAAAGATTCAACTACACCCTTTAGTCCCATACATTCCCAATTTCAACATTCTCAATTCAATTCCTCATTTTCTTTAATTAATTATATACATTAATTAATTAAACCAATTAGGGCAAATTACCATAATTCACAAAACAACCCTAAGGTTCCAATCCCATCAATGTTCCAACATTAATCTCATTTCTCTATGCCTAACATGCATATAGGTTTACATATATAAAACCCCAACTTTTGAAAAATTACACAAAGGGCCCAAACTTTCTCAAAATTACCCAACAACTCCCAACATATCAGAATAACAAAATTCAAAGACAAAACTCATAAGATGGAGTAGGTTATCCCTACCTCGAAGTTTGAGCTTAAACGGAGATGAAGACTCAAAGACCAATTGTAGACGTCCCCGAACGCATCACGGGGAAAAGGAGTGCGAGTCTTCCCCGTTCTGGTTCGATATTGGGTCACTACAGTTCGAAGGACTCAAATGTCACGGTTCTAAATCTCGAACCAAAGAGTCCAAATCCGGCAAATCGTTTTGAAAACAGATTTTTTGAAAGAAGTGCCAAACATGGACTGCTTTGCCAGATACAGAGTCGCCACCTAAATATTTTTTAAATGGGAAATTTAGGAAACCCTAACTCGGTGCCAAAGGCCACGTGTCCGTCATCACCAAAGTTGGCTCGGGAACTTGGGTACGATTGGGGAAGGTCACATCGTGAGCACCCCCGCTCGCCCGGTCGAAGACCGGCCTCTACTAACCATGATATCTGCTTTTGAAAACATTGTATGCTCTTATTCCGGTTATTAGCCTAGGTCACTATGTGATGCTCGCAGCAAACAAGTATAGACTGGGCCGTCTGAATTGGAACAAAACATTTCATGTTTGTTTGTTTGAAAATGGTGTGATGGTGCTACCCGCAGGTAGGCTAAGATGCGGATCTGCCACCCTCAGGTGGGCTTAGAAAATAGTGATGTTGCCACTATCTAGTGGGCTTAAAACAAACAGTCAATGTATTGTCCCAGTTCAAATAACTCAACCTCCACCCACAGGCATTCAAGGCAGTTATATCACATAAGCACATAGCTTCATGGTAAGCACGCTATCATGGCAACACTCACACGCATGCAAGGATGCTAAAGCATAAAACTTACCGAGTACTCCAAGCCAAAACAGGAACCGGTTAGAAATCATGCATGAATCCTAAATATACTAAAATGCCTAATGCAACACATGCAAAATGCAACTATAGCAGGCTCGGCTATTCTAAACATGGTATGTGAAATGCTACAACTAACATGTATTCAACTTGGAATTGAAATACGATGCAGTTTGTATGATGCGCCGAGCCCGGTGCATGCAAAACAGATGAATGATGCAAATATGCTGTCATACTGTATGTTAATTGAAATATGCCCTAATCTACCATCATAAGCAGATAAATAAAAGGGAGAAAGAAATGGGGGTTGGAAGACATACATCACACACACCCACACTTATTACAGCATTGCCCTCGCGCAGAGGGTCCGAATAAATAATACAGTCCGAATAAAAGAATAATACAGTCCGAAATAATACAGATTCCTAATTAATTGACAAATTAACTAAGAAAAACTGTAAACTGGCATGCAAGCCAGGGACTGCCTCGATTCTGATGAATGATGCATGCTGGGCTACCTTGCGCGGAAATCCACTGGGATGCCCCAATTAGCCTCTGTTTGCAATGTTTCTCGAAATACGTGCCAAGTCCCGGAAAGTTGCTGATTCTTCATTTTGCTGCAACAGAGAGCAGGAAAGGGGGCATAGCAATGTATTTCACAAATATATGCATGCCTCGATCCTCGTGGCACCAATCACGCATATCGATGCATGATGGCCGAGGAGCCGAATTGCAGAACTCAATATAGGATGAATGCATGTGAATGCTACAACAAAACCTAACTCCATCATGGATAATCCGGAGTGTCGGTGACTTGGGAATTGAGACCCGTTCCGTCACTCGGAGTACGAAACGTGCCTCGTTTCCCGTGCCCGGGCTAACTCCTATCCCGAACACGATGCAATATGCATGATATGCATGAATGCAACCTAAGATACAACCTAGTATGCACAATGCAGATGAAAATGAGATGTCTCGAAATGCGTGCACACAGGCACGCAAACCGAGGTAATGACACACGCGATATAATGAGACTAAAAATGGCATGACAATGTAATATGGGCTTATACCAACATGAGTGAGCCTCAGCCACACTCACACAGGAGGCCAATAGATGAAAAGTGAAGTGCCTCGAAATGCGTGCACACGGGCACGCAAACCGAGATAATGACATAAAGGCATGAAATGGCATGAAAAATGCAAATTGGGCTTACACTAACATGAGAGGGCCTCAGCCACACTCACATAAGAGGCCGTGAGATGAAAAAGATGCGCCTCGAAATGCGTGCACACCGGCACGCGAACCGAGGCGATGATATAAAGGCATGAAAATGCAAAATCGGGCTTACACTAATATGAGAGGGCCTCAACCGCACTCACATAAGAGGCCATCGGATAAAAAAAGAAGTGCCTCGAAATGCGTGCATAAGGGCACGCAAACCGAGGCGGTGGCATACGCAATGCAAAGATGCTAAAATGACATACAGAATGAAAAATGGACTTATACTAACATGAGTGAGCCTCAGCCACACTCACATAAGAGGCCGTCGGATAAAAAAGGAAGTGCTTCGAAATGTGTGCACACGGGCACGCAAATCGAGGCAATGGTATACGAAATGCAATGATGGGCTTATACCAACATGAGAAGGCCTCGGCCAGACTCACATAGGATGCCGTCGGATAAAAAAAAGAGAAGTCTCGAAATGCGTGCCCGTGGGCACGCAAACCGAGAAATGGCCCGAAGGCATGGAATGACATGCAAAATGAGACATGGCATATGGCATATGGAAAATTCAAATTTCAGCAGCCAAAATGATGCAAAATAACCCCCGAATTATAGCAAAATTACACCCAATGCCCGAAATACTATGCTATGCGCCCGAAATGACTTGCAGCTATGCCAAATATGCACAATATGGACATGAAGTGTAAAGACAGATGCTAGGCAGTCCCTAAACTAGCATTTTTCCAGTACAAAGTATGGCCAAACAACAATCACAAGTATGGAAAAAATAGCATGCAAAAATGGGGAAAAAGTGGAGGATTATGAAGCAAGTGGTATATACAATGCCCAAACTGAAAAACACAGTTCTACAACAGTGAAGAGGGTCCAAAAATATGAATATTTACAGCTTATGGAAGCCCTCAAAACAGTGTACAAATATGGCAAACATGGCATGCAAAATATGAGCCAAAAGAGGGCTATAAAGAGAAGTGCACCAAGCATTCACAAAATAGCCAAAGACCCTTAACAAAACATGAAGAATGGGTCATTTTAAGACTATTTCCAGACCTGATGATGGCCAAAAACAGAAGCAAGAATGGCCTAAAAAATCATGCAAGATATGGACCAAATAGGGGATATAAAGATAGGTCATGCATGGAAGCACCAAACAAGGTTGGGCCCTTCTACAATGTTGTAGAGGGGCTCAAAATGAGCCTAATCACAGTTTATGGCATGCTCAAAATCAGAATTAAAATAGACCAAATAAACCATGCAATTTTGCGGTAAATATGGAAAATTACAAAGCAAGTGCATGATAGAGAGGCCAAACATGGTTGAGCCCTTCTTCAATGTTGAAGAGGGGCTCAAAATAGGCCTAAAACCAGTAGGGGTCAGAGCCCAAAACCACAAGAAAATAGGGTAAAGAAATGAAGCAAAAATATGTTAGAAAAAGGGAAATAGAGACTTACCCTTGAAGACAAGTCTTTGGATGCTTCTTGGCTTGGATTTGTTGCTTCTTAGCCTCTGGAAAAACTCCCTTTGCTGCTGGAATGGAAGTGATAATGGTGAGGCTTAGGGTTGATGAAGAAATGGGCTAGAGACTTGAAGGTTTTTCAAGGTTTTGGAGATGAAAATGGAGGCAAATGGCTAAGTGTTCTTGAGGAGAATTTTTCTAACCCTAGCAAAGAAGGAGGTCAGCCCCTTAAATGGGCAAGAAAGGGGTGTAAAAGGGGAGGGAAATGCACCCAAGCTTTCCCTCCCAAAATATCCCCTGGAGGATAGGATATTTTGAAGAAACAGCCGGACAGCTGTAAAGTGCTCAAAAGCAGGAAAGCAGGCCGGCCAGGTGGTTTTCTTGAAGATGGCCGGCCGGCCACCCCACTGGTCGGCCAGCCACTCCCCATGGCCGGCCGGCCATGGCCAAAAATGAAGTGAACAATTACTGGCCGGCCACCATTTTTTGGTGTCCTCCCAGGTGTGTAGAATAAGACCCCATGGTTGGAATTTGGCAACTCTGAAACAAGAGACACAACATTGCATTTGAAAGAGAGGCTCAAAAATGAAAATCAAAATTACTGGCCGACCACCACTTTTTAGGGTCCTCCCATGTGTGTAGAATAAGACCCCATGGTTGGAATTTGGCAACTCTGGAATAGGAGTCACAACATTGCATTTGAAAGAGAGGCTCAAAAATGAAAATCACAATTACTGGCCGACCACCAGTTTTTAGGGTCCTCCCATGTCCCCTCATCACAAATATGTAGTCTCGGCTCGAAGAAAATACCCCTAGGGTGTTCAACATTAGCCCGGAAGTGAGCAAAACGGACGCCGGAGGAGCGAAACTGGTTTTCTGAGACAATTGCTGTCCTCCCACCCTCCAGTGATCTTCCTGGTGCTAAAACAGAGGTACCTGCCAAAATTGAACAAAAACTAATGTAAAATGAATGCTCGGGGCCCAAATCACGCAGTTCGGGGTCCCGAAAATGGGCTGTAAGCACCGAAAGTGGCGTTCGGCCACGAAGTGGGTATCAGAGACCCCAGTGTCCCTCGGTATGATAAAACAGAGGCACTTGTCAAAATTGAACAGAAACCGGTGCAAAATGAATGCTCGGGGCCCAAATCACGCAGTTCGGGGTCCCGAAAAATAGGCGGTAAGCACCGAAAGTGGCGTTCGGCCACGAAGTGGGTATCTGAGACCCCAGTGTCCCTCGGTATAGAGTAAATGAGATGCATGCCAAAAACCAGAGAAATCGGAGATGGTCGGGTGGTCCCGAACCGAGGCGCACGGCCTGACGGCTCCGAAAACCGGGAACCGGGCTCCGAAATGGGCAAAATGGCCTACGGCCACGAAATGTAGCCCACGGCCACTGAGAGATGGTCTACGGGACCTCTCCCTCCCCTCAGGAAAAGAAACAGAGAAAACCGAGTCTGGTTTGCAAACCGAGGCAAGGCACAGAAGAGGGTTCGGAAGTCCGGAGGCAGGGCGCACGGCCGCGACTCTGAGACTTCTGAACGAGCGCAATATGCAACATCATCGAGCGCTCAATCGGTGACGTCTGAGTCTTAAGGTCGGTCAAAAATGGGGTGTCTACACCAATGTGCTCCAAATCCAAAGATTTTCAGATTAAATCGAAGCTCTCAACACCCTCTATCTTTTTAACAAAGGCCCTAGGGTAGATTCACACTCTAGGGAGATGATTTCTTAGAGAGAAGGCAAGTCTAGAGAGAGAGGCTCTCAGATTTTAGAGTTTGAAATCAAAAAGTGGATGAAAAATGGTTTAAAATCCGCTGTTGCCTCGCTGATAAAGATAGGCTCGCTCGAGCGAAGGCCTGCTCGCTCGAGCGACCAGACACAAGAAACACTCGCTCGGGCCAAGACAGCCTTGCTCGAGCCAACAACCCAGAAGCTCGCTTGAGCGACCAACTCCTCGCTCGAGCGAAGAACGAACCAGATCGCTCGAGCGAAGAAAAGCTCGCTCGAGCCAAGAAATGCTACTCTCAGGTCCAGAACCAGACGCAATCGCTCGCTCGAGCGAAGCCACTCTGGCTCGAGCCACCAGACACAAAACTCTACTCTCGCTCGAGCGACCAAACCCTCGCTCGAGCGAAGGACCAAAAACAAAAGCTCGCTCGAGCGACCAACTCCTCGCTCGAGCGAAGGTCCAAAAATCTGGACAGCAACACTAGGTTTCCAACCCAACTAACCTGCAACCAACCTGCCCAATACATCCTATAACTCAAGAAGAAGGAATTAAAGGACAACAACAACAATTATATAACAACGGGATCTACGGAACATAAGTCCGGATACAACAACTAACTGAGAAAAGACCGGGGTCGCTATATTTTATCCCTTATGTCATTTTGATCCTTACACCTTCAATTGACTCAATTTTAACCCTTAATTTTAGATTTTGCGTCAATTTGATCTAATTAATAATATCGTTAGTGTTTTTATAAAAAAATTATCGCTAAATTGGTTGAGATTAACTCACTGAGTTGGATAAATTCATAATTTTACCCTTAAAAATATGACACATGGCACTGCATATTTTTCATTAAAAAATGCTAAATGTTGCAACCCTTTTGATCAAAGTGAAACAAAGTCGGAAATTTATGGTAAAAATTAAATCAATTAAAATTATAAAAACTAAAATGATACAAAGATTACCGTACAAAAATTACCATCATAATTTGGCCATGTTACTTTTATGTTTCTTATTCAAGTAACACTGACACTCACCAAATCCAGTCCTCCACTGCTATCTCTGCATGTTAGAGGATACTTTATATATCTTAAATATTGGAAATAAGACTGCCATTTTAGAATGCTGAGTGACATTGATATGCTTTTATGGATTACAGGTTTTGCTTGCATATAATCATTGTGAAAGGATGGGGGTAGCTGATTTCATATGCAGATAACAACAAACATATTTATCATACCAGAAAAACCAGCATTTGTAGCACGGTCAATAAATTTGGCACCAGAATGGGGTTATAAGTTACAGAAGGCATCATATTTTACCAAAGAAAAAAAAAAGAAAAAAGAAAAGCAACCAACAACTCAGAAAATGAATTTTTAATGGGGTTACAAGTTACAGAAGGCAAGCTATTTTACCAAAGAAAAAAAAGGCAACCAACATCTCAGAAAATGAATAAAAAATAGATGTATGATTTATCTAATTGTTATAGTGAATATCAACCATCCATCCATATGAATATAGTGAAGCTTACATATGAAATGAATATCAACCATCCATCCATCGTTCTTTCTAAATAATATTTTTATAGATAAATTTTTTAGGTCCCTAACATTTTTGTATAAAATACAATAATCATGTAATATATAAAGAATTAGCAAAAAATTTATATAGAATTTTCATACAAAATTCAATATACACCATTCACTTTTAAACAAAACATCCATAAAGATATCATTTTTATAGAATTTTTTGTATCAATTTTATGTATGAATATAAATTTTCATATGTAAAAGTTCAATAACGATCATAATAAAAGCAATTTTAATAGCTAAAACTTATGAGGCTTTTAATGATCAAACTTTTTTGTCCTGAAAAAATGATACAAAAATATTAAGAAATGAATTTTAAAAATGGGGCTATACGAAAAAGTCAAAAAAGGTTTCTTTTTTTAAAATGTCAAAAAAGAGCCTATACCATAAAATTTTAAAAATATCACTAATAAATATATTTTTGTTGATAAAATAATTTTGTGACAAAAATTTATTTTTTGAGATAAAAATTTTGGTCCAGAAAAGAAAGTAATTTGTTATTAAATGTTTAATTTCGTCACTAAAAATACAATAATGGCACTTTTAAAAATCAATATATTTTGTCCTTAAAAGATGATAAATTTTTATTTCTAAAATTTTGTTATATATTATCATGTTAAAGTTTAACATGATGAATGTTTGATAATAGATGTTTTAAATTTTACTATGTGTTATCAAAAAAATGTGACTAAATTGGACAACTAAAGTCCAAAGTAGCTAGAATACCAACAGTCGGCAAACCCAACAAACATAGCCAAAATTTGGATGGAAAAAAAAATAAACACAACTCCCATAATAAGAAAAAATAAATACCACAAAAGATATCAAATTATTCTCTATATAAAAGTTAGACCCACAGCCTCACAACACAAAATGGTCTTTTGGCTACTTTGTTGGAACTTGGAAGGATATTTTTTTAATTTGGTTGCCTATTTTAACTAAATTAATGGTTTAGTTGAGATTATAAACATGATCCTTGAAAATCCTAAGGGTGTGTTTGGTAACGTTTACGTTTTCAGTTTATATTTACAAAAATTTTATAAACTGGTTTTTGTTTATTTTTTGTTTATTTTTAGAAAAACATAAACTACAAACGCGTTTGGTAATTGACAAAATGTTTAAAAAATTTAAAAATATAAAAAAGAGTGAGAAATGGCAAGTGGCGGTGGAAGACGGTGGTGGAAAGTGGTGACGGTGGGTGGTAGGTAGCTGGTGGTGGTGGGTGGGTGGGTGGGTGACGGTGACGGTGGCAGGTGATGGGTGGCAGTGTGTGGGTGGTGGCGGTTGTGGTGGCGGGTGGTGGGTAGTGGTGGCGAGTGGTGGTGGTGGCAGGTGAGTGGCGGATGGCGGGTGGCGGTGGGTGGTGGCGGTGGGTGGGTGGGTGGGTGACGGTGGCGGGTGGTGGGTGGTAGCGAGTGGATAGTGGTGGTGGTGGTGGCGGGTGGTGGGTGGTGGTGGTAGATGGGTGGCGGATGGCGGGTGGTGGTAGTTGGTAGCGGGTGGTGGTGGTGGGTTGGTGGGTGGGTGGGTGACGGTGGCGGGTGGTGGGTAGTAGCGAGTGGGTGGTGGTGGTGGCGGGTTGGTGGCTGATGACGGGTGGTGGTGGCTGGTAGCGGGTGAGTGGTGGGTGGTGATGGTGGGTGGGTGGGTGACGGTGGCGGGTGGTGAGTGGTAGCGAGTGGGTAGTGGTGGCGGGTGGTGGTGGTGGCGGGTGGTGGTGGCAGGTGGGGTGGTGGTGGCAGGTGGGTGGTAGTGGGTGGTAGCGGGTAGGTGACGGGTGGTGGTGGTGGGTAGGTAGGTGACGGTGGCGGGTGGTAGCAAGTGGGTGGTGATGGGTAGTGGGTGGTGGCGACAGGTGGGTAGCGGATGGCGGGTGGTTGTGGGTGGTGGCGGGTGGGTGGTGGGTGGGTAGGTGACGGTGGCGGGTGGTGGGTGGTAGCGAGTGGGTGGTGGTGGTGGTGGCAAGTGGGCGGCAGATGGCGGGTGGTTGTGGGTGGTGGCAGGTAGGTGGCGGGTGGTGGGTGGGTGGGTGACGGTGGCGGGTGGTAGGTGGTAGCGAGTGGGTGGTGGTGGTGGTGGTGGTGGTGGTGGTGGGTGGTGGTGGCAAGTGGGTGGTGGGTGATGGTGGTGGTGGTGGTGGTGGTGGTAGTGGGTAGTGGGTGGTGGGTGGTGGGTGCGGTGGCAGGTGAGTGGCGGGTGGGTGGTGGGTGATGGTGGTGGTGGTGGTGGCGGTGGGTAGTGGGTGGTGATGGCGGGTGGCTGGCAGGTGGGTGGTGGTGGTGGGTGGTGGCATGTGGTAGTTGGTGGTGGCAGGTGGGTGGTGAACGGTGGTGACAAGTAGGTGGCGGGCGGTGGATGATAGTGGCGGGTGAATGGTAGGTGGGCAGTAGGTGGTGGTGGTGGTGGTGGCGAGGGGTGTAGTGGCGAGTGGGTGGCAGGTGGGTGGTGGCTGGAGGTGGCTGGTGGGTGGTGGTGGCGGGTGGTGGTGGCAGGTGGGTGGTAAGTGGTGGCGGCAGGTGGTGGTGGGTGGTGGGTGGTGGTGGCGGAAGACGGTAGTGGAAAATGGTGGCGGGTGGTGGCCAGTATTGGGTGGTAAAAAAAAAAAAAAAACTGAAAACTCAAAATGGAAACACCTTTTTTGTGTTTTCATTTTTTGGCCAAATTTATAAACTGAGACCACTGATTTATAAATCAAAAATTTTACCAAACAAGTTTTTATTTGAGTTTTTCAAATTTTTGTAAATATAAACAGAAAACTGAAAACGCAAGTGTCACCAAACGGCACCTAAGTGATTCGTGATTAAATCAGGATTTAAAATATTCCAATTCTCAAATATTTAAAACACTCAATTTAAATCATCAAACATTTACGAAAGTGATTTAAATTGTTGTTTTAGGAATAAACAATAAATCGACACAAACGATTTTTACGTGAAAAAAATCACAATTGAAGAACCTTCAATTGTAATAAAAAACCACGGGCGAAACGCCACTAATCAATCCACTACTGAAGAAAGAAAAATTACAAAGATAATACACAAATTACCCAACTCAGTCAATTTGCCTTCAAATCTTCTGTAACTCTTTCGCCAAGCCTTCGTCTCGGAACTGATCCACCTGAAGTTGAATCCACAACTTCACTTGTTGAATTAACGACTACGTACAGAATCAAACGCCTTTGACAATCTACGTTTGAATCTTCGGAATCCACCAAAGAATAACACTCTTGTATGTGTATTCGATCAACCTCCTTGATGTATGCTTCTCAATTCATGAGTTTAATACTCATTCAATTTTATCAAGGAAAACACACAAAAACCCTCCAGAAGAAAACCTTAGAAAACCTCAAAGTAGATCTAAAAAGTAATCCTAGTTTTTGGAGAAAACCAACTACTTATAGAAATCCGGATTTTGAAGCTCGCTCGAGCGAAGCTTCTCTTGCTCGAGCGAGAACCTTAACTCGCGTGATTTCCATAGGTGCCTTCGCTCGAGCCACGAAACCTTCGCTCGAGCGAACAATGAAAACTTTCAGGTTTTTATGCAGATGCAATCTTCGCTCGAGCCACACATGCTTCGCTCGAGCGCACATTCATCTCTTTCGGGTTTTTGCCAGACGCAGTCCTTCGCTCGAGCGAGGAAGACAAAACAGTAAGGAAATTGTACAACTCAATTAACAAAGTTGTTCGCAGGATTGACAAGAACAAGGGACCTAACAATCCTCAACGAATTAACTTTCGACCCAAACATTACTCCATTAGTTTTAACAAATTTAAATCTCGCTTGTCAATTATATATTTTAGTTAAAAAGTTAAAAAGTCACTATAAGTTGTTATATCACTCTCTCTACTTTTCTATATATCTTTTCGTAAAAGACTAAAAAGTTGCTAAAATAATATATTTCCAAACGGGACTTTAGTCTATAGTTAGCTATTATTTATAATTTTTCAACAAATTTGTTGAGAAGTTATTCATTAGCTATTAAATAGTCTATCTTTCTTTGATAGATTTAGCTCACCTATTTTAAAACTTTTTTTTAGTACTACTCTTTGAGTGAATGGATAATTTTTTATTTTTTATTTTTAAGTGAATTATATTTTTCACTCTTGTAATTTAACTCAAATTTTACTTTAGTTCATATTGTTTTAATTTGAACAATTTAGTTATTACACTTTAAGAGCAGTTTCAATTTGATCATTTTGTTCAAATTTTCATCAAATATGTCTACATGTACACCTCAAAAGACTAACAAATATTCAAAAATTGTTAATTTGAACATTGAACTTGAATGAAATGATCAACTTAAACTAGATTTAAAGTGTAGGAACCAAATTGTTTAATTTGAAATAATAGTGCCAAAATGAAATTTGAGTCAAATTATAACTATTAATTTATCCTATTTTTTGTAAATAGAACATCTAATAAATGATGTATTTAAAAAGATAGTACATAAAAATGAAAAATAAAAAATAAAGTGGTTTTTAAATTATAATTTGCCACAAAATTTATTGGGCTTGATGTGGATGCTCTAACTTGCTGGGGATGTTTTTACATGTAGCAATGTTGATTAAAGAAGTCACCAATTGGAATGGAGACACCAACGTTGTTCACCCATCGATCTGAGTCTTCAAGACATACTTTTGTCTGTTCCACATCACCATGCCGTCCCTAACTTGATCCACTAAACAAATCCTATAATTTATATAAATAGAACCCCACTCTCCTTGTTGATCTTCAAGAACTAAAATTCATTGTTTAAACAATTTGAGCTTTAATAAAAAGCTTAGATTTGTTTTCTGAAAATGAATCCCAAGCATGTCTTCTTCATCATCCTTGCCATCATTTTTCCTATGATAGTCTCTGCCAAGGACTTCATAGTAGGCGATGAGAAAGGTTGGACCACGAATTTTGATTATCAAGCATGGGCATTTGGCAAGGATTTCAGGGTTGGAGACAGACTTGGTATATCTCTCAAACTCCAATTATATTTCTTGAAGAAATGCTATTCGTATAGAATTGTTATACTGAATTAATTGTCACTAGAATAATGTGACAATTACATTTTTATAATTAAATATCATTTAAATGATCGAACACTTTGTTTTTAAAATGATAAATTCCTCACATCATTCTATATATTTTCTCCATTTATGTATCACATACTTTGCATGTTTTCATCAATAAAGATTTTCTTTGCTGATATAAAAAAAAAAAAAAACTTCTCAATTTTGTTGACCTAGCCTTTTCTATTCATTTTTCTTCATCTAATATTACAAACTAGTACTAATTACACTAACATTTATCAATGTAGGCACCTCCTGCATTTTGGCTTATCATGTTGTAATTGTATTAATTTTAAAATAAAAAATTTATGTGTTTGTGGTGTTTATATGTTTTGCGTTCCAAAATTACTATTGGAAACACGAGGCATTTTGGAATGAATCACCAAACTAATTACACTAAGATTGTGTTTGAGTTATAGAATTTAATAGAAATTGACAGGGATAGGCCCACAAGGACCACGGCGCACCATGAGTAAACCCAAGCCCACCATTTAGATCCCATTGCACAACCCGGTCAATAAAACCTGGTACAGCTGGAGGCCAACTGAGCAGGAAAGGCCAATGATGCTCGGACACGTGGCGGGTGCAGAACAGGTCATGTCAGCAGACAAAGATCTGCAAAGTTATTGCCGCAGCACATCACCATTAATGCAACCCATCACAGCATTTATTGCGACAACACCCCTCTGCCGGAAGGGCACCCCCTCACCCTGAACAAGACGAACCACGACGCAAGCTTTCGGCGGGAAGGTCAGAACGGCTAAGACAGCGAAATGATTACCAAAGGATATAAGCAAACCCCGAAGACAAGAAGAAGGTTAAGTTTTTCCACCCCCTCTCTCTCTCTCTCTCTACATTTTGCCCATTACCTTTTCTAATTCATACACCGGAGGGTTCGCCGGGGGACTACCCCGTTCCCCGATTGAACTTGCTTGCAGGTTATCCGGTGGGCTCCGGGGAGCTTGGATCGGTCTAGCCCATTTACCGTGACGCACTGTATCATCAGAAATTGTGATGGAGAGAAAAGAGAAAGATATAGAACAAAAATGTGAAGAAAAAAAACATCTTTACTGCATTCACATTTCTCTCTCTTTTATTTTTCTTTACAAACTTTATAATTAGGCCAAACACGTTGACCAGACTCATTAAAAATTAAAGGTGTTAGAAAAATTAATAATTTTATTATTTACATTATATCCTCAGTAACGGCAAGCATAAATACCACGTAAACAAACATTTCATATTTGAGTAAATAAATTTTTCAGAATTAGAACATAGACACCAAATTATCAAGAAGTGCTTATATTAGTGAAACTAGTCTTGCGAACAACAATTATGTTTAGTTTCATTTTTAGAATCTATTTATCGAAAACTAACTAAAATGATATTCTTAATTTTTCTCCGTGTTTGGTTTGGTTTTCAATTTTTTTTCTTCTAAAAAATTAAAAATTAGTTTCATAAAAAAAAATGAAAAAAAATCAAGATCACTTATCATTTTTATATAGTTTTATCTTTTTTGAGGGAAGAAATAATTTTTAAAATTTTAAAAATTACATTTAATTTTGTCAAACTAATTCTATTTAAAAAAAAAAAAAATCAGAAAATTGTTTGAAACACATAAACCAAGCATGGCCAAGCCATATGAAAATGGTGATTGTGAGTGTTTTTGAGTTTTTTATTATTATTTTTTTTGGTGTTTTTTTCACCCAAAAAAAAGAAAAAGAAAGGGGGGGGGGGGGGGGGGGGGCGCATATTTTGAAAATGAAACCAAATAAATTCATTTATTTACAAGAAATGAGGAGTTTTTTTAATTTTCTAATAAAATGATGTTGCAGTTTTCCAATATCCAGTCGGAGCTCATAATGTGTTCATGGTTAATGCAACTGGCTTTCAGAATTGCACTGTGCCACCATCGAACCTGGCTTTTACTACTGGCAATGACAAAATAATACTTGCAACATCTGGGGAAAAGTGGTACATTTGTGGTGTTGGTGAGCATTGTGCTGTTGGAGGCCAAAAGTTGTTCATCAATGTTTTCGATGACCGGCCTTGCTCAACAAGTTCGACTTCTGGAGTCACTGGGAATGCTTTTCACCTAGCAATGCTGTTGATTTTGTCACAATTGGTGTGACGGTTTTGGGGGATTGTTTTTGACTGTTTTTCTAAATTTATTTGTTTATTTATTTTAACGTTTGCATAATACTTACAATTGTTAGTTGCTTGATTTATGCACTGTTGTACAATTTTTACAGTGTTGCAATTGTTGTGTCGGTTTTGGGGGCATTTTTTTTAATTGTTTTTCAAAAAAATTTATTATTATTTTTTATTATCTTAAAGTTTTCATGGTCTGTTTCTATATCAGGCAATAATTCATCTATAGACTAGAAAAACGCTGCAAAAAGATAAAACAATGTATATAAAATTCGTCTCTGATGCGGCCGTCGTCGTATTTTATGGCGTTTTAAAAACGCCACCAATTCTTAACATGATGACATTTAAAAACGCTCCATTAGAGGAGTTATCTATGCCGTAACCATGATGACATTTTACAATATTTTTATGAAAAATGCCACCATTTCTCTTTTCTTTTTTTTTTTTTCCTTTTAAAAAAAGAAAAATCATAATTAAAGATCTTTTAACTTTTGTTCAAAGCAAACCTATCATCTGATTAAGGCCGAAATGTACATCAATGAGGCCGTTAATTAGAATCTCTTAACTTCACTTGCTGGTCAAACTGTATACTTTATGTGTGTTGAATGTCAATCAGGTTGTACATCGTCGGAGCATAAAATGGGCAAAAAGACAGAATTTAGATAGAGTTAACTTTCCCGCACGTGTGTTGACTTTTTCGCATGTGCGTTGACTTTTTCTGGGGAAGTCAAACCGACATTTTAAACTTGTTTGGAAGTGAGTAGAAGTATAAAAAGAAAAGGAAAAGGCTTTTTTGGGGTGCTGAACTTGTTTTGACCTAAAGGGAGAGGCTAAGGTTTGGAAGGGAAGAGAAACAAAAAGCTTTAAGGATGTCTCCCATGGTGGTTTCTTCCTCATCTTCTTCCTCTCTCCACTCCTCCATGAGTGGCTAATCGTATTTTCTAGGGTTTTGATGAAACCCTAGCCATGTAATGGAATTTTTTATGAGCTTTAATTGTAAATTGGTTTGAATGAATGTATGGATGTTTTAGAAGTTTTTAAATAATTGTTTCGTTCTTCTCTTCAAGCATTTTTACTCTTGTGGTTAGTGGTGAATTCTCTACCCTAGGATTTTTCCCCAATTCAGTAAACCCAATTTCATTTATTATTGATAATTTAATTCCTTAGTTTAATTTATTTGTTATTAAATTAGGTTATGAACAATCAATCTTTTTATCAAAATTAATTTAGAAATTTAACAATTAAATTAGTTTAATTTCACATTGTCTCTATGGATCGATACCTGGACTTGCCATTATTCTAATTGAATTTGGTATAGTTTAGTATTTAATTTTGGTGTGTTCAATAACCCATCATCATCCATCACCATTTTCAAAATATATACCATTATGTGAGTTAGTATTCATTTTTCAATTTTCCATTATAAAAAAACCCCTTAAAACACAATATGACAATACAAAAAAATAAAAATAAAAATTGCTAATTTTTTCTTATTTTAATAAAAAAAAAATATATTCAGTGTGCTCTCCATACTCTGAAAATAATTTCATCCAAAGCCCTCTTCAGTTTCATCAAGTCATCCATCATCTTCACCAAAATGATGATTATATGCCTGAATCATTCAATTTTATTAACACAACTTCAATAAACTTGAATGATTGAAAAATCTACATACTGTTGCATACCATGTCAAGAAGGTTAGAAACATAAGAAATTTTGAACCAGCATGGAATGGATGCATTGCGAATTAAAATATTTTATAATGACATGTGACTCGTGTGTGAATTAAAAAATATATATATATTTTAAAATTTGTAATTTTTTTTTATTTGTCTATTCATGTAAAATGTAAATGTATGTATATATATATATATAATTTATAAAAAGTTTTACAAAGATCATAAAAAAAAAAATTAAAAAAAATTACAAAAAAAAAAAAAACTATATTCAAACACTACTACAAACATAGGAAGGGAAAATTGGTTGGAATTGTGTCAAAATAGCATTGCATCATTGTGACACTATTGTTATAATTTGACATTTTGCTATGGTAGTATGCCAAATTATAATTTTGGCAATACTTTTTTGACATGCACCATTGGAGATGTTCTTATAGTGACTTCTTAATTAAAATATTATGTTTCCAAACGGGACTACAATTTTAAAAACAGTCAAATCTAGGATGTCTCAATTTTTGATTGATTCCCAAACAAGCCCTTTTCATCACATTACTATGGTTGTGTTTGATAAAGCTAAAAATTGAAAACTAAAAATTAAGTATTGAAAACTGAATATTGAATTTTTAAGCTAAAAAGTTATTAATAAAAATTGAAGTACTAAACTAAAAATAAATTATTTGATATGTATAAGATCAAATTTAAAATTTATTATTTTCAAATTGTATATTTCAATTATTATATTGTGATGGCGGTGGTAGTGCTAGTGGTGGTGTGGTTGTGGTGGTGATTGTAATGGTGATAGTGATACTGGTAGTAGTGGTGGTAACGGTGGTCGTGGTGGTGGTGGTGGTTATGGTGATGGTAGCAGTAGAATTGATGGTGATGGTGGTGGTGATGGTGGCATGGTGGCCGTGGTGGCATGGTAACATTAATGGTGGTGGCGGCAATAGTGATGGTAGTGATAATAAAACGATGGTGATATTTATGGCAACAATGATAATGGTGATGAAGGTGGCAGTGGTAGTGAAGGTGGCGGTGGTAGCAGGGGCGATGGCATGGTAGTGTCGATGGTGATGGTGATGGTGATGGTGATGGTGGTGGTGGTGGTGGTTGTAACAACGGCGGTAGTGATGGTATGGGTAATGGTAATAAAATGATGGTGATACTTACGACAACAATAACTATACCTTCTATCTCTGTGGCTTCAAGTATGTATGATTCAAGCTCAACATGTCCAGCCCAAGAAATGGAACCCAATCAGGGTCCAAAATGACAACCCAAAAATAATCAAGGCCCAGAATTAGTGTTGGTTTTTTTGTCTAAAGAGTTAAAGCAATTCACAAAAATAATAAATAAATAAACGAGCAAATTACTTGCAAGTCTTTTTAAAAAGTATGTGTTCTATTTAATTTTAAAATTTTTGGGTAGATCCAAAAGTCCTGTGCCTATTTTTCTTTTCCTCTTTCTTTGTACTTTACTTCTTCTCTTTATCTATTTTTCTCTGATATCTAGTGACGATCGTGCCTTTCTTATTTTCTTGCTCTCTTTGATCTACAGTCATCTGTAACCATCATTGATTAGGGTTTATCGGCAACTACCGAATACCGACTCCTTGCTTTGTATTCATCGATGGCAAGGAGATGAGTTTCCGACGAAGAAGATAAGTAGATCTACTCACTCAGATTTACATCAGATCTGAGTAAATTTACGTCATATCCGGCTAGATTTAAACTAAATATAGTTGACAGAATACAAACCTCTCTGTATCTGTCTCTTTCCTTCGATCTCTCAAAAAAAAAATTTAAAACTTTTTATGTACTACACACTTTTATTTTCTTGTTTTAATACAGAAAATTTCCAAATTCTGAGTAAATTATTTTTAAGTTTTAGTTACAGGCGATGAAAACTGTAAAATTTTACATTTTCAATTTTTTTTTTTTTTTTGGTACTGAAATGAATCATTCGTAAAGTTTTGTAGTTTCATAACATTATTTAGAATTATAAAATTTTACAGTTTCATAACATGTTTTTAGTTTGATTAATAAGGATAAATACTTAATAGAGTCATGTTTTGAAACTGTAACATTTTACAGTTTTAAAACTTACTTTTCAATTTAATCAATATTGGAGATTATTTGCTTAAACCGTACAAAAATTAAAAATAACATACATTTTTTCTCATTGTTGTTGTTTGTTGTAATTATGTTTTTTTTTTCTTCCTTCTTTCAGTCTACCAATATTTAGTACATTTTGCTATATTTTTCATTCTAATTTCTTAATATATTCTTTTTTTTTGGGCAATATTATAGACATATTGGTGAGTCTCTAACGATATTATTGACGTTCAGTGAACATTCTAGACATTCCGGCAACTTTCAGTGACATTCAAAACACTCCGACGACTTCCTAGTGATGTTGAACATTCCGGTGAGTCTCTAGTGACTGTCTAACGGAAGTCTTACAGTAGTGGGATGTAGCAGCGCCTTTAAATTTATAAAAACAAAGAAATTTTTTTGGTACAAGTATTTTGTTTTGAAGTTAGATGACTTATGAACTTTATGTATGATCGATGAGTACCCCTAAATAAAATAAAAAGTCTAAATCACCACAAATAGGATGGATTTTAAAATTGCCTTGCCCAATTATATTTGATCCTATCCGGTTCTAAGAAAAAAGGTTTAGGAGAACATTAATAGGGTAGGATCGATGATAAGGGTGTGTAGGTCAAAATTATCAAGATTATCACTAAATTAGTTGAATTAAAAATCCAATATTTTGTTCGTAAAAAACCTAAAAAATTCAATCCGTTGCCATGTAATTTTTTGTTTCAATTGTCTAAATTAACTTGGACATTGAACTAGTACTAGCCTGTGTGGCATTAACACGTTGGATGAAATTAATGTAAACCTTTTAAGGGACTCAATCTTTTTTCTTTGAATTATTGTTTAAGTGATTGTTTCATATTAATTTGGTGGTATATGAATGCTATATTACAGGATGGTTAATATTTACTTTATTAAATTTAAAATTTGTAGACTTAAATTTGAGAACAGTCATTTTTTTAAATAAGATTTTTCTCGAATCCCATCTAACAGTAAGTGAACTAAACTAAGCATACTTTTTTAATGCTATTTTAGATTAGATTAGATTAATGATTTATTCACACAATTTTTTTTTTTTTTTAAAATTTCTCCCAAATGTATTTCTGACTCGTAAAAAAATGATTCGGACTACTAAGAGTTCATTTCTTAACTGTCAGAATTATATTCAAAGAGAATTCGAGGGAATAATTGCATGAATCTAGCATTGTTGTTTTTATTAAATAGTCTTAGCCATCAAAAGAGAGTTTTTGTAAGGAAAGTGATTTGTAAATAACAAATTTATACAAAAAAATCGTACAAAAATGATGTGCTAGTAACATTTTAAAAATTATAAATCACTTTAATTAACTTTTTAATTTGAAATGAATGTACATAAATCTTTCATGTCATTCCTCATGAGTTTTTTGTACAAATTTTTTTATTTATATATCATCATTCTTTTTGTAATACTAGAAAAATTGATTTTATGTTTTTTATTTTTATTTTATTTATTTTACAATTGGTAAAATAATAAAAACCGCATCACAAAACAGCTAATATACCCCAAAAAAAAAAAAAAAACAAAAAAAGATATCACATTGGGTAAAGAAACATCTTATTCACTACCCCAACACTTGGTCTTGAGCTTGGTCTTATAAGTATTATTATAAATATGATTACAAAAAAAAAAAAGTAGTGACAAGATAGCATCATTAGCAATGGTGGCCTGAACTTATTATAAGATTATAGCACAACAAAAGGGGCCCATTTCATCACCACACAACACAACACAATTCACACTAAATTTAATTACCAAAAGTAAAAAGAATAATATTAGAAATCATATAAAAAATATCATGAAATGTTTCATGAAAATTTTTCATCTATTAATTAATGTGTTGTGTTTTTTTATATGTATAATTTAATGATGAAAAATTTTTCATGATCATTTTCATAATATTCTTTTCATAATATCTAGCCTTACTTAAGTAAAAAACCACCTACACTTGGTTGATGAAAGTTGCAATCTTCTTTACCAAAGACCTAGCATTCTCACTTGTTGGGTTCTCCAAATGGAAGCAATGTTTCTCTGCTTTAGTCTCCACAATCTGCAGCTTGCCAACCCATCCACTCTTCTTCAACTCCTCACAGTAGGCCCCACCCACCTCTCTCAAATGATCATCCTCAGCCAGTAACACCAACACCCTCTCACACCCCATCCTACCCAAGTCCTCTGCGGACGGTTTCAGCCTCGGATCCTCCAACCCGGTATTTGTCGGGCACATGAACATCCACATCTCGTCATCATCTTCCCTACCTCCGAAAAACGGGTGGACCAAAATCGCCCCGACAAGTTTCACTCCGGGTAATCCATTTGACCCGACCCGAACCGTCAAATTATGGGAGATGGTTCCTCCGCCACTATCTCCACCCACAAACACCCTATCAAAATCCGCGTGGTGGTTGAGCCACGGGTCAGGCCCATTTGCACTGACGTGGGTCGCCACCCACCGGAGCGCAGCCCAACAATCCTCGTAACAAGCGGGTATGGGGTGCTCCGGTGCCAGCCGATACTCCACCGAGACCGCGATAACGCGGGCCTCGGTGGTGAGGGATCTGACGTGGGAATCGTACATTTGGGAAAAGGCCGATTCAAACGAGAATCCGCCGCCATGGATGTAGAGGAGCACTGGGAGTTTGTGAGTCGGGTCGGATAGCCGGGGCAGGAAAATCAGGGCTGAAATTTCGGGTTCGGATGAGATGAGCACGTCCTTGCACTTGACGCCAGTGACGGGGTCGTCGGACGGCGGGATTTTCTCAGTGGATGGAGCAAATTTCTCGACCCGACCGTCTTTGTAGACCCGGAAGAAGCGGAATTCGTGAGCTACTTCTAGGTTTTCGGACTCCATTGACGATCTCTAAGAGCTATGAAAACGAAGGGATTGTGTTGTAAATGGAATTTCAGAAAACTAGCAAGGAATGGTTGTTGTGTGTATTGTCTTCTCTTCTGTATGCTCGGCTCTCTTTTTCATATGTAAATGCAAATAGGAAATTCTACGGAAATACTTCCTACCCCCAGGTGGGGGTGACCCCCAGTGAGGTGTCACTGGGGGATTGGGCCAAAAACAGTAGTTTTTTTTTTTTTTTTTTTTTAAGGTCTGGACCAGTGGGGGCTCGCCACCTCACTGGGGGTGAGACCCCCACTGGGTGTATCAATCACCACTCGAAATTCTAATATACACTCTCTTTACTATTGGATATGTCACTTTTTTTTCATTTTTTTTTAATTATGACATTTGAATTTTTTAATTATGTATCGTATTATGTTTAGTTATTATATTTTTTAAATTTTTTTAACTTGTCCTTTTTTTTAGTTATGACTCAAAAAATTTAAATTTTGTCATTTTTTTTTCTTCTTTTAATTATAAGGTGCACATGATGCAAAATGTGCGCAACATAGTGTTTCTAAATGCAAATAGGTGGATGGTATAGGAATTAAATAGAATTGCAATTCTATTAAGTCATTAAAGTATTTAATTAAAATGAAGGACGAGTTATATTAATAGTCCCTGTGGTTTAGAACTTGCAATTGTGATACATATAATACTAAATTTTAAATTTTATTCCAAACAAAGACAATCAATGATATTTCTTTTGCAAATGATCCATTTTAAGGGCAAAGCCATCATACAACTTATTTTGTATTGGTTAAATTATATGTTGTATGAAGTGTAATGTCCCTATTTTAATAAATAATGTTGGAACTTTTTTAATTATAAAGTTATGTTTGGTTTGATTTTTAGAAAATTTTCTAAGAAACTAAAAATTAAATAGGTGAAGAAAAAAAAATTAAAAGCACATCATTTTTATATAATTTTAACTTTTGGGAGGGTAGAAACATTTTTTTAAAATAATTTTTTTTTTGATATTTATTTTCGTTAAATTAGTTTTTATGTTTTTTAAGAGTCAAACATGATAACGACTTTGATGTCATTATTAAACCAATCCATTAAATCAAAAGTCCAAAACTAAAAATATTTTATATATTAAACATATCGATTACACATTAAAAGAGTAATAACCACCTATTACAAGATAACCATCCAAAAATATATGTTAATAATAAATAGAACCATCTATTACACGATAATCATTAAAAAAATGTCAACAAAAACAATCACCTATTACATGATCATCATCCACACACATACTAAAAATTAATTTGGTAAAAAAATAAAAAAATAAAAGATGTAAAATATTTATTATTTTTATATAATTTTATCTTTGGTGGGTATAAAATTTTTTTTGATATTTATTTTTGTCAAAATAATTTATATTTTATCAAATTGACGACTTTGCTCTTGAAATTGGGCAATAGTGTTTTTAATTGTCCTTATTCGAAAATTACGTGAGAATCCGTATTTAATTATTCTTATAAATACATTATATGTTATATGAACTATTTAATAAAATTAATATTCAATAAATTAAGTAAAAGTTCTTCTAATTTATAACACTAACAAAAATATTAGCAAGAATAATAATTTTATGGATATTCAATATTTGTTATTTGTAATTATTTTTGACAATGATTCAACTTAATAATTACCCTTACTAAATATTTTAGTTGAAAAACATTAATTAATTAATTTTAAAAAACTCATACAAATACACATTTATATAAATTTATTATCCAATTCAAAAAAGAATTAAAAATTAAAAAAAATAAAAATAAAAAGGGCTTAAGTGGCCGTCGAGGTTAAGTCACCCCACAACTTGTCACTTTGCATAATAGGCTACACATAGATTATGATTGAAGTATTGAATTTTGAAAGATTTGTCTTCATACATCATAGTGAAGACTTATCTATCTATACATGTAGGGATGGCAATTTGAACCCGACCCGACAGGGACCCGACCCCCCGACCCCGATTAGAACGGGTTTTCCCCGAATATTACTTCCCATAGGATTGTGGATGGTATTGAAAATTAAATCCCCGATAGTTTTCGGGCCGAGGACGGGGATAGGTTCCCCTGGCCCCTGCTTTGCCTCGTTAATCCACGAATTCCACCCATATATATATATATATGTCCAGGGTTATTAGTCTCACTTTTTCTTTTTCTTTTTCTTCTCTCACAAACTGAAGTTGATCTCTCTCTCTCTCTCTCTTTCTCTCTCTCTCTCTCTCTCTCTCCGTCATTGCTCCTGAAGTTGATCTCTCTCTCTCTCTCTCTCTCTCTATTGGTGGCACTCTCACCTCAAACCCTCATTTTTCGAATCCATTGATCTTAGCGGCTCCTCCGCCTCCTCTCTCTCTCCCTGACGACGGCTCTTCTTCTTTCTCTCACTGGCAACAGCTCCTCCTCCTCCTCCTCCTTCTCTCTCTCTCTTTCTCTCTCTCATAGTATCTCATTTTCTCTCTTTCACAGTATCTCCTCCTCTCTAATTACTTCATCTCTCTTTCTCTCTCTCTGGTTTTTGATTTTGTTCTTCAAATTTGGAAGTTCTGGTCACCACCAATGCCAAGATCCGAGTTGAGCTCAGATCTGTTGTTGATGAAGATAAAGAAAATGATGATTTATTGAGCTCAAATCTGCCTTTGATTTTTTATTTTTGATTTTTGATTTTTTACATTTGAGCTCAGATTTGTTACATCTGTTGAATATATATGTTAAATCTGGTGTGTGGATGTATTGTTGTTGATGATGATGATGAAGATGAACATATATGATTTGGTGATGATGTTGTTGTTGTTGTTGTTGATGAATTCTTGTATTCTTGTAGATTTGAAGCTTATTTTTTTGTTTTTTTTGGCCGGGAAATTTTTGGGTTAGGGGAAACCTAATTTCCATTAAAGGGGCGGGGATAGGTTCCCCGTTGTGGATCGGGGTTGAGGATGGGAGAATTTGCACCATCGGGGATTGGGGACAGGGAGTGTGATCCCCGGCCCCACCCCGGCCCGTTGCCATTCCCATATGCATGCAATTTTCTCATCGAAAACAGAACAAACAAACAAACACACACACACACATATATATATATATGGAACATAAGTGAGACCTCCTTTTTTAGAGACTCCCATAATTCCCAGAGTGATCCATACCACTCATGATGTGTGGGGCCTACATCATGAGTGGTGTGGATCACTTTGGGGGTTGTGGGGATCTCCAAAAAAGAGAGGAAGAAAGAGAAAAAGAACAAAGGCTAGTATTTTCTTACCATTTCCTCACCTCATTTCAATCTCATTGCTAAGTAAGAAATTTCTCAAAATCTTCTCATTCTTTTTTTTTTCAATTTCAGATTTTATTCAAATGCTAATGAGGCTAAAAATCTTGATAGAGCTTTATTTGTAGTTGCATGTGAATTTTGTGTTATATGTATTAGATGTTAAAGGTTGTTTATATATTAGTAGTATTAAAATCATGATATAATCTTGAATTTAGGTTTGCATGTGTAATTTGTGATATTAAAAAGATAATTGAAGATTTTATTTGATTTGATCTTATGGTTATTGAATCTGTCAAATTTTGTATGAATTTTAAGACAATTTTATACTTGAAATTTCTCTACAAAGTTGTTAAGAATGATATCTAGTTCATCCAGAAATTTTTGTATCAATTATTATAGTTTTGTAAGAATTTATAAGAAATTTTAATTAAATCTGAAATTTTAGACAGATTCTACTGCATGTTTGAGAAATTACTAAAAATCCTATATTAGACGAAATCTGGTATTTTCTGAGTTAAAAATGAAATTTGAGAAGTCTAGTTTCATCCTCATTTTTTAGATTATGGATTTGATTTATAAATTTCAATGTGGATATATTTTAAGAAAATATGACGAATTTGTGTCATGTAATTTCTTGTAATTTTACAAAATTATTTATAACTTATTTTTAGGAAATTATTTTTGAAAACTAACCATAACATGGCTGTTGAACATTGCAGATAATTACATGAATTTTAGAATTGTTTAAATAATTTAATTGTAATTTTAACCATGAAGATTGTGTTCTAAAAATTTTGGATAGAATATTAAATAATCAAGATTACCACTTCAATTATTTATTCCAACAAAAAATAAGTGTTGTGCTAATCTATTTAATTAGATCTTGTAAATTATTAATTCATGCATGTGTGTTGTTATAATTTATTTTAGTATTTAAAATACATCATGATTTGATTTAACTGTTTACAATAATTTGTAAACATTGATGGATTATTGTAGAACGTATGTGTTAATATTTTTGTTGAAATTATCGATTGTGATCTAATTTTATAATTATTAGTGATTATTATGAAAGTTAATTAAAATGATCAATGAAATATACGAAATTAACGGTTGACGGTTAATACCGGCTGTTCAGGGTGAGTCATGGTTTTAAATAGTGTACGAAATTAATGGGTAACGGTTAATATCGATTCTTTAGGGTGAGCCCTAGTCTTGAGAATTCTTATGTAAATTGTGTTGCGAAACCCTAAGATGGCATGAGACTTATTTGAACCTTTTTTTATATTCAATTTTGAAATAAGGGTGGATGTGTGCAGGTGGCACACAAGGAGATTACGTACCCTTAACAGACCATTTCCTCGGGGCAGACCACGAATGCCACTACTTTAGTATGTAACTTTGGACATGGGCATTCCTGATAGTTACGGTTGGTAAAACTTGAATATTTGACCAATGGGGGGTTTCAAATTAAACGTGGTCATAACTTAGTGGTTTATAAGTTAAATCTCTTTGGTGAGATTTCGAGTGTTATCTAATTTATTAAAATTGTTAAAATTATTTTAATGATTGTAATTTATGTTTACGATTATATTATTATATCATGTTTATAATCCTGTTGTTTTTCTTTTAGAAAGAAAGGTACGTTTGTTGTGTTTTTTTACTATGTTGCAAAGCTCATGACATATGTTTTGTTGCCCTGGCGTTTTATGCTAAGTTTTGGCAAGGAAATAATTGAAGCTGAAATGGAGTTGACATTAACGTAGAGTCTTGATTGACTTGAAGTCATGACTAGAGTCAAATAAATTTTATTATCTTATATATTAGCTATTAAGGACTTTATAATCTCGCTTGATGCTGTATTTGGATAATTTTAAATTTTTATTTAATATTGTTTAAACCTTTGGTTATGTACGAGAGTTGGAATTTTCTATTAAGATGTTAAGTTTTTAATTTATTAGGCCGTTTTGTTTATTTAATTTCCCTTGATGTTCCAAAAATTTGGGACGTCACAGTTTCGAAATTTAAGTTCAAATGTATTACAATTGAAAGGTCAAGGACAAAAGTGACACAAGTCCCAAACTACAGGAACCGTTAGTGCAATTTACCCTAAATATATTTGGTCTCTAAAAAAGAGGGGTGTATGTGGTGCAGTTTGAAGGTAAATTATAAACTAAACCGTAAATGACTGATTGACAAATGATTAAATCGCAATTTGGGCATTTTTAATTTTTCTAGTTGATTGAAAATAATCTTAAACAATGATCAACCATTTACATAATATATAACATTAATTTATATAATATTTTTCATATGTATAACACTAACTAATTTTATATAATATTTTTTGCATATATAATACTAATTTGCCACAAATTAAATATCTTCACTACAAGAAAAATCATTTTTGGCGACTAAATTTTTAGTCGCCAAAAGTCCGTTTTTAGTCGCCGAAAGTCGAGTTTTTACTTTCAGCGACTAATTTTTTTAGTCGCCCCTTTTGTCGCGCATATGTGGTCGCGAGAGGTATCGGCGACTAAACTTTTTTTAGTCGGCAAAAAAAAGCTCTTTAGCGACCAAATGTTTAGTCGCCATTGGTGGTTTACACTTTTTAAAATCCCACATTTAGCGACTAATATTTTAGTCGCCAATATTCCTTGAATCGCCGACTAAACTATTTTGTCGCCCAAAATAACACTTTTGGCGACTAAAAGTTTAGTCGCCAAAGGTCCTTTCGGAAAAAAAAAAAAAAAAATTCTTTGGTTTTTCTGAAATTCGAACCGTGAACCAAACCATTCCAACGCCAACACCTTTACCAACCTACTCCCTCCACTATGCCACTTGAACATCACATGATTATATATGCAATATATATTATTTATATACTATTTTAACCGGTATTCATACAAAATCATATATGTACACATAATTATTTTTGTTGAATATAATTAATGTAAAAAATAAATTATTTATTAAAAAAAATGTAGGCCACTTTTGGCGACTAAATCAATTATTTAGTCGCCAATTCTATGATTTTTGGGCTACTAATTAATTTGTTGTCGCTAAAAAAAAATGTTTAAATTAAAAATAGCACTTTTTGGCGACTAACTCTGTTTTTAGTCGCCAAAAACGCCCGTTTTGGCTACTAAATTGAAATTTAGTCGCCAATTCACTGTTTTTAGCTACTAATTTTTTTTTTTGTAGCCAAAAACCTTCATTTTCAGCGACTAATCTTTTTTTAGTCGGCAAAAGACCTATAATCGGCGACTAAAATGGTTTTTAGTCGCCAAAACCATCACTTTTGGCTACTAAATTATTTTAGTCGCCAAAAACCGTCGCTTTTGGCTACCAAATAACCTTTAGTCGGTAAAACTGCTACATTTGGCGACCAACAAACAGTTTAGTCGCTAAAACCCTGTGATTCGGCGACTAATTCATTTTAGTCGGCAAAAGTCTTCATTTTCGGCGACTAAATCCAGTTTAGTCGCCATTTGGCCAACTTTCAGCGACGAAATTCTGAATTTTAGTCGCCATTTGTGCTTTTTCTTGTAGTGCTTAAATCTCTTTCACACTAAGTTTTACTTTGATATTTTATTAAAGGTAAATATATATATATACACATATTAACTATAGCAGAGCGGTGTGGTTTCGAAGACGGATAATAAATTTCAAACTGCGGATCAACCTAACACACACAGTTAGGGGCGGATTGGGGCAAATTGATAGGTATTTTACACAATCCTAAAAAAATTATAAAAATAAAAATATATATATATTTATAAATATTATAAATTAGTAAGAGACCTTAGCTTGTTAAGATTTTATTCTAAAAAATTCTTAAAATTTTATTTTGTCTTTAAAAACTGTTTAGTTTTACTGTGTTTAAATTAGTATTAGAGTCTAATTTTTCAGTCTTGCCTATAAAATTAAACAACAATAACACTTCGCTACAAATAATAATAGAATAAAATAATACATTAATTTAGTTATAAAAAAATTTAGCGAATAACTTAAAGACAATCAATTAAAAATTATAAACGAAATTCAAAATATAATGCTAAATAAAAGCAAGCAAGTAGTTATTGTAATAAATAAATAAAAAAATACTATAAATAATTATTTTCATCCGTATAAAGAAAATTCACTAAAAACTGACATTACACATGTTTGGGTGCCTCTATTTACACACCACATTTGGTCTCAAGGCACACCACTACTCAGTTCACACCTTTAATAATTTGAAAAAACATAAAATTTGTTTGGTTCTGATTTTTGGAAAATAGTTTTCAGAAAATTCTACTTTTTTATTTTTCGTATTTTAATGTTTTCAATAAATTTTTTTAATGTTTTAAGCAAATTTGTTTTTAAAAAAATTTTAGACACACCTAACATAAATACACTTAAAAAATATAATATTTATGAAATTTTTTTTTTAAAAAATATACTAAATACCAAAAAATACAAAAAAAAATATATGAAAATTTAGTACAATTTTCGTATTTTTGTGTATTTTTTAATTTTTTAAAATATTTTTTTTATAAATATTATACTTTTTAAGTGTATTTATGTTAGGTGTGTCTAAAAATTTTAAAAAAAAAAAATTGCTTAAAACATTAAAAAAATTCATTAAAAACATTAAAATACGAAAAATAAAAAAGTAGCTATTTTTTGAAAATCAGAACCAAATAAGCTGTATATTTTTTCAAATTATTAAAGATGTAAACTAAGTAGTGGGGTGCCTTGAGACCAAATATGGTGCGTATATAGAGCCACCCCCACATGTTTTCATACTCAAGTTTAATTATCCTTATCCGTATCCTTAAAAAATGACATTTATTTCCCACTAAACATGAGTATGAAAACAAGTGCGGAGGTTTTCTCTTTGCAAAGGTTCTCTCCTCACTGAGTAGAGGTTTATTTTTTTTTTTCTAAATAGAGACTCATTCTCCCTATATGGATGTTCCTTTTTTTATTTTTTTATTTTTATACTTTGATATATTTTAATTAACAATTTTTTATTAGATGTGTAATATATTAAATCTCATGCGATGGATTTTTTTTACGAAAAAAAAAATCAAATTAGAAACAACCAAGTTAAGTTATTAGTGGTAATTGTATGTAGTGTTGCAAGTTATGATAGGAATGACTCGTTTGAGAATATGTTATTTTAGTAATTTTTTAATTTTTTACGAAAAAATATATAAAAAAATAAAGAGAGTGATGTGATAATTTATAATAATTTTTTAATTTTTTTTTGACTAAAACGATGGTAGTAGAATAGGAGTGGTGGCAGGTGAGATTGTGATGGCACAGGTATTGGTGGTTGATTAGGCATTTCATTTCAATCAATTGTATTGACATGTGAGTCATTTTTCTTTGTAAACTCAAATTCCAAACATTATCTTTGAAATGTTGAGCTATGCTCAAGTGTTATTGTTAACAAACTACATGAAAGTATATAATTATAATCTAAATATATGTAATAAAAAATATAATTATTTTAAATATGGGTACAACTAACTAGTGACATTTGATCAAGATTAATTAATGCTATATAATTAGATTTAGAGAAAGATTAGAGACTCATCAAATTCTACTATATGTTAGTGCTTATACCATGACGACATATGAACTTCACTCCCATTGTAAATAGGTGATAGAATACACAGTACAAAAAATGGTGCATTTGTAGTCGAACTCATAAATTTAATATATTTTGTTATAATTGAATAATCTATTTTCAAAAACATATTTATTATTCACTTTTTTGTAAATGAATGCAATAAAATAAAAAATTTATAATTATCGTATCGATTTAATTTTTTTCATAAATGATTTTATAAAATAAATAGTTGAGATCATTGAACATGACCCGTAATGGGCTCCACCGGCTTTTCAAATTCTCTTAAATTTATATTTAAACTTAAGGCACTCCATTTACTCTCTCTCTCTTCTTCTTCTTTTTTTTCTTTTATTTTTTTATTTTTTTTATTGGTATATTGTACTTAAATCCTTTTAGGAAAATTTACCCATAAATCTTATTTTCTGAAAAGTTGAACCATTTAGTCCTAAAAGTTTTCTTATACACCATTTAGTCCTTTTTTTACATCACAACATCATCATCAAAACAACATCATTCCACCATCCCCAACTGCGATGAATCCTTTCTAGCAGCACTGAATCCACCCTCTACATGGCGATGACCTTCTCTCTTTTTACCCATAAAATGTGTTGTACGATTAGGTCCCAACATTACCAACATCAGTGTAAATATCTATATCATTTTGTAACTTTCCTGAGAGAGACAGAGAGAAGATGTTTACATAGCAGCGATTGAAGCTATCCATTGAAGAAGAACAGAGCCCAGACCGAGGCCAGAAGCGAGCATGATGGCATGACTTGCGAACTTCTTTGCTTCGTTCCCCAGATCTTGCAGATTAGAACTTATCAACTCCGTTGAAGTTGTTGAACCCGTCGTCCTCATTGCCAAATAATTGTTCTTCACCATTTTTCTCTCCGATCTAATCTTCTCAATGTGAAATCAACACATATATATATAGATTAATGAATCTGATGTTTGAATCTGATAGAGATCATCAAAAACTCAAAATCCGTTTGATGTTCGACCATGAATCTGATGTTCTTTTGATTTCATCGACCATGAATCTGATGTTCGAACACCCACAAACACCCACAATCCGATGTCAATCATGGCAGCTTCTTCCCGGCCTTCGGCTTCTTCTCCGCCGGAGCCTTTTCCGCCACCGTGGACTTCTTCTCCTCCGCTGGCTTCTTCTCTGCGGGCTTCTTCTCTGCTGCTGCTTTGGGTGCCATTAGAGAGTCTAGAGAAAGAAAACTAGGGTTTCAAAATTGAGAGAGATTGATTTGGATGTTGATGATGTTGTTCAATGGTGGGTAATGGAGCAACATCAACTATGAGATCTGTGAATTGGAGTGTATGAGATCTGATGTTTGATGAGGTTGAAGTTGTAGTTGACGTCGATGATGTTCAATGGTCATTAACATTGGGATAGGACTTAATGGTTCATAAGAAAATTCATAGGACCAAATGGGTTACAAGATATAAATTTGGGATTTATTAGTGCATCCCCCATGATTTTATTGGTTTTTATGTGAATTTTGCTAACATCTAATCGAAGAGGAATCACTTACACATTCAACAAAACTTGTCCACAAAAACAGGCCTGTTAGTACATTCACAGAGAACAATTTAAATGGCTGGAAATCATTTTCGTGTTCGTAATATATTCATCTTATTGAGCATTTATTCGGTATTTTTATTATGTTTTTATTTTTATAATTGGTACGCATTTTTTTTGTCAGAGTATGATAATTAGTAATTTAAAAATGAAATTATATATTTTACGTTAATGTTATGTATTTTTTTAGTAATATTACACATTTTCTCTTCCAAACATCTTTTAACTTAGGGTAAGTTATATTGACACTTCTTAAGGTTTGGTCCAATTATATCCCATCCCTTGACGTACTAGAAATTACATTTCCATTCCTGTGGTTAATAATCTCATTTCACAAATCCCTCTGCTTAAGTAGGAAAACAAAGAAAATTACATTGAAAAAAAAAAAAAAAAAACAAAGGAAGTAAAGTAAAGTAAGAAAAGAGAGAGTACATGCGTTTAATGTCTTCATTCCGTTTAAATAATTACAATGACAGGGGGGTTAGTAAAATTTTCCAAACATCAGAGGGTCATATATATTAAACCCAAATCTCAGGAGGTGTAAATGTAATTTACCCTTTAACTTAAATTGCGTAACTGAAATTCTAAATCCCAAATGGGATATTTGTCTAAAAGTCCCTCATTGATCCCTTTAAAGTGAAAAGGATAGTTCAAACTTTTTTAATTTATAAGTCCCCTGGAGAAGAAGTGCCTCTTTTATCAATGACAAACAAATTTGTTTTCATTTTTTTATAGACAATTTTATCCTTAGTAATTACTTTTAGGGTAAATTATAATTTAACCTCCTGTGGTTTGCCTAAAAAACACGGAGCCCCCCTATAGTTTCATTTGTAACACTTAAATCCCTATACTTCATACCAGAGTGCAAAATCCAACGGACGTAACAGAAGTTGTAAAAAGTCAGGAATGCCCCTAGATATTTTACATTTCTCAGTCGTTTCGTTTCATTTGACTAACACCAGTATTCACATCTCTATTTGCTCTCTCTCTCTCTCTCTCTCTCTCTCTCTCTCTCTCTCTCGCCGTGGTTGATTGGATTGAACTAGGGTGTCATCATCAATTTCACCATCATATCGCGAACGCCATTACTAGATTAGGTATGTGTTGTTTACCCTAATTTATTTTGATCCTTGGATGTTGATTTTCCCTAATTTTGATCCTTAGATGTTGTTTACCCTAATTTACTAGATTAGGTATGTGTTGACTTCGATTCACAAAACTGGTAATGTTTTAGGCATGGTATGCTTGTATTATTTTCATTTTTGGGGATTGTGGTTAAAGTGGAGCGGGGCGGGGTATAGAGCTTCATAAGTAAGTAATGGGGAATATTTTTCATGATGTTAACTTTGAGTATTTTTTATTCATAGATTTGTTTTTATATACTTTAGTATTCATGCCTTTAATTACTTTATTTTTTTGGGATGTTGGTTAAAGTGGGGTGGGGTATAGAGGTTCATAAACAACAGGTATTTTTTTATGATGTTAACTTTGGAATTTTTTATGATTGTTGTTATGTGGTTCCAATGAGTTTGAGTTATCTAATGTAATATAGTGAAGTTTTGTTGTTTTCTGCAATGAGGTAAAAAAAAAATAATTTTTGAGATCAACTATAATGGGTACTTCAGTAAGCCTCCTAATATTGCTTATGAACAAGGGAAAGTGGAATATATATATGATGTTGATCCTGACAGACTATCTTTTATTGAGATTCATACCATCTTGAGGGAGATGAAAATAGATGTGTATAGTACTTCTGTTTTGTGGTATAGGAAATCTGGAAAAAAGGATGATGGGTGTAACAGCGCCCGCGAGGGACCTCGATGCTACAGTTCGGACTCCCCTTTTTTGTTTGTTGCGGTTCGTAATCTGAACCAAAGAGTCCAACTCTGGCAAATCGTTTTGAGAAAAAAAACAGATTTTGAAAAGAAGTGCCAAACATGGACTGCTTTGCCAGATACAGAGTTGCCACCTAAATATTTTTAAAAAAATGGGAAATTTAGGAAACCCTGACTCGGTGCTGAAGGCCACGTGTCCGTCATCACCAAAGTTGTCTTGGCTCAGGAGCTTGGGTACGATCGGGGAAGGTCAGCTATGAGCACCCCCTTTCGCCCGGTCCGAAGACCGGCGATCGGGGAAGGTCAGCTATGAGCACCCCCTTTCGCCCGGTCCGAAGACCGGCCTCTACTAACCATGACATCCGATTTTGAAAACGTTATGTGTTCTTGTTCCAATTATTAGCCTAGAATTACTATGTTATGCGCACAGCAAACAAGTATAGACTAGATTGCCTAATTTGGAAATAAGCATTGCATATCCGTTTGTTTTGAAAGTGCTTTGGAATTTGCTACTCGCAAGTAGGCTAAAACACGAATTTTAACGAGTTTTTCCAACTCAAGCAATCCAACCTCCACCCACAGGCATTCAAACAGTTTATCTCATATAAGCACTTAGCCACATGGTAAACATACTGTCATGGCAACATTCACACGCGTGTGATATGCTAAAGCATAAAAGCTTACCTAGTACTCCGTGCCAAAACAAGAAATTAGTTAGCAAACACGCATGTCTTAGTTCATGTTAAGTGGCTAATGCAACACATACAGAGATGCAGTTTGGGATAGGCTCGGCTAACCCTAAAATGGCATGTGAAATGCAATCATTCGGTGCACGTATTCAAGTTAGATTTGAAGATACAATGCGGTTTGTATGATGTACCGAGCCCGATGCATGTAAGACAAATGTATGGATGCACGCATGCATTACATGAGGTATGCTAAAATAAACGTGCCCTAATCTACCCTCGTAAGCGGGTAAATAAAAGGGAAGAAAGAAGTGGGGGTTGGAAGACATGCACCACTCACACACGCTTATTACAGATTTGCCCTCGCCCGGAGGGACCAAAAGAATATACAAATTAATTAACTACGCAAGCTAATTAAATATTACAGATCAATTAAATTAACAAATTAATTAATCTAATTAAAACAGTAAAGCCCTCGGGAAGTGGATCAGATGCAGCGCATGCTCGGGATTTGCTCGGAATCGCACTGCCATGCATAGTCTGCCTCTGTTTTCCCTGCTTTGCTCCTCTGAAAACTGCCAAAGTCTCAGGAAATGTTCCCTGCACATTGAGGATCATCATCGGCTAAGTAGAATGACCACCGGCACTAGGATGTGGCCATCGGCACCAAATGAACCCATCGGCTGATGACTTACTGCCGGCCGGCACAAAATGTTGCCGGTCGGCAAACAATACCTGCAGAACCTGCAACTCACAGCAGCAGAGGGAAAAACTTGCATGGCAATACAATTCAAGTAATATATGCACCAATCATGCCCCCTATCATGTGTATGACTCAAAGGGGTATGTGCCTCGATTCTCGGGCCACCAATCACGCATTTTCATGCATGGCGGCCTAAGAATCAAGTGTGCACTTTCATGTCAAATGAAATGCAAACCAATCAAACAAAACAAGGCCCAATTCCTATCACCAAATCAAGGAACAAGGCATGCATGCAAGATGCATTACAACCTAATCATGTTAGCTAGGGGTGCAACATGAGCATGCGAACAAACGATGTACATTAGGCATGCAACCTATGCAAGCAAACTTGCGAGTCATGAGGCGAGGCAAACCAATGAAAAGATGGGCTTGAACATGATCTAGGCAACTCTAATTAGGCCTAAAATCAGTGGCCGAAACCAAGGAAATGAAGGCCAAAATGCACACACACATGCATGCAATCATGGTCCAATACCTTAAGCATAAACAAGGCAACTCTTAAGCACACTTAAAGAGACCAATCAATAGACAATTAGCATGCATACCAAACTCTGAAATTGCATAAAATAGAGGTGCCAAACCAACTAATTCAAGCAAGTAAAGCATGCGAATGGTCGAAGTACTTGAGGCAAGCCAAGAGGCTTAAACCAAGGTCAAACCCACCAAGCCTCACAAGGCTAAGGGGACTCAAAACAGGTCAAAGGCAGACCTAAACAACACCCAAGGGACACTTAGATGGCATCTAAATGGCTCAAGTCCAAAGGCATGCACACATGCACTTTCAAGGAGCATACAACACAAGCTCATAAGGCGTTAAAGAGGCATGCAAGGCAAGCATACAAACATGTTAAAGGGACTGAAATAACATGGAAAATGACTCCAATCCACTAAATCAAAGAAAACAAAGCATGCTATACACTTACATACTTAAGGCCAACAAGCCCAAAAATGCAAAGAGGCTATGTAATGCATGCTAGGGCCGACTCGAACAACCTAAGACAGACCTAAAGCATGGCAAAATAAGCACAAAAGCTTCACAAATCTAAGCCTAAAACATGCTAAAATAAGGGCACACAACCCAAGGCATATTAAGGTAATCACAAGGCATTACAAGGTAGGCATGCAAGGCGTACATGGTATACCAAAACCAACTTAAAACCATGTTATGTTATGGCAATATAAGCATGAAAAACAGTCATGGCATGCTCAACACACACTCAAACATAAGCTCCCTTAAGAGACCAAAAATGGTCCCTTTGAAGGACAACAAGGAGAGGGGGTGGCCCTCTCCTTTGGGAGACTTCAAGACACCATCCCCACCACTGAAATCCCTCAAGATTTCAGTGGTGAAGAGGCCCAAACACCAAAGTCTCGAAACTTGCACAAAATAGCACAAAAATGGGGCCTTTCAAGGCCTAAGGGTGGCCAAACACACCCAAACCACAAAACACTCTTAACAAACAATCAAGAGGGCCTAAAAACAGAACTTTTTTATGTTATACACTAAACACAAAAACAGCTCTAAGATAGGTAGAAATAGGATGCAAAAATGGGGAATAAAGGACTAGTTTCTTACCCTTGAAGCTTTTCTTCAACAATGGTGGTCCAACAGCCCTTCTTGGCTTGAATCCTCCTCCAAAACACTCAAACAAGCCTCCAAGGGTCTCAAGTCCAAGAGATGGTGTGTTAGTGTGTGTGTGTGAGCAAAAATGGCACAAAACACACACTTATAGAGATAGAAAATATATCTAACTCTAACCTTAGAACTCAAGCTTTTCCAAAGCTACCTAAAATGTCTAACAAGTGTCTCTCCCAATGCCAAGAGAAAACCCTCTCCTCTATAGGCAATTCCCTCTTGTAAAGCTTACAAAACAAACCATCCAAGAGGGAAATCCCTCCATACACGTGTATGGAGGGGAATGGGGTGGGTGCCAGCTATCACAGTTGGCAAGAAATATCTACAAAAAGTAGATGAACAGTGATCGGCCGCTCAAAATTGTCATTTTGACAAAATGGAGTGCCGACCGGCAATAAAGAGTGCCGACCGGCAAAATATATTGCCGGTGACAACAAAAACCAGCCGGTGGCCTCTAGCCACTGCCGGTGGTGTGTGGGAATGCCTCACAAGGCATTCCCAGCCCCTCCAAGGCAAAACACAAGTGTTTGGTGCAAAACCCGACACAAAACAGTCGAGTTCGGAGATCCTGAGGCAAGACGCGTAGCCGAGAACTCCGGGAACTCCAAACAAACACAAACATGGATAATCACCGAGTGTTCAAGTGGTGACGTCCAAGTCTTGAGGACGGTCAAAAATGGGGTGTCTACAATGGGTTGACAATAATTGAAGAAGATGTTGATGTATATACCATGATATGTGAGTATGAAGGTTTAGATGTGATTCAATTATATGTGGAGAAGGGTCAGGACCCATTACAAGTGGTAAGTCCAAAAGGGAAACATTTGGTACCCCCAAGAGTACCAGTTAGTGTTAAGCAGGCACTGACTTGGAATGACATGGAAAATATAAGTGAAGAAGAGATGGATTGTAAAGATGGAATGCAAGATGTAGGTGATGAGGAAATGCATAATGGAGATAGGGATGAAGGAGCAGCAGATGAAGATGTCAGAGATGAGGAAATGGATAACAGAGCTTGGGATGAAGAAGATAGTGATGATCCTGATTACATGGATGATGGGAATGTTGATAGTGGTTCAGAAGATGAAGACTATGAAAGTGATTAACCTGGTTGGTTGAATGAGGGTTTAGAGGGGCCAGAAGATGATGATATTTTCTCACCAAGGGAGACTGTAAAGAAAAGAAAGAGGTAACCTCCTTTATGTGATTAAGAGGCAGATGAAGGGTGGTATTCTGATCCTGAGAATGAAGATTTACATAGTGTACATAACTCATCAGATGAGGAATGTGAATATAAATATCCTGAGTTCATTGAAGAAGTAGACATGAAGAAGCCACAACTGAAACTTGGAATGAAGTTTGCCACCCCTCAAATTTTTAGAAAGGCAATGAAAGAGTGGAATATCCAACATGGTTATGACATCAAGTACATAAGAAATGACAACTCTAGGATTACTGTAGTGTGCAAGTATGGATGTGGATGGAGATTGCATGCTTCTCCCATGCAAGGTGAAAGAACTTTTCAAATAAAATCATTCCAGCCAAAGCATGCATGTGGAAGGTCATATAATAATCACTTGGTGAACTCAACTTACTTGGCACACAAGTATATGGAAAAGTTAAGGGATGACCCTAACATCAAAGTTGGGTCTATGCAGAAGACAGTTTGGAGAGAGTTAATGGTTGATGTTAGTAGGCCTCAATTGTGTAGGGCTAAAAAAAAAGCAAGAGAAGTTATTGAAGGAGATCAAAGGGTCCAATATGCAAAGGTGTATGATTACTGTGAAACAGTGAGGCTGCATAATCCAAACAGTGTAATGCAAGTAGTGGTGGATAGGCCCAATGAAGACATGCTTAGGCCCAACTTTGAATTGCCCCCAGTTTTCCAAAGGTTATATGTTGGGTTTGCAGCCCTTAGAACAGGATTTGTTGGAGGATGCAGGCCCATTATAGGATTGAATGGGTGTCATTTGAAAGGAATCTATGGTGGATAATTATTATGTGCACTTGGAAGGGATGGGAGCAACAACTATTTTCCAATTTCATGGGCAGCTGTTGAGGTAGAAAGTAAAGATTCTTCGGTGTGGTTTTTAAGGCAACTCATGGGTGATATTGGTAGTGCTGATGACATGGGATGGGTCTTCATTTCTGACAAACAGAAGGGGTTAGTACCTGCATTTGAGGAGGTAATGCCAAATGTGGAACATAGATTCTGCATGAGGCATATTTACTCCAATTTCAGAGCAAAGTTCAAAGGGATAGAATTGAGGGACCTATTGTGGAAGGCAGCTGCAGCTGGGAGTGTGAGGGAATTTGAATTTCACATGAACAAGTTGAAGGAGATTGATCCAGAAGAGAAAGCATACGATTGGCTAAGGAAAATAGATCCTACTTTATGGACTAGGTCCCATTTTAGCCCAAGAAGTAGGTGTGATACATTGGTCAACAACATGATTGGGTTGAAACAGGACTATGTGCACCCTTATTACAGTAAGCAACATTATTACAGTAAGCAACATTATGTTGTAGCCTACAACTCAATGATGCACCCTGTTCCAGGCCAGCATGATTGGGTTGAAATAGGACTGCCAGCAGTGGCTCCTCCATTGTACAGAAAGCAGCCTGGAAGACCACCAAAAATGAGAAAGAAGGGTATAGATGAGCCAATAAACCCTGTCAGAGTTTCAAGGCAGCACAGGTTCATTGTTTGTGCTAGATGCCTTCAGAAAGGTCACAACCAGAGGTCTTGTAAGGGTCCTGTCCATCCCAAGTCCAAGCTTTTTAAGTCAATAAGAAGTAACTAGCAACAACCATCTTCAGCAGCAACAGCAACAGCAACTGCAACAGCAACAATAACTGCTTCATCAACACCAGCAACAGCAACAGCAACAGGATATCAAGTAACCTGAACCTCCAATTTAATTTAATTTTGCAATACATTCCACAACAATGACTTAATACAGATATAAATCATTGCAGCCCATAAGGAAGCTCCCTAGTAGGAGGGCCAACACATCCTCATCTCAAGTAAGATCTGTCCACTTTGCATACTTGTTACATCATTGCAGCCTAGTTCTATTGTTAATTTGTATACTTGTTACATCATTGCAGCCCAGTTCTATTGTTAATTTGCATACTTGTTACATCATTGCAGCCCACTAGAATTGGCCACACATTTGAAGAATTTCCAAGTATGACAGGCAAGACATCAGCATCTCAGGTAAGCTCTCTCTCCCATGGGTGTCATTTGGTTTTTGACATAGTTGACAACACATAATTACTTACTTGGACCATTATCATTGCAACCCAGTAGAGTTCAATACAGTTCTCTAGAATTTAATTACTCTTTATCTCAGGTATAGTCAAATTACATTTGCAAGTTCATTTGCTTTTATAGTATTTGACAAAATGTAATTGGATACTTGTGTGTGTTATTTTGCAGCCCACTAGTTATGGCAGAGGAAGGGGTGAACCAGTTGGAGGTGGCAGGGTTATGTCCAGATCTGCATTAAGAGGTAGCTTCATTAGAAGAGGTAGAGGAGAAGGTGGGTTTGCAAAAGTTACAACTCAGAGGCAAACTGACAAAGGCAAAGGGAAAGCATGATGGCAGAGAAAGCTACAACTCAGCTTTTGTTGTGTTTTGAGTAGTTTTCAACTTGCTAAACCATTAAGTGGCTTGTACCAATTTGTTTTGAATTTGAAACTGGCTAGTATCTTAGTTTACTATGTTTTGAGAAGCCCAGTGGGTTGAATTGTGGCTTGTATTAAAGTAATGTGAACTGAAGCAAATGACCTTCCTATTTTAATACCCTTTTAACAACTGGTTACTCTAAAAGCTTCCATTAATGTGATTATATATTTTTGTACCTAAGAAGCATGTTTATGTATAAATGATATGGATTGCCTTTAGGTTCATATCTTGATTGTTGGCTCTAGATAAAGATTCACTTTCCGGATTGCTGGAATATGCAGTAAGTTCACTCTTATTTTGTGAGTATTACAGTTCTTCAAGTTTGCATTCTGGTCACCTGTTTTTAAATGCACTTTTTGCATGCATCTATTTGTTCAATTGCTTGTCAATAGTACAGCTAGTGGATGTGAAAATACCAATTAAACATAGCAGCCAGGTGCTAATCACAGATGTAATCTCATGTGGTACTCAAGTTATTCTGGATATGAGAAATACATTGATGTACTTGAGCACATTATTTTGGATATGAGAAATCACATTAGTGTTATTCTGGATATGAGAAATGGCAAAGTTTTTTTCAAAGCAGGGTTATTTTTTGTTTGAAATGGGGTGAAACAGTGACAATATTGAATAATGCCTCGGCATTTAAATGGCAATAATGGTTGTTAATTTGAAGAACATAGCTGGAGTATAAAAGCCTAGAGGTGTTTTGTATTGTTTGATTAGAGGCTTGTGTATGTAATTTTTCGAATGAGAAACTCCTTTGGACTTGGAACACAACGACCAATAGTTATGGTTAATTAATGTTTGGCATATCACAAGATGGCAATTCGAAGAATGGATGTATTTGTCGACAACTTCATACCAAAGCAAGAATTAAAATTCCATACTTCTTTTTCTTTCCTCAATTTTTAATTATTTTTGGTTTCTGAACTATTGGTCTGCCTCTACTATGTTCTATAACATAATTGTTTTGTACTTCATATAGAGATCCATTGAAGGCACCAAATGTTTTACAAGAGAAGAATGGGAACCAATATGTTTCTATTCTTTAATGTTCTTGGAAGATGTAATGAACAAAACATTATTTCATTACAATTTCTTTGGTTCCTCAGGAGAATGGGAACCAAATGTTTTACAGGAGAAGAATGGGAACCAGATGCATACATAGTGTATGACCAAAACAATCTTTCATTTTACACCTTCATTTTTCATTACAATTGCTTCACAGACCATTGTACACCTTCATTTTCTACCTTGACTATATTTTTCATCTCTCAAACTCTATGGCCCAATAACAATCCATTTTTCTTTACTCCAGTAAACTTCACCCAGAACATTGTCATGATACAGAAAAAAACCCATGTCCCAAACAGAGCTTTGCAAAACATTTTCTCCCTTCTACGACTTCTTGCTAGTTCCTTCTCCAATCTGTTCATCTTTGCAACCATCCTTGGCAACACCTCCCTCCCACGTTGGCACATGGATGGATCAACCCATTCAAAGTAGCCACAAGTTACATCAACCTATAATAAAAAAATATGAGTACACAAATTCCTTTTCAAAAAAAATTCAATCTTTTTTTCCAAAAAAAAAAAAAAAAAACAAATTTAAGTTTTGCTTACCCCATATCTTGCACAACCATAAAACCTTCTACCCATATTTCTAGATGTCATTGAAGTCTTCACAGGGGATCTCTCTCCACAATAACATAGTCTTGGAGCATTTGCCCTTGACTGTCCACTGTCGGAAGCAAATGAAGAAGCCATCCAACAATAATCTTCAACTTTCGGAAAATCTAGGCAACTTTCGGACAATCTGGGAACATTTCAGTTTAGGGTTCTATCTTATTTGGGTCTTGATTTGTGTATATGTATGGCAATAAGGGTGTTTTCGTCATTTGCCATATGTTTTTGGGCGGGAAAACGTGCCTCACTCATCAGTTCTGGTCGTGCAACACACGCACTGTTTAAACGAACAGTTCCGTTGGATTTTGCACTTTGGTATGAAGTATAAAGGGTTTAAGTGTTACAAATGAAACTATAGGGGGGCTCCGTGTTTTTGAGGCAAACCATAGGAGGTTAAATTATAATTTACCCTTACTTTTATATTTCAAACTTTAAAATGACATAACTTTTAATCTATATATTGGTTTTTAATAAAATTAATATAATTAGAATCCTCTCGTCAATATCTATTAGACAATATCCATGTTGACTATGAAATTCTTTAAAATATTTCGTAATTTTTTTTTCCTATTGAAACTAAACAGAGTAAAATTTTACTATTCGATATTTTTTTTAAAAGAATTTTATAGTCAACTTGGATCTTATTTGATAAATCTTGATGAGTTAAAAATACTAATTTTATTAAAATCGACATTTAGATTAAAAGTTATATCATTTTAAATTTTAAAATATTAAATTAGTCACTAAAGATATTTTGATAATAGTAGTGTGTGCTGGATATTTTTAAAAAAACTTTTAGTAATTGTCCTTAATGTATTAAAATTTTATTATGAAGAGACTTTGATCAAATCTCCCATCACAAATTGTCAAAACTCTATTAGAAAATTATATAAAATTTGTCACAAAAATACATAACATATTTCAAAAAATACATAACAAGGTGCATATATGATGCAATCTTTACTTTTTTTTGGTACAAAATTTGTAATTTGTCATCAATACAATGTGCAAGTGACATTTCTATAATTAAATCTCATTAATAAGAGCTACATCATTCTTTAGGCAATTCGTTTTAGGGAGCTTTTTTGATAAATCCACTTTCTAAGAGTTTTATTCCATCCAACCCATATTCTTTTTGACTATTCCATTAGGTCCTATTTGAGATAAGAAGACCAAAATACCCTTTTTATCTACTTATGTTCCATTTAGTACACATTATTTTCTTATGTGTCAATAAGTCCTATGGGTGACATAATTACCAAAATACCCCTAATGTGAATGTTCACATCATCAATGTGAATGTTCATATCGTTAATGTGTAGGGGCCCGGCCCATGTCGATCCTCGTGGATGCCCGAAAAAATTCGAGTCGGGCCGAGCCCGATGTGAATATTCACATTGACATGTTAACATTCACATTAATAGGAGTGTAAAATTAGCCCGCGTCCCGTGGCGGCGCGAAACCCGCCCACGGCCCACGGGCGGCCCAGGGCGGGCCCGGTCCGGCCCGTTGACAATGTGAATATTCACATTGACATGTTAACATTCACATTGATAAGAGTATAAAATTGGCCCGCGACCCATGGGCGGCCAAAAGCCCGCCCGCTGCCTAGGGCGGGCCCGGCCCGTTGACAATGTGAATATTCACATTGACATGTTAACATTCACATTGATAGGAGTGTAAAATTAGCCCGCGCCTCGTGGCTACCCGAAACCCGCCCACGGCCCGTGGACGGCCCGGCTTGTTGACAATGTGAATATTCACATTGACATGTTAACATTCACATTGATAAAAATATAAAATTGGCTCGCGGCCCATGGGCGGCCAAAAGCCCGTCCGTGGCCCGGGGTGGCCCGACCCGGCCCGGCCCGTTGACAATGTGAATATTCACATTGACATGTTAACATTCACATTGATAGGAGTGTAAAATTAGCCCGCGCCTCGTGGCTGCCCGAAACCCGCCCATGGCCCGTGGGCGGCCCAGGGCGGGCTCGGCCCGGCCTGTTGGCAATGTAAATATTCACATTGACATGTTAACATTCACATTGATAAAAGTATAAAATTGGCTCGCGGCCCATGGGCGGCCAAAAGTCCGCCTGTGGCCCGGGGCAGGCCCGGCCCGTTGATAATGTGAATATTCACATTGACATGTTAACATTCACATTGATAGGAGTGTAAAATTAGCCCGCGTCTCGTGGCTGCCCGAAACCCGCCCACGGCCCGGGACGGGCCTGGCCCAACCTGTTGACAATGTGAATATTCACATTGGCCCGACCTAAGCCTGAGGGTAGGCCCAGGCCCATCAGCCCGACCCGAGGCTCGACCCACCGGCTCGGGCCCGGACCCAAACGAGCCTGCCCCGGGCCGTGGGCAGGCTTCGGGCAGCCCACGGGCCGCGGGTCAATTCTACATTCCTATCAATGTGCATGTTAACATGCCAATGTGAATATTCACATTGTCAACGGGCTAAGCCCGGCATACCCCGAGCTGCCCACGGGCCGTGGGCGGGTTTCGGGCAGCCACGAGGCGCGGGCTAATTTTACACTCCTATCAATGTGAATGTTAACATGTCAATGTGAATATTCACATAGTCTTATCAATGTGAATGTTAACATGTCAATGTGAATATTCACATTGTCAATGGGCCGGACCGGGCTCGCCCCGGGCCGCCCATGGGCCGTAGGAGGGTTTCGCGCCGCCACAAGACACGGGCCAGTTTTACACTCCTGTTAATGTGAATGTTAACATGTCAATGTGAATATTCACATTGTCAATAGGCCGGGCCCGCCCCGGCCCGATTCGAATTTTTCCCGGCACCCATGAGGATCGACATGGGCCGCGGGCAAGCATTGGGCAGCGAACAAACTTTACACTCCTATCAATGTTAATGGTAACATGTCAATGTGAATATTCACAATGTCACGGGTCGGGCCAAGCCCGCTTCGGGCTGCGGTCGGGTTTCGGGTCGCCCACGGGCTGCGGGCCAATTTTACATTCTTATCAATGTGAATGTTAACATGTCAATGTGAATATTCACATTATCAACGGGCCGGGTTGGGCCTGCCCTGGGCCGCTGGCCAATTTTATACTCTTATCAATGTGAATGTTAACATGTTAATGTGAATATTCACATTGTTAACAGGCCGGGCCGGGCCCGCCCCAGGCCGCCCACGGGCCGTGGACGGGTTTCGGGCAGCCACAGGGCGCAAGCTAATTTTACACTCCTATCAATGTGAATATTAACATGTCAATATGAATATTCACATTGTCAACGAGCCGGGCCGGGCCCACCCCAGGCCGCCCACGGGCCGTGGACGGGTTTCGGGCAGCCACGGGGCGCAAGCTAATTTTACACTCCTATCAATGTGAATGTTAACATGTCAATATGAATATTCACATTGTCAACGGGCCGGGCCGGGTCGGGCCTGCCTCGGGCGGGGGACGGGCTATTGGCCGCCCATGGGCCGCGGGCCAATTTTATACTCTTATCAATGTGAATGTTAACATGTCAATGTAAGTATTCACATTATCAACGGGCCGGACCGGGCCCGCCCCGGGCCACCCATGGGTCGCGGGTGGGTTTCGCGCCGCCACAGGACGCAGGCCAATTTTACATTCCTATTGATGTGAATGTTAACATGTTAATGTGAATATTCACATTGTCAACGGACCAAGCTCGCCCCGGCTCGCGGGCGGGTTTCGGGCCGCCCACAGGCCAATTTTACATTTGTACTAATGTGAATTTTAAAATATGAATGTTCACATCATAAAATTGCTAACCGTTGAAAAAATATTTATAAGGGTGTCAAAATTAAATATAAGGGTATAAGTGTCCAAGAAAATAGTGTAAATTAAGAAAAAGGATTTTATAGAATAAAATTATACATACATGGGATTAAATGGGTTAAAAAATTCCTTCATGGACTTCTTGGGTTAAAACACTTTTAAATGGGATTTATCAATAATTTTCCCTTCGTTTTAATATATACCTTTTTGTTTGTATATATCACTACTCTTTCTTAATAAAAATGATATCCATGCAAAATTTTCATATCATTGAACCAAAACATTGCCCAACAATCTTTTTATTTATTTATTTATTTATTTTTTATTTTTTTTATCGGCGAAAGTCAGTTGTTAGTTATTAAATTAATGGCTATGGGAGTTAATTTCTCCACTCTTGCAAAGTACTAAGTGCTTGTCTCCTAATTTAATTTCTCTTACGTTGTGTTTGGTTGGAAGATTTGAAGACGGATTTCGAAAGGGCAAGGGAAAAGTTTGGTGAAATGTGAATAAAATATACCTATATTTTACCTAGTTTCACACACCTTTTCCCTTTCCCTTTCTAAATCCCTCCCCAAATCCCTCAACCAAACACATCATTAGGGAAAGTTGAACACATGAACTTTTTATTGGAATTAAATCCTTAAGAGAGTCATGGTAGTTAATTATGCTAGCCCAACAATCTTGACCAACCAAACCAAGCTTAACAACTTACTAAGAGCATATTTGGTATGATGGAATGGACTATAATAGAATGCATATTCTAGTTTTGCATTCATTTTTCCTTTGTTTGATATACCTTATCTAAGTGAAAATAGTCATTCCATTGAAATGATTATTCCAGCAAAATATAGGATTATCTATTCCTTCCTCAAATCTAAGGAATGACCATTTCATTCCATCATGGAATTACTATAAAATTTTATTATTATTTTTTTGGGAACTAAAAATATATATATATTATCATTTAGCTGTCACTACACTCTCTCCTGCTACTACCTATTCTACCACCGTCACCATCACCCTATTATCACTGCAACCACCGCTACCACCACCATCACCGTCACCGTCGTCGCCACAACTACTACTACTATCTCTACAACCGCCACACCAGCATACTACTACCACTGTATTACCAATGTCGCTACTACCACCACCACTGCTTCATCCACTACCACCACATCCACAACCGTAAAACCACCACCATCACTATCATTAGAACCACTACCTTACTACCACCTCTCCCACTACCACTATTACCTCAGCCGCTACAATCACTACTTTACCATTACTACCACCTACATAAACATCACACCACTACCATCACCATCGTAAAAACCACCACTCTACTATTGTTTCCTGTCGTTGCTGCCACCACCATCGTCGCCACAACCACCACATTGCAATATAATCATATATATATAGAAGTAATGTTTTTTCCCTTTCTTATGTCGCACATTCTAAAGACTTACTTTTTATAAAAAAAAAAAAAGTCACTTCAGCATGCCTTTTGTATTTATATATAAAATTCTATACAAATTCAATTCAATTATAATAACCAATTTTATATAGATTCTATTTGAGAAATACTTATTTTCTATATAATTTCCATTGTGTATTTAGTTTTTTCGTTGTTAGATTTTTTTAAAAAAAATATATAATTGATATTTAATTTAATTATTATGATATTTGGAAAAAAAAAAAATTATCCATAGATCATATTAATTTTCTTTTATATTTTTTATTTTTTGTCTATCTTATTAATGTCGTAATATTAATTTATATTTAATTTTTTATTTAACATAAAATTAGTTATTGCAAAAAATCACATGCAGATATATATACAGATATGCATAATCCTATATACAAACTACTAATGTAGTACATACATAATATGCACCTAGGAGTTTGGATACTAAGACGTGACATGAGTATCATCTCAAGACATGGGGTTATGCACGTATTCATCTTTGAAGATAGTAAATTTCACAAATGCAGATGAACCAAACCCGAATATATGAAAAATGGATGCAATATATAGGCATGATAAAGAAAACATGATGCAGTATTGAAAGCATGTAAATAAAAGAGATAGAAATTATTACAACAATTCGAATAAGAAATGAGGGGAGAGAGAGATTATTACAATAATGAATTGATTCAACCAAACTACTGCTGAATCTAACAAATCATAATGAAAAAAAGAATCAAGATTTTTAGCACCATCTAGAATAGCATTCTCTAGAAACTGTTTACTCTGTTCTTGGGAGGAGGTGGTTAGCCAGACACAAGATGAGCCGGTTGAACTAGAAAGTAGCTGACCGAATTCCTTATCCGGCTAGGGGTTAAGTAAATGCAGAATTCCAGGACAAAGGCCAAAAGGAGATTTTTTAGGGGATGCTCATACCTTCTACTTCTTCTGTTAACAGGGATCACTTGGGGAAGAGGTAGATGGGTCATAACCCTCAACAGTGATATAAATAGATATATACACTAGATATATTGCTAAAGAAACAAATTAAATGGATCATAATCAAGAACAAATTCAAACCCAAGAAATGAATAGGAACCTACATCTTTTCTTTGTGAATAAGGGCAACTCAATACCCAAATCCATGCTATTAATCGGAAAGTGTAGATTAATACAAATCATTTTTTGGCGGAAGCCTTGCTTATTAAAACTAGGGATTCATCAAACTTATTGAAAACTCCTTATCTAGTCATAAAACAAAGATTGTTACACCCCTTTCTATATTCACAAATGATTGAGAAGGGAGGTTTCAACTTTCTTTGACCCAAAATCTCTTGTTTTACTTCCAAAATACTTAATGAAAAGGAAAAGATACTTCTCAACATCAAATCCCATGGATCACCCAAGCAATCCTATGGAATAACCCCTAACACTCATTGTTATTGAGTAAGGAGTTGAAACACATAGATTAACACAATTGAGAGATAGGATAAGCGAAGATGAGGATTGCAATAATAAGAAAAACATACTTTACTTGTTAAACTTGTGAATGGATGGCTACAACTACTCCCAATCACATCCACAAAGGTCCAAAATGCATAATAACTATGAATCTAAAGCTAAGGAAAGCAAGAAGAAAGAGGGAAGGAAAAAAAATGCCATCAACTCAATGGATGGGTGACTAAGGCTACTCCCTCCACAACCCGAGCTTTATATATAGAACTGAGGGTCTAAATATCTAAGCTATTTGTGGAAAGTAAGCAAAACAAGCTGAAATTCCCTAAATGCTCTATACCCAGATCATTCTGCCGACCGTACTTCTTGGTGATCGGCCGAGTGCTTTTGTAGTTGACCAGCACTTGGTGTCTGGCCAGTTAGTTGGCATACCGTCAGATCGACAAGAGAAGGTTAGCCTGTGAAAGGAGAAACAGGTATTTTAGAGAATTTCACCCCTTCCATTTATTTCCATTATATTCTTTGCTCAGTTTGTTTGAAAGAATACAACGCTTTTGACTTTGAAAATATGAGCCTCAGAACATTGCAGTAATGTCTAGAGTTGCACCCCTAAAACTTGTTTTAAAAGAGATTTCCATTTTGGTCGAAAACATTTTGTCCAAAGTAGGTCTTTGGATGGTTTAAAGCTTGATCCTTAGGCTTCTTACCATAGTTATAAGATTAACACATCTAGTCTTCATCATCAGGAACTCAAAAAGGAGCCCCAAAGTCTCAAAGTTAGTTAAAAATGAGGTGTCTACACACATCTTATAGGCTATTTTAGCCCAAAAAATAAAAAAATCATTCATGAGTGTTGTTAGATGTTAGTAGGGAAGGGGAAACAACCAAGGATATCAACCTCCTCAGTTTAGGAGTTGAACCCCTAATCTTACACTACAATTTTTATTTTTATTTTTGATTTTTTTTTCTTCGAGTTTTAGTTTGTAGAAAAAGACAAACTTATAATTATCCTCCAATATCAAATATGGAAAGAATATTATTCACTTACCTTTATATTTCTCCGCCACTCAAATCCCTTTGCTTACATCCAATATGAGCTCCCTCAATACCTATTCATACCTCTCTTGTGGATGCCAATTTTAACCCACATCGATGATCTGAACCATCTACTATATAGGTCCCGTAATAAAAGTCATCTATGTAAAAAATTAATTTTATCGATATTTATAAACACATGAACAAATCACATCTTATTTTATAAAATGAACGACAAATAGAATTGTAAACTTAAAACATTCATTTTATAAAACAAAATGTAATTTGTTTTCTTATTCATAGTTGTTCAATAAAATTGATTTCTTATATGAATAAGATGGGTTTGGCTTTTCTCCAATTTTCTCAAATTTGGAGTATCTTCCAATCATTCCTAATAATGCAACACGTTAGCGTCAATAGTTTCAACGGCTCATATCACAATAAAGGGTTGTTTAGAATGATCTAAATAAGTGTACTTTTTGACTTTTTATGAAATATGAGTTGGGTATAGGTTGAGTTTGAAGTGATATAATAGAAAGGTGATATGACTTAAATAAGATAATGACTTTTTAACTTTTTAAAATTATGACAAACAAGACCTAAATCAACTAATTTATATTGCCTCTAAACAATGCGTTTTGATTCTCCAATTTTCTCACTAATAGTGCCTTCCTCCGTTCTCCATTAAAGCTTTCCTGCCAAAATGTCCAATTATGAGGTAGGGCATCTCAAATTCTAGATTTCCTCACCGTTCTTGTCCTTCCAAGTACAGAGTCAGAGGCACAACCTTTGTTTTGATTTTTGTCAGGTTGGTATCAAATCATTCAATTTTTTGATTTTTTTGATCTTCTACACCAAGAAGTGTTTTTTTTTTTCTTGTTTTTTTAATATCATCTGAAAATATTTGTGCTTTGTCAAATCGACGTGATTACTTTATTGACCTGATTAATTAGAAAAAGTTTAGAAAGTGTTTTGAATCATTCTTTTTTTTTTTTTTTGTTTTATATAATGATTTTCAAGTTGTCAATGTTTATTTATTATAGAAAATATAAAAAATAATTTTAGAGCGATTATTAATGATAATGAATATGTAAAATATGTATTAAAAAAAATAAAAAGCATATGCAATTATTTTGAGTTATATGAAATGTGTATTGAGAATATAAATATTTTAACTTTTTTTTTGTTCTTATATTATATATTTTTCTTTGTTTTTATTTGATTTTAAAGTTTTTAAGAAAAATTATTCAATACTCTTAGAATAAATTTAAGTAATATTTCCAAGTAGTAGTTATTACTAAATCATGTGATCTATGACTTTTGTGTTTGAGTTTTAGGAACCAAAACTTGCAAATGGAATGAAGGATTACTCCAAAAATTTTGAATAATTTCTCAAATTTTACACAGAAGATATTAAAAAAAAAAAATAGATTCATTTAATAGAATCAATACAACTTTTATGATTTTGTTTTTATTTTTTGTTTTTTTGAAGGATGGCTGCAAACCTGCAACAGAATTTGGAGAATGTCCAAACTTGAATGGGTGTGCAAAAAGTCACAATGATTCAGTTGACGGTGAATTGCATGTAGGTTTAGAGCTTAATTCAGAAGATGATGCATTTGTATTTTACAAGTATGGTCGCATTATGGGTTTTTCGGAAAAAATTTTGTAATAAAAGCAAGAAAACTGGTGAGCTAACCTCTAGAAAATTTGTTTGCTGCAAAGAAGGTTTTCGAGCACTTGAAGAGATTATAAAACAAGAATCCCTCGAGCAGAAACAAGGATAGGTTGTAATACACATATGAGCATTAGACTTGATAGAGAAAAGTCTAAATTTGTGATTTATAGTTTTGATGCATCACACAACCATGATCTTTATATTGAAGAATGTGCTCACATGATGCGATTACAATGACATATATCTACAGCTCAGGCTTATGAAGTTGATTTGGCTGATGATATTGGAATCAGATTGAAATCTTTTTATGAGTTTATAGGTAAACAAGCAGGTGGGAGGGATTATCTCGATTATACTAAACAAGACCAAAAAAATTATCTTCGAAGCAAACAACAAAGGGACTTGCAATATGGAGAAGAAGTATGGGCTATGTTATGGTATTTCGAAAATCTATTCTTGGAAAATCCCTCCTTTTACTATGCAGTGCAATTAGATGTTGAAGAGAAAATCAGTAATATATTTTGGGCAGATACACAAATGATTATTGATTATAGCCACTTTGGTGATGTTCTAAGCTTTGATATGACCTACAGAACTAATAAAGAGTACCAACCATTGGCAATTTTTACTAGCTTTAATCATCATAGGGAGACAGTTATATTTGGTGCTGCACTTCTGTATGATGAAACTGCTGCTTCCTTCCGATGGTTGTTTGACACCTTATTTACAGCTATGTCACGAAAAAAAGCCTAAGACCATCTTTACTGATCAATATCCAACTATGGCAAAGGCTATCCCATTGGTGATGCCAGAAACATATCATCGAATTTGCACGTGGCAAATGCAACAAAATGCTATGAAACATTTGGGGTATTTATTCAGACAAGAGTGTGAGTTCATAAAAGATCTTCGTGCATTTATTGATGATATTGAGGATGAGGATGAATTTCTATCTGTCTGGGATGCCATGCTTTCTAAGTATGATCTCCAAGGAAACAAATGGCTGGAATTTATTTTTCAGATAAGAGAGAAATAGGGCAAACTTTATGTTAAAAAGACATTTTATGCTGGAATTAAAACCACACAACTAAGTGAGTGTTTAAATTCTGATATAAGGCATTACTTGAAATCAGACCTTGACTTAGCACAATTTTTTAAACATTTTGAAAGGGAGGTCGACAATAAGCGCAACAATGAATTGGCTGTAGAGTACAATTTAAGGCAAAAATTGCCTCACAAGAAGATGAACACACCAATGTTGACAAAGGTTGTGGAAGTCTACACATCAAAAGTATTTGAAGAATTTCAAGCTCAGTATGAATTGTACCAAGGAGCTTATATAAAGAGCGGAATAAAAATCAGCCAACATATGAAAGTTACGATTCGATATAGAATGTTATGTTTTGATTTGGTAAAACTTGCATCTCGAGCAGCAGAATGTGAAGAAACATATAACTTGGTAGGTACTTATTGTAGACACCCCATTTTGACCGCCCTCAAGATTTGGGCGCCTCACGTTGAATACTCGATGATGAAATGTTACGTTATGCAATCGTTCAATTTCTTCAGCAAAAGGCTTTAGTTTCAAGCTTTAAAACCCAAACTTTACACCCCCTTTGAACCAAAACCTTATTTTTTCTAGCCTAACCACTCAGAGAAGAGCTGGCCAACAAGTGGCCAGCAGGCCATTTTTGATTGGTCGGTCGGTCGGTCGGTCGTCCCCCTCTATAGCCGACCGGCCATGTTTAGCGCATGCAGATATTTTGTAACAGCCAGCTGTCCCCATGTGCATGCCTTGCACCGGCTGTCTCTTTATAGATATTTTTAACGTGAGAACCTATTTTTCTATAAATACAAGCCCCCCTTCATGGTTTGGGGTTAGAAAATTTTGGCCAAAAACTATAACTTGTTCAACACTTTTCCCTCTTCTCTTGCAATATACATACACCATACATACACCTTCTAAGCTTAAACTTGAAGCTTTTGCTAAGATTTATGAAGATAATTTCAGACCATTGAGAGTGCTTAGCTTGTGGTTTGTCAACTAAGAAAAACATCCTCTCTTTAAAGGGGTCATCTTTGAGCTTTTGAACCATCTTTTCTCTCTTTTTTCCTTGTGTTTACTTATTGTTTTCAGAGTGTTTTGAGGCCTAAAATATGTGATTTAAAGTCACAAAAAAGAGGAGGGGTTAGCCACCCTTCCTTGAGATTGTTGGTTGGTTGAAACCCCTTGGTTTTATTCCATTTTTGCTCACTTTTTCCACCTCTAAAACTTGATTTCCAGCACTATTTTTATACTGTTTCAGTGCTTTTTAATGTGTTTATTTAATTGTGCTTTGAATATTACACTTGTGTTGTTGTAAGTCCTGATGGATTTGCTATATAGGCCATAGCTTCCAATCCATTTGAATTGATTGTCTTTTCTTCCTATAGACACCCAATTTTTGACGGCCCTTAAGACTTGGGCACCATTGATTGATCACTCAATGATGAATGTGTACTCTTGTCAAATGCTTGATTTTCCCAACAGGAAATCTCAGTCTTGAACCTACAAACCTTGTGCCTTGTTTTGGACCGAAATAGGAGTTTTTTAGGCCTGAGCGTCTAGGGCCCTACAAACCCACTAGTGTGGCCTGCCGCCCACTTGTGTAAATTTTTAGATCTTTTTGCCAACTGTGCCAGCTGTCTCCACAAATGTATGCACTGCACCAGCTATGCTTGTACAGATATTTCTGAGGTGGTCTCATATATTTCTATATATAGATGACTCCCTCTCATTTTTTTAGGGTTAGAAAATTTTAGAGAGAAAAAGTTTTGGAAAATATTTCTCTCTCTACATTTCTCTCTCTCTCTCTCTCCCTTGCAACTTATATTGCCTTTGCCTAGACACTCTAAACCAAACCTTGAGGTGATCTTTGCTGAGGTGGTTAAGCTTGCATTTTAGCACTTTAGAGTGTGAAATTAGTGGTTTGGGAATTCAAGGGATCATTTCTCTTCAAGAGGTATACATTCTAGTTCTTTTGTACCATCTCTTTCTCATCTTTTCTTGTTATTTTTGAGTTATTTATCACCTATATTTTTGGGCTGAAACTTATGGTTTAAAGCCATTAAAGGTAGAGGGGTGGATCACCCTTCTTTGAACCTTGTTTCATAGGCTTTTACCCTTGTGTTTCCCACCTTTTATCAATATTTTTTGAACTTTTTACCACTGGTTTTCAGAGTTTTCTAGAGACTAAAAATCATGTTTGAAGTCCCAAAAATGGAGGGGGTAGCCTCCCTTCCTTGTGCTTGTTTATTAGCTTAATGCTCCATGTTTTTAGCTTACTCTGTTAGCTATTTTTACTTTAATTCCAACACTGTTTTGAGCTAATTTAGGACTATTTTTATGTGTTAGTTTCATTTATGCTTTGTATTGCATGCTTGTAGTGTAATGGTCCTCATAGGCTTGGTGGTTTAGGCCTTAGCCACCAACCTATTTGAGTTGGTAGCATTTATTTCTTACTTTCCATACTTATGTTCATCTCTAAGCATCTCTGCAATCTCCCTCATTTCTTGGCCTTTTCTCTGTGTTTTGAGAGTTGCTCTAAAAGGAGTGTTGTTTAAGCTTGAAGGGTGATATTGTGCTTAATGGTTTAATCCCTTTGGGGGTTCATTACCAATGGCATGATCTCCCTCTCATGCCTCAAACAATATTTGGTTTGACACTTCTCTCTAATAGTGGACTTAAAGCTCATTATTGGACTTAATTGACTAATGAATGAAATTAAAACACAGTAATAAAATTGGGGTTAAAATGAAGCAAGATAATAAAATGATTTGGGTTCAATCAGACGTCAATTGAACCTATTGAGTCTTGAATCATTTCATACTTATTAGTGATGAGAACGGTTCAAGAGTCAATGTCAACCCCTTCCCTTGATCAATCCATGATAGGAAGGAGGTTTTGTTGGTCTTTCCTTACCATTTATTGAAATTGTATCCCTTGGTTCATAAGTCATCATGCAATGAAATTGCGTCGATTGATGGCTTGCGAATCAAGCCTACCCCTCCTTTGAGCTGTTTGATGACAAAGAGAGGTAGGGTGGACAAACATCTCCTGAGAATGCTCTGTTTATGCTCTATTTATTTTCTTTTACCGCAGGAGAAATCTGACATTAGTGGCCAGTAGGTCACCATTATTGGGCGGCAGGCCACTACTTCTGGCTTGTAGCCCATTTTTTCCAACAAGGCAGTGTACTGTTTCCTACAGAATAGAGCAGAAACTAAGGTGAAAAATTAGTGCAATCTCCTGACTGTGAAACAGAAGCATTCCGGTAGCAAAACAGAGAGTACTTTCGGGTAAAAATCCACATCCATGCATGAACCATCCCTCGATTCTCGGGATCCTTTAAAATTATGTTTTAATAGCAGTATGTTGTACTTAAAGTAGCGGACTTGTAACTAATTAGTTAGTTTAGTTAGAATAGCTAGTTAGTTTTGTGTTGTACTTAATTAATTAGCTAAAGTAGTTAGTTAATTTGTGGTGTTGTAATAATTAGCTAGCATAGTTAATTTATTTCATTTGGGTTGTAATAGATTAGTTAATTCATAGTAATTAGCTAGGGTATTCATTCGGACCCTCCTGCACGAGGGCAAATATATAATAATGAGTGTATGTCTTCCAATTCCACATCTTTCTTCATTTTATTTACTTGCTTATGATGGATAGTTTAGAGCATCACCTTTCGTTTAGCATTTGTCATGTATAAAGCACTCATTTGTCTTGCATGCATTATGCTCGGTTCATCATGCTAGCAAGCATTGTCGTTTAAATACTTCTTTGAAAACGTACTTAAAGTTGCATGCTATCAAGTTGTTTCAAATGCCATATTAGTAGCTGAGCCTATTTAAATTGCATATTGTGTGTGTTGTATTAGACATATTTTGCATTAGTTAGGACCATGTATTTTTCTAACTAGTTTCTCTTTTGGCTCGCCTCGAGAATGAGGATAAGCATTTATTGCTTTAGCATATTACATACGTGTGATTGTCGCCATGATAAGCATGAATACCATGAGGCTAAGTGCTTAAATGCTATATCTGCTTGAATGCTTGTGGATGAAGGCTAATTGCTTGAATTGGAATAATTTGGGTAATGTGCATATGAGATCACTTTTTCAAGTGGTACATATTCGAAACAATTTTCAAAAACGAACTTGAAATCAAATGTTCCAATTTTTTCAAATTAGTCTATACTTGTGTACAACACATAGTAATGTTAGCCTAATAACCAGAACAAGAGCATATAATGTAAATAAGAATCACATCATGCTTAGTAGAGGCCGATTTTTGATTGGGCGAGTGGGGTGCTCAATTCATGACATTCCCCTCTCATACCTAAGTTCTCGAGTCGAGACAATCTTGGTGATGATGGACACATGGCCTTTGGCACAAGTCTTGGGTTTTCTAAATTTTCCAAAAACATTTAGGTGGCGACTTTGTATCTGGTAAGGCAGTCCATATTTGGTATTTTGATTCAAAATCAATTTTCCAAAAGAATTGCCGGATTTGGACTCGTTTGTGTTTATCTATTTTACATTGCACTTGTGGAATCAGATTTAGAACCATAGGAGTCTGAACTGTAGGGCTAGTCGTATCTGAAAGGAGCAAAAAAAGTCAAGCTACAGTTTTTGGCGACTCTGTTGGGGAAATTAGAGAGCTTGACTCGAACTTCATGATGTGAAATTTTATCTACACTTATAAGTTCTTTACATTGGTGCGCATAAGTCACTGTGTTTGCCATCTGCTATTCCTAGACGGTTTGCCGGATGCTTTCCCAAAAGCTTGCCAAAAGGCTGATCGGTTGTGGGCTCTGCCATGATGGGAACACAACCCTTAGATCTGAACTACCGCTGTACCATTTGATTCTCCTTTCACTTCTCGGTGTTAGGTGTGAGAGGTATATTATGTAGTCTTGCTGAGGTACCCCCTTTGACCATTCGGCCTAACTGCATATAGTAAAGCCCTAGTGATTGTTCCAACCTAGGACAGGATACTCACCCAAATGCAGGATTGCGTGAAATCGCTTGATTGAAATAGTGAAACCTAGCTCATGACAAAACTAGGACAGGGTAACACTATCCCCTCATAGGGGTGTTTTGGCTCTCTCTTAACTGGTATGTGCTTTACAGTGAAACTGTACAGAAATGTGCATAGCAGTTGCAAAATTGGTATCTATTTTGGGGCAAGATTCAGTGTGGAGTGCAGGCCTACACCTTTGATCATATTTGTGTTGATAGAACATTTTAGCAGAGGCATTATGCAGCTTCTGATTATTGCTCTTTTGCTTTATTTCTTTTTGCTAGGTAGTTTAAAACTATAGCTTCAGAAGGTTCTGATATGCCCCAAGTACTCTGGACCCGAGTCGGAAGACTGTGCAAGGCTGGGGATCTTGTTCGGGGGTAACCTGTGTTTACCTCACTACCACAGATTACAAGGCAAAGGAGAATTAGACAGAGTTCACCAGTTTATTTCTTATAGCAGTCACCCTTCAGCTCACTTGGGTTTAGTCCAGGTTAAGAACAATTGTCTACTTCCAACTCAGCTCAAAGACAACCACCCATTCCCATGGCACAGTATCCCCCAGCCGATATGGAAGAATTAATACTTTAGTTACAACAAACAGTTGAGACACTACAACACGATGTGACCCGTTAGGCCGAGGTTACAGCTCGTCAGGCTGAGGTTATAACTAGACTACAACAACAGCAACCACAGTCGGCTGCGGCCTTTGCATCCCATGCACCTACCACGGCCATCCCAGCACCTGAAGCCACCCCTCATACTGCCAATGTTTAAGAAAACTAGGGCAATCCAGCAGAGCCAATCCTAGCACAAGCCTCTAAAGCCTCGGTTTATCAGACCAAGGCTCCGTTTGAGTTCGAGGTTGATCCAACTGCACTCAAGGTCAATAAATTGGAAAAGTTGTTCAAGAGAGCGCGAGGGTTCAACTCCATCCCAGACATAGAGGATGGGTATACCGATTTTGCAGTTACATTACTGGATCGATTTAAGATGCACCATTTTGACAGTTCTAGGGATCCGATGGTTCACTTACAACTATTTTTAGATATCTTGCGGCCAACAAGCTTAACTAGAGTATAGAAGCTATCTCTCTTGGGTCGCACCATGTCAGGTATAGCAGCAATTTGGTATGCTAAGTTGGAAGATTTCGTCAAACAGAATTAGGAAGAGATGGCCGAGGCCTTCATTGCTCAGTATTCTTACAATACACAAATTGAGGTCACAACTCATGATCTCAAGGCAACACGCCAAGAGCCGAATGGGGGTTTCTCTGAATTTGTGACAAGATAGAGAGTTGAAGCCTTGATGATGACCACGAGGCCTTCTGAGAAGGATCAGATCAGAATGGTTGTCTGGAATCTGCATGGCAAGCTGCTGTAAAAGATGATTGTCCTACCTTTATTTACATTCACAGAGCTCCATAAAATGGGGGTGCAAATTGAGGATGCTATAAAACAGGGACTTATTATTGAGGAGAAGGACCGGCCAAGAGGCCATTTGTTCGCAATTCCAGTGCTGCCAATGGTAGCACAATTGCAAGGCCATCAGATGTTAGTGTTGTCACCACAACCAAGACTGCTGACCCCTTCGCCAACACAGGCTCACAAACATCATCCAACCCTACCTGACCCCAGAGGACTTTTAACCAACTGTACATGACCCTTTCCAAAGCCATGCATGTGTTAGTCAAGAAAGGGCACCTAAAACCCTTGGAACCTTGCATGTTGCCTGACCCTCTTCCACCCAAGCATAACCCTGCAAAATACTGTGCTTTTCACCAGCAGCATGGTCGTGACACCGACCAGTGCTTTCGATTACGTCATGAGATTCAGGATCTCATTGACAACAAGGTTACCTCAGAAACCAAATGTAACCACCAATTCACTCCTAGTTCATAATCAAATCTCCCCACCTCGAAACCTTAACCCTATCCATACACTAGTCACCTCTTACGACCCTAGCATATATGTTACTCATTCTCACCTACCAAAGCTGACGTTGTTCATTCCTGAAGGCGCAGATCTGTGCATAATGGACACATCCAAACCTCAACCCAAGCCTGTGGTGATGAAACTTACAATGGAAGAGGAGTCGACCTTGGAGGAAGGTATTAATTTGTTGTCGGAGTGTCCTGGCAACATATCTGAGACGGTGTACGACCCGAGTTACTATATTGTGTCAACTGGTCAAACCAAGCCTGCAGTGGTGCTACCAATCTTGGTAGGCATCAATGTGGTCAGTGAGGAGGGCCCGAGCCAAGGGTTAAACGATTTGGCCGACCTCAAAGAGGATTTGGACAACCTGCAGTTCTTTGATGAACATGATTAGGGAGATGTATAGATCGGGTGGTTCGACTTGAACGGATCAACTAATAATAACGGATGGCTGAGTGATGAGCCAGATAAGGAAGAAGAAACCAGGGTAAAACCAGAGGAAAATGAAGTAGAGGTAGCTGCAATGGCTGGGAAGGTTGATGAGAAAGGGAAACTACTAGAGGGCACATATGTGGGAAAACCAAGTCAAGAAATAGGAGTTGTGAACACCGCAGACACCGAACAAGAAGCTGCACTGAGGCAGTTTGAACGAGAAAGAATTGAAGACAACCGGGGAACTATAATTGCATAGCACCCTGTGAGAGACACTTATGATGTGAAAATGATACAAGCAGAGCTGGACAACTACTTGTTGGCCGCTGAGGGCGAATGGTAGGATGATAATGATCTGCATCTAGCCCATACTGATGAAGACTGGGGCAATTGCGCCTCCGATAATAGATGGTATACTGAGGAGATAGATCATCTTATCCGGAGTGGATGGTATTTTAAACCGCCACACCTGGATCAAGCAGAGGCGTCTGGAAATGACAAAGAGGCCGAAAAATAGAAGGAGAAACAACTAGAATAGGAGTAAGTGTTGAAGCAGCTCAAGAAAATCCACGTTGATATCTCTATCTCGGGTCTTCTCATTGGCCTCACGGGTGCACCGACAGGCAGGATTGTCGGCAATGGACAAGGCTAAATTGTCCATTGATACTGTTCCCGAGCAACTTGTGGGTTTGGTCTTTGCAAGCGAAGCCAAGCCAATGCTCACCTTCTCTGACAAAGAGCTACTGCCGGAAGGCTCAGCTCATAACAAGCCATTATACATCTTCGTGGAATGTCCAGAGAAATGGTGCCAGTCGTGTTGGTAGATACTGGTTCTGCCATTAATGTTTGTCCTTCCTGTACTACCTACGCAATTGGCCTCAAACTAGCGGACTTTGTTCCCACAACCCAGGTGATATGGGCGTAGGATAACACAAGTAGAGAGGTCATGGGTACAGTGCAAGTGAGAGTTCAGGTGGGCCCATCAGAGCAAGAGATCGAGTTTCACGTCTTGGATGTGCCGGCTACCTTTAATTTGCTGTTAGGGAGGCCTTGGTTACATCACGTGAAGGCTGTTTCCTTCACCCTCTATCAGATGTTGAAGTATCCTTATGAGGGAGAGGTGGCAATTGTTTTTGGGAACTCCTTTATCTATCCACCGCCAGAGGTGACTATGCCAGTGCTAGAGATCAAACATGGCGATGAGGATGTGTTCCTCTCGGGATTCACCCTGGCTGAAGCCCGAGTGGTGCAGACCATTCTAGCTACAGGCGAAGGCATGTACGTCAGCACCTAGTCTATCTATTTTATGAACAAACTATGGCACGTTCTAGGAATGGGACTTGGAAAGAGTGGTCGGAAAGGTGTTGCAGCACTGGCGGTGGTGCCACACAACCCGTATGCTTTTGGACTGGGCTATGTGCCCACTAGAGAAGACTGGATTAGAAAGAGGGAAGAAATGAGAGGCAAAACCAAGGCCAAGCAAGCCGGAAAACACTATGAACTCATCGACAGGCCAATTCGGGGGACACTGAATGGCCATTTTGTTCAGGACTAAGAGGATTTCCCTTTTTGTGGGTTTCCCGAGCCTTGGATAAATTCCTCGAACGAGTGTGTCCCCGGGTTCGAGATCTTCTTTGACCATCAACTGTAGGACAGTGATGATGAGGTAAGGGCTAAACCAAGCATCAAAGCTGAATAGAGAACGGAGGGTGACTCAGATAACATTGAGCCTGGAGTAGGGGCGGCATTGGCTAGTCTCCTGACAGATCCTATGGCCAACCTAGAGAACTTGGGGGGTAACTTTACCGTCTCCATGATTGGGGAAGAACCGGGTGTGAACCCAACTGGTGGCATTTTGGATACATTAAAGGCACCACATCTTACTTGGCAGCTAGAGAAAGGCTATCTTTCCAGTTCTGAATCAAGTGATGAGCCAGAATCTGATTCTGCTCAGTTTGTGGAGTCGGAATCAGATTCAAGTTCTTCTGAGTCTGAGTCTGAGTCTGGTATTTCTGGGGGTGGTAATCCGGATACCAAAGTCCTGTCTAGGTCTTCATTCAACTTTTCTTTTGAGTTTGTAACTGAAGATCTAGACCTTTTGAATGAAAACTTTGCAGAGTCTGTGTACTTTTCTGTGGCGCTCGTTTATTGTATTGACCAAGATTTTTAAAATTTTAATGAAAACAAAGGGGAAGAAATTCTTCTGGCTTTGAAAAACTTGATTAATCGAGAGGAGAAGAGGTTTGCTAAACCCTATGCTGATAAAATCATTGCCATTAATGTGGATACTGAGAAGGATCCACGCCTGGTCCAGATCTGGTCCACGTTGTCTTCGGAGGAACGCGAGCGTTTAATCGTTTTATTAAAAAATTTCAAAGATGTTTTTGCGTGGTCCTACGAAGACATGCCTGGGATCGATTCTGAGATTGTACAACATCGGATCCCTCTTGACCTTGAGGCTCAACCAGTCAAGTAGAAGCTGCGTAGAATTCGTCCGAATTGGGTGTTGAAAATCAAGGAAGAGGTCACCAAGCAGATTGATGCAGGATTCTTGTTAGTATCCGAGTATCCGACCTGGTTGGTCGATATCGTCCCAGTGCCGAAGAAGGATGGTAGAATTCGGGTTTGCATCGACTTTCGGGACTTGAACAGAGTCAGTCCGATGGATAACTTTCCTCTACCGCATATTGATGAGTTGGCAGACTTCACTACAGGCCATGCATTGCTATCATTTATGGATGGGTTTTCCGGGTATAACCAGATTTTGATGGCACCCGAGGATAGAGAAAAGACTGCATTCACTACTCCGTGGGGTACCTACTACTATTGGGTTATGCTGTTTGGGTTGAAAAATGCTGTAGCTACCTATTAGAGGGCTGTGACCACCATTCTTCTCAACATGATTCACAAAGAGGTTGAGGTGTACGTGGATGACATGATTGTCAAAGTCCAAAGAATGAGAGGGCAACTACACCCCGCTGGAGAAATTCTTTCAACGGATTAGGGAATACAGATTGAGGTTGAACCCACAGAAGTGCACCTTTAGGGTGACAGCAGGAAAAATGCTAGGATTTCTAATTACACAGAGGGGAATTGAAGTAGATCCTTCCAAAATCAAGGCTATCTTAGAAATGCCATCACCAAGGACTGAAAAGGAGGTGCATGGCTTTCTAAGGAAAGTGCAATTCATAAGACGGTTTATTTCAAAATTTACCTTGACTTGTGAACCACTATTTGGTCTCCTGAAGAAAAGAAAGAAATTCCATTAGGACGATCATTGTCAGTTTGCCTTTGAACAGGTTAAGCAGTACCTCCAGAATCCACCTATGTTGTCACCATCGAAGTTGGGAAAACCTCTGACTTTGTACTTGTTAGTGACAGATACGACCATGGGATGCATGCTCACTCAGGAATATGAAGATAGGGTGGAGAAGGCCATCTACTATTTGAGCAAGAAGATGTTAGACTATAAGACCCGCTACACTCCCTTGGAGAAAGCTTGCCTAGCCTTGGTTTGGGCTACCAAGAAGTTGAGGCATGACTTGTTAGCTCACTCCGTAATCCTGGTTTCGAGATTAGATCGCATCAAATGTCTCTTTGAGAAACTAGCGCTTACGGGTAAGTTGGCTCATTGGTTGCTTTTTCTCTCTAAATTTGATCTCAAGTATGTTGCTCGTAAGTCAGTTAAAGGAAGAGTTGTGGCAGAATTCCTAGCAGACCACCCGGTAAAAAGAGATAAGGCAGTGGAACACTTGTTCCTAGATGAAGACATTCTGCATGTGGAAGAGGAAATATGGACGATGTACTTTGACGAGCGTCTAATCAGTACGGTTATGGGATATGTGTGTTGCTGATAGCACCCAACGACTCCCATATACCTTTCAAAGTGTCCAACAACAAAACAGAATATGAAGCGTGTATCGTTGGTCTAGAAGCTGCCCTAGAACTAGGGACAATAAGGTTGGATGTCATTGGGGACTCGAACTTGGTTGCTTCTTAACCAAACAAAGACTGGAAAGTCAAAGAAGAGAAGATGAAGGTTTACCATCAGACCCTGGATATTCTAATTTCGAGGTTTGAAAAGTTAACATTTACGCATCTACTGAGAGAGAACAATAGGTTCGCTAATGCTTTGGTAACTCTATCTTCAATGGTAGACATCCCACTTGGAGTTCGGATGTGTCCGATTATCATCGAACAGAAATACATGCCGGCTTATGAGACCATTGCCACGATAGATGAAGTGCAAGACAAAAACCCCTGGTATTATGATATTTGGAACTTTTTGGAAAAGGAGCTGTACCCACCAGGGGCAAATGCCAAGGACAAACAGGGAATACGGCGTCTGGCCATCCAATTTATCATCTGTGGGGGTAAGCTGTATAAAAGAGGTCATTTGGGAATGCATAAACTGTGTGTGGAGGAAGAGGAATCGAAGCACCTTATGGAGGCTATCCATGACAAAGAATGCGGGGCGCGTATGAATGGTGTGGTGCTATCCCAGAAGTTCTTCAGATAAGGCTATTACTGGTCCACCATGGAGGAGGATTGTATTGGTTTTGTGTAGCGATGCCACAAATGTCAAATCCATCCCAATCGCATAAATATCCCACCGTCAAAGCTGTACAACATGACTTCACCATGGCCTTTCTCAGTCTGGGGAGTTGATGTTATTGGTGTTGTCTCGCCGAAGGGGTCGAATGGACATGAGTATATCTTTGTGGCGATTGATTATTTTACGAAGTGGGTGGAAGCTCAATCCTATGCAGTGTTGAAAGCACCGCATGTAGCCAAATTTATCAGAAACAATATCATCTGCCGGTACGGAGTTCCGAATGAAATAATCTTAAATAATGGCTCACACTTCAAGAAAGAGGTGGTAGATTTGCTTGAGAAATACAACGTGACTTTTCACAAGTTATCGACATATAGACCATAGACCAATGGAGCTGTTGAGGCCGTTAACAAGAATATTAAGAACATCTTGCGGAAGATGGTGGAAACATACAAGGATTGGCCGGATAAATTGCCATTCACACTTTGGGGTTACAGAACATCGATCTGAACTTCCACAGGGGCAACTCCTTATTCTCTGGTATATGAGATAGAAGCCGTTTTGCCAATCGAAATTGAAGTCCCATCACTGCGAGTTATGCCAGAGTGTTAGATAGCAGAGGTGGACTGGCAACAGAGCAGGTTTGAGGAGTTGATGTTGTTTGATGAGAGGAGGCTAAAGGCATTGTATCATGTCCAGGGCTACCAGCGCATAATTACTTGGGCTTTTAACAAGAAGATTAAGTCTAGGAATCTCAAGGAAGGAGATATGGTACTGAAAGACAATCGAGCTCCCATCCATGATCCTAGGGGCAAGTTCAGACCCAATTGGACTGGTCCTTACATCATCAAATCTATCTGGTCGAGTGGGTCAATTATTCTCATGGACCTAGATGGCCTAGAATTTTCACAACTGATCAATATGGACAAGTTGAAGAAATACTACCCTTGAGAGGCTCGCTAGGCTGACAACCCAAAAGGGCGACCTAGGCAAAAGTTAGAGCATGAAAAATTAGAAATAAACAAAAACAGAGCTCGCAAGGTTGAAAACCCTAAAGGGCAATTTTGACAAAAGTTAGAGCGCAAAAAGAGATAGTTAGTACTCGAGTGAACTTGAACCGACCTACGTAAGGTCTGATTCCTATCTTTGGGATATGTAGGCAACTCTATCTTGAAGTTCGACCATAACCATCTCCAACTCAACTGGCCTGTCCATTTGTCTGATCAAGTCATCCTTGTTCATTATCTGTTAGCTTGGTTTTGATCTTTTTGGGCAAAAGAACCGGTTGCAACGTAGAACGTAGTGATATTCAAGCAGGGGCAGTTATGATTTGCCGATTTGGGGTTGTACATCTTAAGGATCGATTATGCGCGTGTCAGGCAGTTATCATTTTCGAAAATGGTTTTGAAAAGTTTTAATAAAAGTTGATTTTTCTCAGACATTTACCTTTTACAACTTAGACTATTTTTGCGACCAAAAGGAAAATTTTTAGTTCTCATAACTTTAATTCCATTGATTTCAACACAAGTACATTCTCCAACTCTCTAAGCTAAATCAAAGTTGTTTTTACATCATAAAAACTTCAAAAGAAAGGTCAAAGCAATTGAGAAGGGAGTTTGCACCATACAAACGAGGCAAGTTAGTTGTGACTTGGGCCTTACCTTTAGATTACGCGACTGAGTTGGCATAGCCGAAGGCAGTTTGGCCGAGGTTCTAGATCATGCAGCTGAGTTAGCCCAAGGTCTGGAAGTTGGACTGGGCTAAGCCAAGCTAGGTGAAGCGATGGTCTAAGGCTGAGCAAGGTCAGCGGGAACGAACGGAGTTAGGCAAAGCGAGCTAGTTATTGAGCTTGACCCTGAAGGTTGGCCGAAATTGAGGCTGGAACTAACCGGGCTATGCCTAGCTTGGTGGAAATTGCCAGGTGGTCCAATTGGAGTGCGAGAAGAGAAGCCTGCTAATGGTATGCGCCAATACCGTTTGGCAGTTTGGCCAACGTTGTTTGGCGGTATTGGTGGGTACACGTGTGAAGAATAGAAAGGGTAGTACAACCACATGTCCAGGAAAGGACGAGCAGAGTAGCGCACTCAGAGGCTATATAGACTGAGCTGCGCCTCCATACATGAGCTGAATTTCTGGCTAACCAAAGCTCAATTGGTCTTTTGTCTTCTCTATTTCTCTCTCTAAAAGGGTGCTAACTTGATCGTTAGAGGGGCTTTCTGGCACACACCCGCCGGGTAGCTAACCGTCGTTGTGTTTTCAAGTTGTTCGGAGTGAAATGAAGCTTGGACACGAGGAGTACGGATAACGATGAATATTTCCTCCCCGTACAGGTCAGGAACGTCCTCAAATCAGAGCCCACCTACCATTTTGTCTCTTCATTTCTCTCTCTCTCTCTCTCTTCCTCTGAGTGTACTAACTTGATCGTCAGAGGGGTTTTCTGGCAACACACTGCTGGGTAGCTCACCGTCGTTGTGTTTTCAGGTTGTTCGGAGTGAAGTGAAGCTTGGACACGAGGAGTACGGACTGCGACGAATATTTCCTCCCTGTACAGCAATAAACTAGGGGCATAAACGAGTCAGGTGTTACTGCATCCTCTACTCGTACTTGCGAAAGTCTCTGCAGCAAAAGTGGGCTTGACTTATGCCTCATTCTCAAGCCAAGCCAAGCACAGCACTCGCCAGAAAGGGCATCACTGAAACTAAGGGCAAGAGCCAGAAGCTTTTTCGTCATCTAGATAACAAGGTACTGAGCCAGGTGTGAAGTATGAATAGGGAAGGAAGCTGGGTATTCTACCCCCTCGTCTGGACGGGTATGATCATGCCTGATCTGGCGTCTAAACCAGAAGGGAAAGTAGAACACGCAATGCGTGAGGCCAATCAACTGTATGCCTGGCTGTCGAAACATGCTATAGCTCATCTCATTCAAGTTAAGGCAGGAGCAACACCAAGCTATGTCAGCTGCAAATCTGTTACACATCCAGTTGAACCACCATCCCTTATTGGGAAAGTCCACTTGCCGTTGGCAGAAGAAGTAAACTCGGGTTGAATATTCAGGGCAAGGGTCCACCACTTTCAGCTTATCCATGAGCCATACTTGGGAAGGGATGAAAAATAAGAGAGATTAAAGAATAGAGAGATGTGCGTAGAGAGAAAAGCAAAGAAAGGGCTTTGAGAGAAAATAGAGCATGAGTGCCGAGTGGTGTGCGAGGCATATATCAGAAAGGGTGGGAACAATACCTGAAGAAGTAGTGGACTCCCCGTAAATCTGGTGGTCTCTCACCGATGAAATGCATCTAAACCCATTAAGGTCTCGACCAGTGTTAAACCAATGCAACTCTTACCCTCTTTCAGATCTTGGGCTACTTTGATCAGCTTAATACTGGCTCCGCCACAACTAGGGGTAAGAAAAAAATGTGCGAGCATATATAAACAAAGGGCATGTTACCGAAAGCCTCACTAGTGAGGGTCGCCTCTGTCACCGATGTCAAAAAATCGATGAATCAAGCTGGGTATATCTAGCTCTCCATTGTGGGCCAAAGATCGAGCTTCGTGCAAAGTGAGCCCACACATTCGTCCCAAAGCTTGGGCATGGCCAAAACGGGATTGAAGCATGATTTCCTCATTGCGTCGGGTTTCCATCAATGCTCAAAATTCTTCAAGAGTCGGGCACATTTCCTCTGCGCCGAAGCGAAACATATGCGTAACCGTGTCCTAACATCGAACCGAGACATGAAGGAATGAAAAACAAAGTAGAGTACAATTTAACGAAAAAATCGTGTTTATGCTGAAACCTTAGAAATTTACCTTTTCCGTGCCGTCTAAAGTGGCTATCCCATCCGTGAGCTTCTCGGCAAGAAATATCTCCATTTGTGGGAGAAACAGAAGCAAAAATGAGGTTCTGGTGAAGAAATCATGAAGAAAGACCTTTAGTAGAAGATAGAGCTGTGAGTGGAGACCAGTTGTCAACCCTCTGATAGATCCATCACAAGTGGCCAGCCGCCAACTTTTTGTGGCCTCCCACCCACTTGTGTGGCCTGGTAGTTTTGGCAGTCTGGTTTTGTCTTGATATTTGTGTTTTAAGATCTTGTTTTGAGTCTTTTGGTTTTAGTAAGTATACATAGCTGTGTTTAGTTATTTTTACTTTGTTTTTTTTTAACTTATCGAGTTGTATTTTGGTCGTTGGTCGGCTCATTATCCGATTAAGAACATCATTCCAATACAATCCGTTTTTATTCTATGCAAATGTGGTGCTCATGATGCAAAAATAATAACTCTTTTCATAAAATTGTAGGGTTTTCCCCTGATCATAGTTTTTACAAAAGGGAGTATGAGTTTTCAAAAGCAAAAGTAAAAGCCTAACTAAAGCTATACATGTGCTGAACTACCAAAATAAAAGAAACTAAGTAAAAAAGTACAAAAAACGGCGCAAGTCATCTCAAGCTCGAGAGGCCCTCTTCGTCCTCTTCTTCAGAGGAGACTCAGGGGCGCTGTCTCCGTCAGCACCACTATTAGAATCAGACTCTGAGCCAAAGTCGGTATTATCATCTCCGCTCCCTGCCTCAGAGCCATCCTCGGTGTCATCTTCGCTCCCTGAGCTCGAGCCAGCATCATCGTCCCTGCTCTCAGACTCAGAGCATCGGCTCATTGCCTCCTTAGAGTCACTGGTCTCAGTATCATCACCACTCAAAACTGGTTCCGAGGAGCAACTCCAGCCCCCAGCACCCCTATCTTTGCCTTGACCTCGGTGTTCATCTCGGCTGCGTGTTAGAGCCTGTCTATCTCTCCTCTCTGCTGCTGGAAGAGGTGTTGTCGGTGCTGATGCTGGTGCTGGTGCTACCACTACTGCTGGTGTCCTCAGTATTGATGGGATCTGAAAAACAAGTGTTGACATATCAGATACAATGTATGTATTGTTGTTACCGAATGCAATATGTGGAATAAGTGCAAAAGGTATAGTATGAGTACAGTGTGTTAGTGCAGTTAATCAGTGCAGTGTGGGGTGGTGTGAATGTTACGGTGTGAGTATTAGTGTACCAGTGGGAATATGATAGTGTGGTGCACAACAGTGTGAGGTAGCAGTGAAATGTATGCGGAAAGTATAAGAAAATACCTGGATACCGTGGAGACCAAGCAACGTCTCTCTCCTCTATACCATGCCAACTAGAGAAACAACCAGCTGGAGCAGGCCCTCTGTGTACTCAGTGTGTGCCTACAAGTGTATTTGAATGATCAATATCTAGAATAATTAATATCTAAAAAGGGAGAGTGCAGTTACGAGCTGTAAAGTGGGGTCCATACCTGAAGCGCGCCCTGGGCTCTGACATACCTGTGCCCTGCTTCAGATGGCTCTATCGGAATCTAATAGGCTGTCCCAGTCGGCCGCCAACATGTAAGCGCAGTGGGAATCGCCGGCCAACCAACAACCTGCACAACAGGAGGGGCCCTCCTAATATCGGCCTTGGTCTCCCGAGCAGCCTCACTCGCTAAGGAAGCACCTGTTACATCGCCCGCACGAACTCCATTCAAAGGCAGCATGAGATGAGTCTGGATGAAAGTCGCATAATCCCCCTCCGCTCTAAAATAGTCGGCATCCAGCCCCACCATAAACTGAATAATAGCCTCGGCTGAGAGGCTATCGGTTGTCCTCATGGATGCTGGGGGTGGCATAAGAACGACTGAGACGGGTGAGCCCAGAGTCTGGCCCATGAAACTCTCACCCAGGAACCAGGCCTGGCAGAATGGGCCCTCCAATAAAATCTGATATCGAAACATGCCCTAAGCTCCAGTATACTGGTCCTTCACTCCAGCTGGCATCGTCGCCTAGGGCTGCCGCGTGATCTGCAAATAGAGCATGTACAGATTGTTAGTTGCCGTCAGTTATCAGAGTATGAATCAGAATACAAGCACAAATGACTATGAGTTTCAGTTTACCTCGCGGGCAACCACTGTATCGAAGTATCAGTGGTAGAAGGCGAATGTCATATCGTCGCGACTCCGGTGCCGGTGCCGGTGCCGGTGCTGGCCGTTACATCGTCACGAGTAAGGCATGGCTGGAGGGATCTCATCTATTGGATCTGGAGCCAGAGCTGGGAAACAAGAGTAAACCCATACCTGCAAGAAAAGGGCAGCAGTGTTATCAACAATGTGTCAACAGATATAAAACAGAAAATGCAAAGCAGAAAGCACAATGGGTCAACAGATATAAAACAGAAAGTGCAAAGCAGAAAGCCCAATGTGTCAACAGAAAGTGCAAAAGCAGAAAGGTGTGGTGCATACCTTCCAAGCTCTCCAGTAGCCTCCGACTCGCTCTCCCTTCATGTGGGAAATGAAACTCATATAGTAGGAGAGTGTGGTGAGGCCAGCTCCACCCCAGTCGTAAAACTGGGCCTGGAGTAGGGTCACAAGGGCGCTCAGTAAGTATAAACCCATGGTGTTCCACTTATTCGCGAACAAGGTGGTACCGAGGAGGAACATCAAGAAGCCATGGATGTACTGCTCTACCTCTTCCTGTGTCTCGGGCTGACTACCGCGGAAGTGCTCGGAGAACCAGCTGTATCTGACCATCGCTGGCCTATATAAAGGTGGGCTCACTCCAAGTAGGTAGATCCAAGCCGCCTCCCACTCGCCCATATCCATGTCAAAGGGGATCGGATCACCTCATACTCCTAGGCTTGTGATCATCGAGAAGTCGTAGGGGGTCATCATCATCTCTCTAACGGAAGAGAAGTAGAAAGAGTTTGTGGTATCCCACCACCTCTCCACTAATGCTCCGAGTAGGGCTTGGCTAGCCATATGCCATGAGAGCCCAGTGCAGAATAAGCCAAAGCTGACCTCATCAGCAAGGTTGCGGACCTTGGACGAGAGCTCATGATACCAATCTCTGGCCATTATTGCCCCGTAACCCCTACAAGAACGGGAATCCCCCTGTGGCAAAGAAAGATTGAATCAAATAAAAGACAGTGATAAAAGAGTAATCAGATGAAAGGCAGTGTAAGAAATACAGTCAAATGAAAGGAAAAAAAGCATGAAAATAAAGTTTGTACCTCAGTAGCGTCATAGGAAAGGTGGGAGTCCGGCTCTCTCAGCAAGATATCCTCCGACATGCTATCAGCAAAATCGTCAAAGCGCATCATGCCTCCAAGCGCCATTATGTGCGTGCGAGGGTGATAAGTGACTGGATCAAAGAGCCTTATCCTCAATGGTAGTGGCTCAGGCTCGAGCCCTCTCCCTCGAAGTCGGTGACAATGTCCTCTACCGCCTCGCCGGCCTCAGCGACCGCTGGCTCCTTGACCTTTATGGGTGAAAGTGTAAGTGGAACCTCTGGAGGGGCATCATCATGAGGAATGTCGTCTGCGATCTTAAACGAGGGTGAAGACTGGTGAAAAAGTGAAGAAAATAAAGAAAAGAGGGAAAACTTGGAAAAAGTCAACCCTAGGAGAGAGAAAATGGAAGAAAAAGTCAAAACCCAGGAAAGTTTACAAAACTCGAGAGAAACAAGCCCAAAGTGTTGAAAACTCGAGAAAATCAACGAAAACAAAATTTGATCGGTTAAAAGTGTAGAGGATCAAAGAGGCTTTACAAATAAAGTTTGCTTGGGGCGTTAGAAAACGCGTACAAAGCACAAATCTAGAGAGAGGAAGCATCTAGAGAGAGAGAGGGAGAGTGTTCTCGGCCTTGGGTATGTGAGGAAATGAGGTGTGGTGATGTGTTTAAAAAGACCCATGCTGAAATGACAAATTTGTCCTCGAAATTGCATTGGTGGCTAGCCGTCCACTATTAGTGGCCAGCAGGCCTCATTTGTGGCCGACAACACTCTTTTGTGGCCTAGTGCTAGTTTTGTCCCTCTTTTGCCCTAACAGTGTATGGGAGGTTCTCTTTTGGGTTCAGATTGATTTTCGAGGAGTGTGTTCTGATTGCGCCATTCTCGATACCCGTTGTGTTCTCCACTTGCCAATATAAACAAGGTGTATCCTTTTTGAGCATTTTGCAAAGTCGGTAAGTTGGAGGTTGTTGCCAAACATCGCTTTTTTTCGTTTTGTCAAGTTACATATTTGTTACTTTCTTTTGCATAGAACGTGTACTTTCGCATGATTTTCATCTTGCTTTCGAATCTTGCATAGACCATGTTTTCATTTTGAACATGCTTTTGATTCATACATAGAACATGCTAGCAATCTTGCAGAGAACATGCTTTCGATTCTTGCATGGAACATGCTTTTAATTAACATCATATGTCGGTTGTCTATCTTGCATAGAACATGTGTTGTCACTGTATTGATTTTCAATTTTGTTTACTTTGTGCATCTATCGCATTATATTAGGACGCGTGAGGCGCGAACCTGAGCGGTTTTCACAGGACCTTTTCTCATGATTTCAGTGTGGTTAGAGTGTTCCTTACGTTGCACGATTTCAGTATGTTTGGAATTTATCTCAAGATGCGTGAGGCGCGACCCTGAGCGATTTTCTCAGGACCTCTTCTCACGATTTCAGCGTGGTTAGAGTTTTTCCTTCTTACACGATTTCAGCATGTTTGGAATTTTTCTCAGGACGCATGGAACCCGACCCTGAGTGGTCTTCTCAGGACCTTTTCTCATGATTTCAACATGATTAGAGTATCTCAGGACGCGTGAAACGCCACCCTGAGCGGTTTTTATCTCAGGACATGTGAAATGCAGCCCTAAGTGGCTTTTCTCCTCTTCTCATGATTTCAGGGTGGGTAGAGTTATCTCAGGATGCGTAAAACGCGACCCTGAGCGGTTTTTATCTCAGGATGCGTGAACTGCCGCCTTGAGCGATTTTTATCTCAGGACGCGTGAAACACAACCCTGAGCGGTTTCTCTCATCTTCTCACAATTTCAACATGGGTAGAGTTATCTCAAGACGCGTGAAACGAGACCTTGAACGGTTTTTCTCTCATCTCTTCACAACTTCGGCGTGGTTAGAGTGTGCATTTTTAGTTCTTTCCGCGTGAAACTCGTTCCGATTTAAGCTTGAAGCTCATTCATATGTTGTTATCTCGTTATTGATTATCGCGTCTGTTATTTCTTAGTGCATCATCTTGCATGATCATGAATTTTCAAAATAGCCGGCTTCGCGAAGCTTGTGAGTCCAGCTTTCAAAGTATATTTTTCGTGCATATCATTTGCATCATGTCCCTAAACTACGCTGATTTGATTCCTTGTAAAGGGATACGTAGGTAGCTTGTGAGCTCAACCAATTTAATTTATGTCTTGATTGTTTGCCCAAGTCTTACGGCTATGTCAAAATGGGTCGTCTTTGGGCTTTGACATTCATTCATGTCATTTCATGACTTCGAGCTTTGTCAAAGAGGGGCAACTATAGACACCCTATTTTTGACGGCCCTTAAGACTTGGGCACCACTGATTGATCGCTCAATGATGAATGTGTATGCTTGTTAAATGCTTGAATTCCCAGCAGGAAACCTCAGTTTTGAACCTACAAACATTGTGACTTGTTTTGGACCGAAACAGTAGTTTTTCAGGCCTGAGCGTCCAGGGACTTGCAGACCCACTAGTGTGGCATGCCACCCACTTATGTAAATTTTCGGATCTTCTTGCCAGTTGTGCTAGCTATGTCTGTATAGATATTTCTGAGGTGGTCTCATATATTTCTATATATAAATGACTCTCTCTCATTTTTTTAGGGTTAGAAAATTTTGGAGAGAAAAAGTTTTGGAAAATATTTCTCTCTTTACATTTCTATCTCTCCCTTGCAACTTATATAACCTTTGCCTAGACACTCTAAATCAGACCTTGAGGGATCTTTGCTGAGGTGCTTAACCTTGCATTTTAGCACTTTAGAGTGTAAAATTAGTGGTTTGGGAATTCAAGGGATCATTCCTCTTCAAGAGGTATACATTCTAGTTCTTTTGTACCATCTCTTTCTCATCTTTTCTTGTTGTTTTTGAGTTGTTTATCACCTGTATTTTTGGGCTGAAACTTGTGGTTTAAAGCCATTAAAGGTAGAGGGGTGGATCACCCTTCTTTGAACCTTGTTTCATAGGTTTTTACCCTTGTGTTTCCCACCTTTTTATCAACATTTTTTGAACTTTTTACCACTGGTTTTTAGAGTTTTCTAGAGGCTAAAAATCATGTTTTGAAGTCCCAAAAATAGAGGGGGTAGCCTCCCCTCATTGTGCTTGTTTATTAGCTTAATTGCTCCATGTTTTTAGCTTACTCTTTTAGTTATTTTTACTTTAATTCCAGCATTGTTTTGAGCTAATTTAGGACTATTTTTATGTGTTTGTTTCATTTATGCTTTGTATTGCATGCTTGTAGTGTAATGGTCCTCATAGGCTTGGTGGTTTAGGCCTCAGCCACCAACCTATTTGAGTTGATAGCATCTATTTCTTGCTTTCCATACTTGTGTTCACCTCTAAGCATCTCTATAATCTCCCTCATTTCTTGGCCCTTTCTCTTTGTTTTGAGAGTTGCTCCAAAAGGAGTATTGTTTAAGCTTGAAGGGTGATATTGTGCTTAATGGTTTAATCCCTTTGGGGGTTCATTACCAACGGCATGACCTTCCTCTCATGCCTAAAACAATATTTGGTTTGACACTTCTCTCTAATAATGGACTTAAAGCTCATTATTGGACTTAATTGACTAATGAATAGAAGGTAATTAAAATGGTAATAAAATTGGGGTTAAAATGAAGCAAGATAATAAAATGGTTTGTGTTTAATCAGATGTCAACTGAACCTATTGAGTCTTGAGTCATTTCATACTTATTAGTGATAAGAACGGTTCAAGAGTCAATGTCAACCCTTCCTTTGATCAATCTATGATAGGGAGGTTTTGTTGGTCTTTCCTTATCATTTATTGAAATTGTATCCCTTGGTTCATGAGTCATCACGCAATGAAATTGCGTCGATTAATAACTTGCGAATCAAGTCTACCCCTCCTTTGAGCTATTTGATGATAAGGAGAGGTAGGGTAGACAAACATCCCCTTAGAATGCTCTGTTTGTTCTCTATTTATTTTATATTGCCGCAGGAGAAATCCAACATTAATGGCCTGCAGGCCACCTTTACTGGGCAGCATGCCACTTTTTCTAACAAAACAGTGTACTGTTTCCTGCAGAACAGAGCAGAAACTGAGGTGAAAAATCAGTGCAATCTTTTGACTGTGCAACAGAAGCATTCCGGTAGCAAAACGAAGAACATTTTCGGGTGAAAATCCATATCCATGCATGAACCATCCCTCGATTCTCGGGATCCATTAAAATAATGTTGTAACAGTAGTATGTTGTACTTAAAGTAGTGGACTTGTAACTAATTAGTTAGTTTAGTTAGAATAGCTAGTTAGTTTTGTGTTGTACTTAATTAATTAGTTAAAGTAGTTAGTTAATTTGTGGTGTCGTAATAATTAGCTAGCATAGTTAATTTATTTCATTTTGGTTGTAATAGATTAGTTAATTCATGGTAATTAGCTAAGGCATTCATTTAGACCCTCCTGCGCGAGGGAAAATATGTAATAATGCGTGTATGTCTTCCATCCCCATGTCTTTTTCCTTTTTATTTACTTGCTTATGATGGATAGCTTAGAGTATCACCTTTCGCTTAGCATTTTCCATGTATAAAGCATTCATTTGTCTTGCATGCATTAGGCTCGGTTCATCATGCTAGCAAGCATTGTCGTTTAAAAACTTCTTTGAAAACGTGCTTAAAGTTACGTGCTATCAAGTTGTTTCAAATGCCATATTAGTAGGCGAGCCTATTTAAATTGCATATTGTGTGTGTTACATTAGGCATATTGTTCATTAGTTAGGACCATGTATTTTTCTAACTAGTTTCTCTTTTGGCTCACCTCGGGAATTGAGGTAAGCATTTATTGCTTTAGCATATTGCATGTGTGTGATTGTTGCCATGATAAGCATGAATACCATGAGGCTAAGTGCTTAAATGCTATATATGCTTGAATGCTTGTAGATGAAGGCTAATTGCTTGAATTGGAATAATTTGGGTAATGTGTATATGAGATCATTTTTTCAAGTGGTACATATTCAAAACAAATGTTTCAATTTTTGCAAATTAGTCTATACTTGTGTGCAACACATAATAATGTTAGCCTAATAATTGGAACAAGAGCATATAATGTAAATAAGAATCACATCATGCTTAGTAGAGGCCGATCTTTGATTGGGCGAGTATGGTGCTCAATTCATAACCTTTCCCTCTTGTACCTAAGTTCCCGAGCCGAGACAATCTTGTTGATGACGTACACATGGCCTTTGGCATGAGTCTCGGGTTTCCTAGATTTTTCAAAAATATTTAGGTGGCAACTCTATAACTGGCAAAATAGTCCATTTTGATTCAAAATCCATTTTCCAAAAGAATGCCCAATTTGGACTCGTTTGTGTTTATCTATTTCACATTGCACTTGTGAAATCAGATTTAGAACCACAGGAGTCCGAACTGTAGGGCCAGTCGTATCCAAAAGGAGCACGAAAGTCAAGCTACACTTCCTTTTAATTTTTTTTTATAGCTTTGATATACATATTTACACCATTGTACTCGTCCACTTTTCATTAGCACTCTGCAATCTCCCTCTTTTCTTTGTTTCTTTGATCAAGATTTGTATCAAACAAAAAATTGTTGCTCAAGGCATGAGAAAAAGACCCCTCATGCTAAATGATTTAATCTTTTCGGAGGTTTATTACGAGGGCATTACATCTCTCTTATGCTAAGCATAATCTCTTGTTTGACACTTTCCTTTATCACCGATGCATTATTTCTAAGGGACTAATTTTCTAGTTAGTCCCTTGGAAATCATTAAGAAAAAGTTCATTATAGCTTATTATCAAGTTTGGATTTGGAGTCATTATCGCTCGTTTTGGGTTTGACTCTGAATTCATTATCGCTTGTAAATGAGTTTGAACATTCCTTTGTAATTTCCCCCCGTAGAAAAGGGCTTGAAAAGCTCATTTCTCGGGCCGAGTCATGCTTGCTACTCTTTATTGCTTTTGAACTTAATGGACGTAATCATCACCTTTGGACAAAAAAGAAGAAAAAAAATAAGAAAATGGAAAGGTAAAGTAAAAAAGGCTAATAAAAATTGGAGTAAAAGAGGTAAAAAGATAATAAAGTTTGGTTAGGTTTAGTCGGACGTTATACTAAACCTATTGTGTCTTGACTCATCGCATACTAGCTAAGTGATGTTTGATGATTCATGAAGCAAGTCTATCCCCTCCCTTGAGATAACTCCATGATAGGGAGAAAGTCTTGTTTGTCATTTGTTCCATTTTATTGAGCTCTTGTCCTATCGTTTCTAAGATCATCACGCAACAAATTTGCGATAAATGATGATTTGAGAATCAAATCTACTCGTCCCTTGATCATCTTCATGATAGGGAAGGGAAGAGAGGATAAACATCTCCTGGAAACACTCTGTTTTTGCTCTGTTTTAGCTTTATTGCAGCAGGGTATTTCTTAGAAACGGTGGCCGGTTGGCCATCATTCTATATGGCTGACCACTTCTCAAGGCCTACCGGCCATCTATTTTGTACAGACAGTGATATTTTTATAGCAGAACAGAGCAGAATCTGAGGCCAAAATAAAATAATTTTCTAACTGCAAACATAGCAGATTCTAGTAGCAAACAGAGAGGTTTTCGGAGGATTTTCTTGGTTGTACACATGCGGTTCTTCACTTCCCGTGCAAGTCCATTAGATCTGTCTCTTTAATATTCATATTCGTGTGTTGTAACTAATTAATTGCTTTGGTTTCATTAGAATTTGTAATAGCTAGTTAATTCATTCAGGTTTGTAATAATTAGTTTAATTAGGACATTCATTCGGACCCTCTTATGCGAGGGCTAACTTGTAATATTTGTATGTGTTCCAAACCCCATTTCATTCTCCATTTATTTATATGCTTATCGTGGTTGTATATTGCATCATTTTTTGGTTTCATATCATTGCTATCCATTTTTGCATGCATTGGGTTCGGTTCATCATTTTAATATCATTGTTATTTTCCTACTTGCTTGAATACGTGCGTTATTGCATGCTTTGAGTTGATCCACATGACATGATAAATAAGCACTTTACATATTAGGAGCATTCATTTTTTCTAATTGTTTTCTTTTTTTTGGCTTACCTCGGTTGAGTACTAGGTGAGCATTTTTACTTTAACATATTGCATATGTGTTTGTGTTGTCATATCAATCATACTACTATGAGGCTAAGTGCTTATTCGAAATAACTGTTTGGATGCCTGTGGTTGAAGGCTATTTTGCTTAAGTTGGAACGACTTTGATAAATGTATAAGCTTGTATAGACACCATATTTTTAACCGTCCTCAAGACTCGGGCGCCATCACTTGTGCACTCAATGATGATGATTGCATGTGTTCATTTTGAGTGCTCGAAGTCCTTGGCGGAGTGCCCTGTTTTGGACCAAAACCTTGTTGTCTCTTGCTTGAAGCTTTTGGTGACCTGTTGGCCATGGATAATGGTTGTCGGCCATGGATAATGGTTGTCGGCTACCAGTGGTGGCCGACGACCACCAATGCCTTTTTCCAGATATTTGTTGATAGTTGTGCTAGCTGTTAGCACATTGAGCTGCATCTCCCTACACGTGTATAGTGGGATGTTTCTAAGCTCAAAGAGTGTTTTTCTATAAATATGGGGGTTCATCCCCCATTTTGAGAGGTTAGCAATTTTTGAACAAAATTCTCTCTCTCTCTCTCTCAAGATTTCTCTCCCTCTCTTGCAATTTTGTATACATTTGCTCACAAATCCTTAGCTTTAGCCTATACCTCCTAAACTAAACCTCCTTACCTTTCAGCTGAGTTTCTTTGGGACTCTCTTTGAACTCTAGCAAGTGATTTTAGCTTGGTTTGGTGCCTGAAATTGGGCTTCACTTCAAAGGTTTAAAACTTGTCTTGCTTGCTTTGTTTCAAGATACTTGTTTTGCCATCTATTTTAATTGTTTTTGGCCTGGTTTTGAACTATAAGAAGCCATGTTTTTGTGTTTTAAAAGTGGTGGTTGGAGCCCTTTTTTTTAGTTAGGGGTGGTTCACTCTTCTTGCTTGTTAGCTTGTATAGTTTTTGTGCCTTTATTCATCACTTTCAAACCAACTTTTTTGGGCCCTTTAACCACTAAATTTTAGAGGTTTTTTAGTGGTAAAAAATTCATTTTGAAGTCCAAAATTGGAGGCGTTAGCTTCCCCTCCTCGTGTCTTGTTTGCATGCCTAGTTAGTTTCACATGTTAGTATGTTTTTCTAGCCTAACTTAACTTGAGTCCAGCATGTTTTACACTCCATTTTAACCTGTTTTAGCTCTGTTTTGGGCTGGTTAGTTTGTTTGAGTCTTGTTTTGCATAGTTATAGTGTTAATTCCTTCACTAGTTAAGTGTTTTAAGGTTTTAAGTATAATTGGTGTGAGTTAGTTGCATGTTTTTAGTGCTTTTATCACTCATTCCAGCACATACAATCTCTACAATCTCCCTCATTTCTTCACTTTTTTATTTGTTTTGAGAGTTGTTTCAACCTTAGGGTTGTTTAAGCTTGAGGTTGAGGCTCATGCTCAATGGTTTAATCCTCCTTTGAGGGTTCATTATTAACGACATGAAGGTTGACACTTCTTTCACTTTAGAAAACACTCACCAATGGATAAATGGACTAAAGAATGGTTTGGTAATTAAAATGAGTAAACAAAATTTGCAAGTAAAAGTGTGCAAGATAAGCATTCTTTGTGTTGCATTTGCTTGTGTTCAAATCGCACGTTAATTTGAACACAAGGGAAATGGGACATTTCATACTCAAAAGTGATGAAATATGCCATTTTCCTTGGTCACCATTGCCCTTGATCATACATGATAGGGTGGCGGTTATTTTGGTCTTATTTGTGCATTTATTGAACTTGTACAAACTTGGTCCCTTAGCCATCATGCATAGAAATTGCTTGATTGATGGTTAGAGGGCCAAGAGTTTCTCTCCTTTGAGCTTGTGTGATGATAAGGAGGGTAAACAGTGCAAACAACCTGTGAGAATACACTGTTTTGCTTTGTTTTGCTCTCTATTGCAGCATGGAAGTGTAAACCAGCAGTGGCCGACAGCCACCACCAGTGGCCAACCGGCCACCAATGGTAGCCGACCGGCCTCTTGTCCCTATTGTCGGCCATCAGTGATTTTTGCACTATGTGATGGTGAGATGAAGCAGAGGTGTTCTGGAAGTTGGCAGAATTTTCAGTGATCAAATGTGCAAACAGAGACTCGCAGCAGCAAGACAGTGGCTTTTCGGGAGTAGAGTCGAGCATGCGCATGCATATCCATCACTTCCCGGGGCTAAGTAGTTGATTACTTAGTTTATTTGCAAGTGACTTGTAATCCATTAATTAGCTAAGTAGTTAATTAGATATAATGTAATTATTTAATTAATTAGCTAGAATAGTTAGTTAGTTAGTTTCGGATTGTAATAGTTAGCTTTAATTAGCGTAGCTACTTAGTTAGCTTATTCATTTGGACCTTCCTTCACGAGGACGTAATGTTGTAATAAGCGTGCGTGTGTGTATGTCTTCCAACCCCATGTCTTTCTCTTTTTTATTTAATCGCTTTTGATGGTTAGATTAGGGTCATATTTCAGATTCGCATATCGCATGCTTGCATCGATTCATTCATCCTGCGTGCATCGAGGCTCGGCGCATTATTCAAACTGCATTGTCATTTCAATATCTTATTTGAATACGTGTTTAATTGCATGTTGTTTAAATTGAATCATATGCCATATTAGTAGCCGAGCCTATTAATTGTATATTGCATGCGTTGCATTAGGCATCTTGTATAGTTAGGATCATGCATCTTTCTAACTAGTTTATATTTTTAGCTTGGAGTACTAAGTGAATTTTTATGTTTTAGCATACTTGCATGAATGTGAATATTGCCATGTTTAACATGCTTGCCATGAGGCTATGTGCTTAAATGCTAAACTGCATGAATGCCTGTGGATGAAGGCTTGTTGTTTGAATTGGAACGATTCAACAAATGTAAGTTTTAAGCCCACTTTGTTGAGTGGCAAACCTGTTTTGAGCCCATTATGTTTGGTGGCAAATTCGCATCTTTAAGCCCACTTGAGGTGGCAAATTCAAACCATTTTCACAAACAAACATGAGGTGAATCGTTCCAAATTGAGCAAACTAGTCTATACTTGCTTGTGCACATCACATAGTAATGTTAGCTAATAACTGGAACAAGAACACATAATGTTGATAAAAAATCATATCATGATTAGTAGAGGCCGATTTTTAATCGGGCGAGCGGGGTTGCTCAATTCATGACCTTCCCCTTTCGTACCCAAGTTCCCGAGCCGAGGTAACTTTGGTAATGACGGACACGTGGCCTTCGGCACGAGTCAGGGTTTCTTAAATTTTCCAAAAAAAAAAAAAAAATTTAGGTGTCAACTCTATATCTGGCAAAGTAGTCCAATTTTGGCATTATTTGATTTAAAATTGATTTTTCAAAAAGATTTGTCGGATTTGAACTCTTTGGTGTTTATCAGTTTCACATTGCACTTGTGAGATTAGATTCAAAACCGCGGGACCTTTCCGAAAGGCGAGGCGCGAAAAAAGGCGAGTCCACAGCTTGTTTTTTTTTTTAAAGTAGCACGTATTTAAAACTCTTTTCAAACAAACATAAAATCAAAGCATTCCAAAATGGGTGGTATAGTCTATACTTGTGTGCCTCACATAGTAAGTTTGCATTATTAATCGAAACAAGAGCATATACTGTACATAAAAATCACATCATGATTAGTAGAGGAAGATCTTTGATCGGGTGAGTGGGGTGCTCAATTCATGACCTTTCCCTTTCATACCTAAGTTTCCGAACCAAGACACTTTGGTTATGACAGACAAGTGGCCTTTGGCACAAGTCATGGGTTTCCTAAATTTTCCAAAAAATTTAGATGGTGACTCTGAAATCTGACAATGCAGTCCATTTCTAGCATCTCTGATGATAAATGGATTTTCTAAAGATTTTCCGGATTTGGACTCTCATTTGTGTTTTTCTATTTCACATTGCACTTGTGAAATCAGATTCAGAACCATGGGAGTCCGAATTGTAGGGCTATCATATCTGAGGAGACTAAACCCCTCCAAGGAGCACAAAAAACCAGCTACACTTGTATAAATGATATGTTCAAAAAGGTTGAAGACATTTTACAGAGACAGCGAAGTGTGGATCAAGTTAATAATAATGAAGCACATGACTATCTACCAATGATAAATGAAAGAGTTCCACCAGAAATCCATTTCAAGAATTCAAATGCTGCTAGGACAAATGGACCTAAAAGAAAAGAGGTTCCTTGCAAGGGAAACAAAAGATCAAAAAGTTGGATAAAGAAACAAGCTAAAAAAAAGAATGGAAGATCAACTCAAGCAGCTTTTCCAAATGATGATTCTAAGGTATCTTAGTTTTTAGTGTATTTTACTTTTGCCCCTTTAAAAAAATCTTATGATGTAAAATTTTTTTGATTAGAAAGTTGAAAAGTTAATAAATTATTTCTTTGAATCATTTAGGCCTATGATATGGACAACTCTTCATACATTAATTATTGGTAGTAAGCATCAATTACCATCTACATCCCTGCATCCGAGGTAAATCCACATGTAATAATTTTTTCTTCGGTAAAATTATGTGAACATCGGTCTATGTAGGGTCACAAGACAAATATTAATGATGCCATGCCTTCACCAATATGTTATCATCATCTCATGTACTTTTCTTTCCAAGTAAGTTTAATTAGTAACTTTGGTTGTTGGATAGTTAATATAAACAATAACATCCATAGGAGCATGATGGAAGGACTTCTTCATTAGTCACTACTAGTCAAATTCCTAATCCAACTTATTTTTCCCATCCATCTCAGGTATTTTCTATTTATTTTTTTATGCAAGTTATATATGGTGCTGATTATTAGTACTATAAAGTGATAAGAGTGATGATTTAAAATTATACAGGGCTCGCCTCTTCATTTGAGAAGTATTGCTAGTTATACTTCCAGTCCTCCGTTAGCATATTTTTCTCATGGATCACAGGTATTTTTATTTCATGTAATGTGAGTTGCACTGTATTTTTATATTCATTTTTCTAATTGTTATTTATTTATGTTACACAATGTAGGGTTCGGTACTGCCTAGTCATATGCCAATCACAATGGGTTTGAATCCTTTTCCAACATATCATTCATTTAAGGTGGTCATTTTTATGGCCCATGACTCATGGATCTAGTTAAAATGAATGTCTTAATTTTCATGATATTGCTAATTAAGAAATTTTCTAATGATGTTCAAAATTCACAATCACTAGCCGAGAAGAATCATGAAGAAGTTGAATTTATGAGTAATCCTACCTACAACTAGTTTATGTGATGCCTTGATGCTAATGCAAGAGTTTATTTTATTTTATTTTATTTTATTTATCAATTGTTGTTGATTTAGACCGATGTCCAATCTTTAGAGAGATTCTTTTCATGAATTCTGGCCTTTTTATTTGTTAATTTTTTTAAAGATTGTTTAAAGAGTAGTTACATTTGTTGTACAAATTGTGTATTTTAAATAATATAAATATATTCATATTTAATTAAATTGATTTACAGAATAAGAAATCATGGGACTAAATCATACAACTCGATGAACAGAAATATTCAACAAAATAAAATAGTAAAAGAAAGTAAACTAAAGCTTGTGTGGTGCCACAGTCTCCTTAAAACAGATTTGCCGTCTCATCGTGAATGTTGGAGGTACGTCGGTGTCTGTCTCCCAGGATATGACGGTTTAGATCCACTAACGTAGAAGCACCTTCTGTTTAGCTCTGACAAACTGACAATGGCAGCACTCTCTCACATAGGAAAAATAATATTATAGGAGCAGACTTACTATAATATGAGAGCAAAAGAATTTGTGTACTCCAACCAAAGAGGATAGTCTCCTTTTATACACAATGGAGGAGAGAGGAGGAGCCTTTCTGCAACCAATGCAGAATTCAATTTCCACAAAACTACTCAACTAATGTAGCAAAATTGATGGGACAATTAGTGCATGAGTTATACACTCTATATACACGTGTGTATATTTGCAGCCAATAAACAGACTTGGCCTAAAAAGATTAGGTTGGTGGACCACCAATCTGACCCAACCTAAACCTAACCTATTCTAGCAAGCCTCAAGCTTCAAGCTCAAACCCAAGTCCCAAGATCCAAGATCCAAGACCCACGACCCATAGACCTGGACCCGGACTCAGACTCGGACTTGGACTTAGTCCCGGTCCGGTCCAGGCGGTGCGGGCGGGTGGCACGCGCCTGTGGCGATTTGTGCATAACCAACTTGGAGCATAGTTTTGGTTCAAGCCCATAGGGTATTGGGATGCCCTAAAGGGCTCATGTCTTTATCCAAAACTTGGAATGAAATACCCATCAATACTTTCCTCTACAATCAATGTGTGATAGGTTATACACTATTCCCAATACCTTATTCATGAATCCAACTTTATGAGGAAATTTCTCATTCAATGCTTAGTGGTTTTTAGTCATTCTTTTTGTGGTGTAAAGATCTTATTACAAAAAATCTAAACTCATTTGATCCTAACTCAATCGGTGGTTGGGACCTACTTTAATTTCACATTAAAGTCACCATAAATCATTTTTTCCAACAATTCCCCACATGAATAAAAATTGACCAAATAAAGAAAACAAACAACGTTTAACAACAAAGATTCGGAAAGAGAGCACACAGACTAACCCTGCATTAGAAAAAGGTAGTTGTTAGCCTTGAACCTTTCGTAGTGAAACCCTATCGGATTTATTGGCTGACCAGTGAACGTGATCTTGAACTGTTTTACCATTTGTGTAAACTGAGACAATAGACCTCACACAGGAGTTAGTCCAACCATTGTTCTTGTTCTCACTGGTGTGTCTGATATGGCCCTGGAACACTATCCTAATTTAGTGAATGTTTTTAAAGAATTCGGCCTTGTCAATTCTTAAAGAAGCGACCCCACTTCGTACTCACGTAAGTGACCTATATAAGGTATTTCACTATACCACAATTGACTTATCACATCACTTAGGTCATTAAAAGCATTCGTTCATCCTTCCACCCCCACAGAGTATCATTGAATAAAGGAATGGGCAAAATGATTTACCTCTTCAATGACTCACCCGTTACACGCAGTTAGATTATCCCTTTGAACCTTGATCTTGGAATCTCCAGCCAACTAAGTTGGGTTTTTTATTCTAGTAACATTAACTAAGGGCCTTAACCCTATTCCTCTTGACAACATTTCTACTAACTCTTGAGTTAATTATTTGGTTAGCAGATCCGCAATGTTGTCCTTAGACTTTACATAGTCTAGAGAGACAACTCCATTAGACAGTAGTTTTCGTATGGAATTACATCTACGACGGATATGTCTAGACTTTCCATTATACATATTACTCTGTGCCCGACTAATCGCCGATTGGCTATCACAATGAATACAGATAGCTGGCACAGGTTTTGACCAACATGGAATATCTTCAACGAATTGGCGAAGCCATTCAGCTTCTTTAGTTGCTTTATTCAAAACAATAAACTCAAATTCCATCATTGATCTCGATATACACATTTGCTTGGAAGATTTCCAAGACACGGCTGCCCCTCCGAAGGTAAATACATAACCACTGGTGGATTTGGAATCCTTTATATTAGATATCCAATTAGCATCACTATACCCTTCTAGTACCACTAGGTATCTGGTATAATGTAGCCCATAATATCGGGTGTAGTGTAAATAACCCAACAACCGCATAATGCTCTTCCAATGAATAGCATTAGGATTACTCGTGTATCTACTAAGCCTGCTAAAAGAGTAGGCTATATCCAGTCTTGTACAACTCATCAGATACATTAAACTCCCAATAACTCGAGAATATTCTAGCTGAAAGACACTCTCACCATTATTCTTGGTCAAGTGTAGACTCAAGTCTACCGGTGTCCTGGACACACTCGTATATGATTTACCAAATTTCTCAAGTATCTTCTCAACATAATAAGATTGCGAAAATACAATACTACTAGATGTTCTGGTAATCTTAGTACCCATAATTACATCTGCAAGGCCCATATATTTCATGTCAAACTTAGAGTTTAACAATCTCTTGGTAGGTCTAATCATTTTATCATTACTGCCAATAATAAGTATGTCATCAACATATAGATACAAAATGACATAACCTCTGTCAGTGTCTTTGACATATATACACTTATCACACTCATTGATTTTAAACTCATTTCACAACATAGCGTTGTCAAACTTCTCGTGCCATTACATAGGAGCTTGCTTCAAACCATACAATGATTTGACAAGCTTACAAACTTTCTTATTTTTCCCTAGAGCTGAAAACCCTCAAGTTGTTCCATGTAGATTTCTTCGTCTAAATCTCTATTTAAGAAAGTTGTCTTTACATCCATCTAATTTATCTCCAGACCACGTAAAGCCGCTATCGCAATCACCATGCGAATGGATGTTATCCTTGTCACATGTGAATACGTATCAAAGTAATCCAGGCTTGTCACAGGTGAATACGTATCAAAGTAATCCAGGCTTGTCACAAGTGAATACGTATCAAAGTAATCCAGGCTTTCTCGCTACCTGTATTCTTTGATAACTACCCTAGCTTTATACTTATCAATTGATCCATCATCTTTCATCTTTCTTCTAAAGATCCACTTACTCTCCAAGGCCTTACTACCTGGGGGTAGATCAACCAACTCACAAGTATGGTTCTATAAGATAGAGTCAATCTCACTTTTAATCGCTTCTTTCCACAGAGGACTTTCAGGTGAAGTCATAACTTTATAGAAAGTTCGAGGTTCTCCCTTTAACATATAAGTCAAGAAGTACGGACCGAAGGACTTGAAAGTCCTAACCCTTTTACTCCTTCTTGGCTCATCTACGTCCTCATCTTGATCACTATCACTAGGATCATCTTCAAGTTTCTTCTCAAAACTTTGATCATCTCCTCGAGTTTAGTAAGAAAACATGTCCTTGAAGAAAGACGCATTCCTTGACTCCGTAATGATATTCTTGTGTATATCTGAAATATCAAACTTGTGCACAAGAAACCTATAGGCACTACTATTCTGTGCATAACCAACGAATATACAATCCATAGTTTTAGGACCTATCCTAACTCGCCTGGGTGTAGGTACCGCCACTTTTGAAAGATACCTCCACATTCGTAGGAAATTATTGGAAGGCTTGCGACCTTTCCATAATTCATACAGAGTCTTGTCTACTTTCTTCCGAGGTATTCTATTTAGAATGTAATTCATGGAGAGAATTGCTTCCCCCTACAAGTTCTATGGCAACCTAGAACTTATCAACATTGTATTCATCATTTCTTTTAACGTCCTATTTTTTCCGCTCAGCAACATCAGTTAACTGAGGGGAATAAAGTGCTGTAGTTTGGTGGATAATTCCAGATTGAGCACAAATCTCAATAAACGGCGATTCATATTCTCCACCATGATCACTTCTTAAAGCCTTAATACTTTAGCTTAGTTGATTCTCAACTTCATTCTTAAAAAGAATAAATTTATCAATCGCCTCATCTTTGCTTTTAAGCAAATACACATTACAATATTTAGTGCAATCATCAACAAAAATGATGAAGTACTTGTTGCCACCACGTGATTGTACAACTTTCAAGTCACACACATCACTATGCACTAAATCTAAAGGCTCGGTACTTCTTTCAATAGAATGAAATGAAGTCTTTGTCAATTTTGCTTCTACATAAGTTTCACACTTGTGATTCGGATTAATCTTGAAAGATGGTATGTGATCTAACTTGATTAATCTACACAAAGAGTCAAATTTTACATTACCTAGTCTACCATGACCTAATTCAGGGGACTTAAGCATATAAGCAGAAGAAGAACTTTTCTTATTCATCTTAGGGATAATTGTCATTACATTGAGGTTGAACATACCGCCTGGCATATACCTTTTGCCCACATAGACTCCACTCTTGGTTAACACGACTTTATCAAACTCAAAAACCATGCGGAAGCCATGCTTGTATAAGAGAGACCCTTAGACAAGCTTCTTACGAATGTTCGGCACATATAAGACATCGTTCAGAGTCAGCTCTTTTCCTGAAATCATCTTCAGGACGACCTTGCCTTTACCCTCAATAGTGAGGTCACAGAATTTCCCATAAGCTTCTCACCATTTGAAATCGATTCAAAAGTTGTGAACAATTTCTTCTCAATGGTATGTTGAGTGGCCCTAGTGTCCACCCACCATTCTTTCGAGCTGTGTAGACACCCTATTTTTGACCGCCTATAAGACTCGGGTGCTTTGTCCTATGCACTTGATGATGAAAGTTACATTGTGTGTGATCCGAATGCTCAACAAAGGACTCCAAGGTCGAGCTTCGAAACAGTCCCAACACCTTCCTATTTACCTTGTTTATACTTCAGAGGCCTCTTTTTGAACATTGTGTCACCGTACATTGAGCTTGAAATAGAGAAACATGGGAGCACATTAGGGCCCGACTGTGCCTCATTGGGAGCCGGCCGTGGCCATTTGGGACCAACCGTGCCTTGGTGGTGATAAACACTATTCTAGGTGGGAGCCCACCAGCTGTCTATTTTTAAAGATATTTTTGACCTATTTTGCTTAAATTCTATAAATACGAGCATATATCTCTATTTTGAAGGTTGAACAATTTCCCAAGAGCCTATACACTTACTTGAGAACTCCTTCTTTTTCTGCAAGCCATCTTTGAGCAAACCTTCCATATTTGAACTATAGCTATACACCATACACACCCTCACACCTTAACCTTGGAGCCTTGGTTGAGCCTTGAGAATCACAATTCAAGCTTGAGAGTGTGTTTGGACCAAGTTTGATCCACAACAAGAGCTTGTCCTCTTTAAGAGGTATAAGCTTACCATCTTTTCTCTTACTTTCATTTCTCTCTCTTACTATCAATTTTTTGTATCTTTGTATTGATTTGAATCCATTTCAAGTGTTAGAACTTGGGTTTGAATAGCTACCAAATGTAGAAGGGTTTAATACCCTTTCTTGCACCTTACTTCATAGCTCACACCCTTGTCTTTACACTCCTTTTTTTGAGTCTACAAACTGATTTTTATAGTTCAAAAAAGGCTAAAAAATATGGTTTGAGGTCTCAAAGATGGAGGGGCTAGACACCTCTCCTTGCTCTTGCTCAGTAGCCTTGTGATTCTTTGCTATTTCTTATCTTTTTCATACTCTTTAAACATCATTTCAGTCACTGGTTTTTACATATTAGGGGTTGTTTAGACTTGTTTTAATTCATTTAATACGTTCATGCTTTGAATACTTTGCCTATCATGTTGTAAGTCCTCATGGCTTTGCTTGTTTAGGCCTTAGACATCAAGCCATTTGAGTTGATAGCTTTTATTTGCTTGGTTTTCATATTAAGAGTCTCATTCTTCAAATCAATCATGCAATCATGTCTGCAACCTCCCTCTTTTCTTCTTTTCTTTTGTTTGAGAGTTGTCTCAAAAGATTGATGGTTATTCAAGGCATGGGAAAGAGACCTATGCTAAATGGCTTAACCTCTTCGGAGGTTCATTGTCAAGGCATAGTCCCTCTTTCATGCTTTGGATCACTTCTTGTTTGACATTTCTTCTCATGTAATGGAATCGACCATCACTTTGGACAAATTGATTAAAGAATGAAACGGACTAATAAAATGAGCTTAAAACCAATGAAACCGATGTAAATAAAATGAGTAAGGTTGTTTGGATTCGGCCGGACATTATGTCGAATTCATAGTGTCAAGATTCGTCATGCACCAATTCATGGTGTGTTGATGAAACTTGAAGCGTCTCTGTCTCCCTCTTTGAGCTCACTTCATGATAGGAAGAAGGAGTGGGTGTTCATTGCATTTATTGATTTTTATCCAATTGTCTCTGAAATCATCAAGCGATCAACTTGCTTATTGATGTTTTCGGAACCCACTTCGTTTTTCTCTTGAGCCTTTCCAAAAGGGACAAACAGAGCTCAGAAAAATTCTGTCTACATTGTTTTCATCTCAGAGCATAAAAATAGGGTTTTGTATGAAATCAGGGCACAATCGGCCTTATTTGGGCCCTGCAGGGCCTCATTGGGGGCAAGTTGGGCTCCAATGTTTAATAAACAGTGTGTTTTTGTAGAAACAGAGGACAGTGGTTAAAGGTGAAACAGGGCAGATTCCAAGAAAGGCAGACAGGGCTGCTTCTGAAAACAGTCACGTGCATGCAATCCTTGTGCATCTTTGTTTATCAATGGTGTAAATTAATGTTCCCATTATTGTTGTAATTAATTAATTACCGTTGTAGTTAGCATTGTTGTAATTATCATTAATGTTTATTCGTAATTGTCATAGTTAGTTAACCTGGCTAGTTAGTTTTATTGTTCATCCTTGTTGTAATAAATAAGATAGCTGGTTAGTTATTTAGTATTCATTAGCTTAATTCCTTCATTTGGTTTTGTAATAGTTAGTTTATTTCGGACACTTGGACATTCATTTGGACCCTCTTGTATGAAGGCAAAAAGTGTAATAAGGGTGTATGTCCTCCAACCCCCATTTCTTTCTCCCTTTTATTTCTCTGCTTATGATGGTAGAATAGAGAATCATGTTTTAATTAGCATTTTCCATGTCCAAAGTATCTATTTGTCTTGCACACATCAAAGCTCGGTTCATCATTCTAACAAAGCATTATCATTGCTTAAATTCTTTGAATACGTTCTTAGACCGCATGCTATCAAATAGATTTAAATACCATGTTAGTAGTCAAGCCCATTAATTGCATCTTGTATGTGTCATATTAGTCATTTTGCATTAGTTAGAGACATGCAAGTTTTCTAATTATTTTGCTTTGGTTTGGCTTGGAGTACTAGGCGAGCCTTTAATTGCTTTAGCATATCGCATGCGTGTAATTGTTGCCATGTCATCAAAGCATGATTCCATGAGGCTGAGTGCTTAAGTGATATATCTGTTTGAATGCCGGTGGATGAAGGCTAATTCTTTGAATTAGAATAAATTGATTAATGTACATACAAACTCACTTTTTCAGGTGATGTGTATTCAAAACACTTTTTTTCAAACAAAATATGAAATCAAATGTTCCAACTTTTACAAATTAGTCTATACTTGCGTACATCACATGGTAATGTTAGCCTAAAAATCGGAACAAGAGCATGTAATGTAGCTAAGAATCACATCATGATTAGTAGAGGCCGATCTTTTATCAGGTGAGTGGGGTGCTCACTTCATGACCTTCCTCTCTCGTACCTAAGTTCCCGAGCCGAGACACTTTGGTGATGACGGATAAGTGGCCTTCAGCACAAGTATCTGGTTTCCTAAATTTTTCAAAAAATATTTAGATGGCGACTCTATATCTGGCAAAGTAGTCCATTTTTGGCATTTTGATTCAAAATCGATTTTCCAAAAGAATTGCCAGATTTGGACTCATTTGTGTTTATCTATTTCACATTGCACTTGTGGAATCAGATTCAGAATCACGAGAGTCCAAACTGTAGGGCTAGTCGTATGCGAAAGGAACACGAAAAGCAAACTACAGTTTCTGGCGACTCTATTGGGAAATTTAGAGAACTTGACTTGAACTTCATGATATGAAATTTTATCTACACTTATATGTTCTTTGCATTGCATTTGCATTAGTGCGCTTAAATCACAGTGTTTGCCATTCACTATTCCTGGATGGTTTGCCAGAGGCTTGCCCAAAAGCTTGCCAAAAGGCTGACTGGTCGTGGGCTCTGCCATGTTAGGTACACAACCCTTGCATCTGGACTATCGTTGTACCGTTTGATCCTCCTTTCACTTCTCGGTGTTAAGTGTGAGAGGTATATTAGGTAGTCTTGTAGAGGTACCCCCATTTTGACCATTTGGCCTAGCTGCATGTAGAAAGCCATAGTGACTGTTCTGAACTAGGATAGGATGCTCACCGATATGCAGGATTGCGTGAAACCGCTTGATTGAAATAGTGAAACCCTAGTTCATGACAAAACTAGGACAGGGTAACCCCTCTCATAGGGGTGTTTTGGCTCTCTCTTAACTGGTATGTGCTTTACAGTGAAACTGTACAGGGATATGGATATCAGTTGCCAGGTTGTATCTGTTTTGGGGCAGGATTCAATGTGGAGTACAGTTCTACAGCTTTGAGCATGTCTGTGTTGATAACATCTTAGCTGAGGTGCTATGCGATTTCTGATTACTATTCGTTTCTTTATTTGCTTTTGCTAGGTAGTTAAAAACCATAGCTTCAGAAAGTTTGGATATCCCCCAAGTACTCTGGACCCAAGTTGGAAGACTTTGCAAGACCGGGGATCTTGTTAAGGGACAACCCATGTTTACCTCACTCTCACCGGTTACAGGATGGAGGAGAACTAGACAGAGTTCACCAGTCCAATTCTTATAGCAATCACCTCTCAGTTCACTTGTGTTCAGTCCGGTTCAAGAGCAGTCATCCACTTCCAGTCTAATTCAACACCAGTTACCTATTCTAATGGCACAGTATCCCCTAGCCAATATAGAGGAACTAATACTCCAGTTGCAGCAAACAATGGAAGCATTACAGCATGATACGGCTCGTCAGACTGAGGTTACAGCTCGTCAGGCTGAGGTCATAATTAGGTTACAACAATAACAACCACAACTGGCTGCGGCCTCTACATCCCATGCACCCACCACGGCTATTCCTGTGCCCAGTGCCACTGCTAATATTGCCAATGCTCAAGATCCACAAAACCAAGGTAATCTAGTTTTTCCAGTCCAAACAGAGCCAATCCCAACACAAGCTTCCAAAGCCCCGATTTATCAGACCGAGGCTCCGTTCGAGTTTGAGGTTGACCTAACTGCACTCAAGGTCAACAAACTGGAGAAACTATTCAAAAGAGCGTGAGGAGTTAATTCCATTCCAGACATAGAGAATGGATATACTAATTTCGCGATTACACTGTCGGATCGGTTTAAAATTCCACACATTGATCGTTTTGACGATTTCGGTGATCTGATGGTTCATTTGTGACTATTTTCAGATATCTTGCTGCCGATGGGCTTAACTAGACTACAAAACTTTTCTCTCTTTGGTCGCACCATATCAGGTATAGTGGCCACTTGGTATACTAAGCTGGAAGATTCCGTCAAACAAAATTGGGAGGAGATGGCCGAAGCCTTCATTGCTCAGTACTCTTACAATACGCAGATTAAGGTCACAACTCGTGATCTGGAGGCAACACGCCGAGAGTCGAATGAGGGTTTCTCTGAGTTTGTGACAAGATGGAGAGCTAAAGCCTCGATGATGACCATGAGGCCTTCCAAGAAGGACCTGATCAGAATGGTCGTCCGGAATCTACATGGTAAGTTATTGTAGAAAATGATTATGCTTCCTTCGTTTACGTTTACAAAACTTCATGAAATGGGAGTGCAAATCGAAGATGCCATGAAGCAGGGGCTTATTACAGATGAGAAGGAGCCTACAAAAAGGCCATTTGTTTGCAGTTCCAATGCTTCCAGTGGTAGCACAGCTAGGAGGCCATTGGATGTAAGTGTTGTCACCACGACAAAAACTGCTGACCCCTTTGCCAATACAGGATCACAAACATCATCCAACCCTACCCAACCCTAGAGGACCTTTAACCAGCTATATATGACCCTGTCCAAATCTATGAAAATGCTGATCAAAAAAGGGCACCTCAAACCCTTAGAACCTCGTCCACCTCCCTGACCCTCTTCTACCCAAGCATAATCCTGCAAAGTATTGTGCTTTTCACCAACAACATGGTTATGACATTGACCGGTGTTACCATTTGCGTCATGAGATTTAGGATCTCATTGATAATAAGGTTATCGCTCCACCTCAGAAACCAAATGTACAAATCCACTCCCAGTCCATAATCAAGTCCCCCCACCCCGAAACCTTAACCTTATCCATACACTGGTTACCTCTTATGACCCCAACATATATATTACCCCCTCCCACCTATCAAAACCAATACTATTCATTCCTGAGGGCACAGATTTGTGCATGATGGGCGCATTTAAGCCATAACCTAAGCCTCACAATGTGGTGGCAATACTTGTGGTAAAGGAGGGTCTAGTCTCGGAGGAAGGTATTGGCCTGTCGTCGAAGTGTCCCGGGGACTTGTTTGAAAAGACATATGATCCGAGTTGCTATATTGCGCCAACTAGCCAAACCAAGCCTAAATTGGTGCAACCAAGCCTAAATTGGTGCTACCAATCTCGGCAGACATCAATATGGTCAAGGAGGATGGCTCGAGCCAAGGGTTGGATAATTTGGCAGATCTCGAAGAAGATTTGGACAATCTACAGTTCTTTAATGAGCATTAGGGAGATGTACAGATCGGGCGGTTCGACCTGAACGGATCGACTAATAACACCAGATGACTAAGTGATGAGCCAGACAAGGAAGAAGAAACTAGGATTAAATTGGAGGGAAAGGAAGCAGAGGTAGCTGCAGTGGCCGAGAAGGTTGATGAGAAAGGAAAACTGCCAGAGGGCACATGTGTTAGAAACCTAAGTCAAGAAGTGGGAGTTGTGAACACTGTAGATACTGAACATGAAGCTGCATTAAGGCAGTTTAAGAGAGAAAGAGTTGAGAACACTATAGATACTGAACAAGAACCACGTGTTGCCCCAAGGGGGGCACTTATACTATGAAGATGATTCAGGTGGAGCCGAACAACTATTTGTCGGCAGCTGACGGCGAGTGGCGGGATGACAATGATTTGCATATGGCCTATATTGACGAAGATTGGGGAGGCTGTCTCCCGGATAATACATGGTATGTTGAGGAAATAGACCATCTTACCTGTAGTGGACAGTATTTTAAATCGCCACACCTAGATCAAACAGAGGCATTTGGAAAGGACAAGGAGGCCGAGAGACAGAAGGAGAAACAACTAGAAGAGGAGTTAGTACTAAAATATCTCAAGAAAATCCAAGCTGGTATCTCTATCTAGGGACTCCTCATGGCCTCACGGGTGCACCGACGGGCAGTATTGTCAACAATGGACAAGGCTAAATTGTCCGTTGATACTACGCCAGAGAAACTTGTGGGCCTGGTCTTTCCAGGTGGTGCCAAGCCAACGCTCACTTTCTCGGATAAAGAGTTGCCACCGGAAGGCTCGGTTCACAATAAGCCATTATACATATCTGTGGAATGTAGAGAGAAGTGGGTGCCGGTGGTGTTGGTCGATACCGGTTCTGCCATTAATGTCTGTCTGTCCCGTACTGCCTACGCAATTGGCCTTAAACTGGCGGACTTTATCCCTACAGCCCAAGTGATACTGGTGTATGACAATACAAGCAGAGAAATCATGGGTATAGTTAAAGTATGAGTCCATGTGGGCCCAACTGAGCAAGAGATCAAGTTTCACGTCCTAGATGTACTAACTACCTTTAACCTGCTATTAGGGAGGCCTTGGTTACATTACATGAAGGCTGTGTCCTCTACTCTCCATCAAATGTTGAAGTACCTTCATGGGGGAAGAGTAGCAATTGTTTTTGGAAACTTATCCATCTATCCGCCTTCGAAGGTGACTACGCCAATCCTAGAAATCAACCATGGCGATGAAGATATATTCCTCTCGGGATTCACTTTAGCTGAAGCCTGGGTAGTGCAAACAATTTTGGCTATGGACGAAGGCCTGTACGTCAATGCCCAGTCCATATACTTTATGAACAAGCTGCGGCATGTTCTTGGAATGGGACTTGGAAAGAGCGGACGGAAAGGTGTTGTAGCATCGGCAGAAGTGGCCATACAACTTGCATACCTTTGGATTGGGCTATATGCCTAACCAAAGAGGACTGGATAAGGAAGGGAGAAGAGATGAAGGGTAGAGCCAAGGCTAAGAGAGCTACGAAGCATTATGAGCTCGTCCACAGGCCAATCCGGGGGACGCTCAACTATCGTTTTGTTCGAGAGGGAGAGGATTTCCTTTTTTGTGGCTTTCATGAGCCTTAGGTAAATTCTTCAAAGAAGCACGTCCCCAGGTTCGAGATTTTCTTTGATCTGCAGCTGCAGGATAGTGATGAGGAAAAAGCTGAACAAAGCATTAAAGCTAGCTAGAGCACGAAAGATAACTCAGTCAACAGCGAGGTTGAAATGGGGGTAGCATTGGCCAATCTCCTAATAGATCCTACAGCCGACCTAGAGAACTTGGGGGATAACTTTACTGTCTCCATGATCGGGGAAAAACCAGGCGTTGACCCAATCTCTAGAATTTTGGATGTATCAAAGGCACTGCATCTTACTTGGTAGCTGAAGGAAGGCTTTCTTTCTAGTTCTGAATCGAGTGATGAGCCAGAATCTGATTCCAGTGAGTCTGTGGAGTTGGGATCAGATTCGAGTTCTTCGGGGTTTGAGTATGCTATCTCTGGGGTTGGTAACCTAGATACCAAAGTCCTGTCTAGGTCATCATTCATCTTTTCTTTTGAGTCTGTAACCGAAGATTTGGACCTTTTGAATGAGAACTTTGCATATTCTGTGTACTTCTCCATGTCGCTTATTTATTACATTGACAAAGATTTTTAGAATTTTAACGAAAACGAAGAGGAAGAAATTCCTCTGGCTTTGAAAAACTTGATTAATCGAGAGGAGAGGTTTGCTAAGCCTTGTTTTGATAAAATCATTGCCATTAATGCAGGTGCTGAGAAGGATCCACGCTTGGTACAGATCGGGTCCATGTTGTCTTCGGAGGAACGCGAGCATTTAATCGCTTTATTAAAAGATTTCAAAGATGTTTTCGTGTGGTCCTACGAAGACATGCCTGTAATCGGTCCTGAGATTGTACAGCATCGGATCCCTTTCGACCCCGAGACCCGACCAGTCAAGAAGAAGCTGCGCATAATTCACCCGGATTGGGCGTTGAAAATCAAGGAAGAGGTCACCAAGCAAATTGATGCAAGATTCATGTTAGTATCTGAGTATTCGACCTGGTTGGCCAATATCGTCCCAGTGCCAAAGAAGGATGACAGAATCTGGGTTTGTGTCAACTTTCAGGACTTAAACAGAGCCAGCCTGAAGGATAACTTTCCACTGCCGCATATTGATGAGCTAGTAGATTTCACCGCGGGCCATGCATTGCTTTCCTTTATGGATGGGTTTTCTGGGTACAACCAGATTCTGATGGCACCGGAGGATCGGGAAAAAATAGCTTTCACCACACTATGGGGTACGTACTGCTACCGAGTCATATCGTTTGGGTTGAAAAATGCTGGGGCTATCTATTAGAGGGCTTGTAACCACCATTCTACATGATATGATCCACAAAGAGATTGAGGTGTACATGGACGGCATGATTGTCAAATCCAAAGAGCGAGAAGGCCACTACACCACACTAGAAAAACTCTTCCAATGAATCAGGGAATACGGGTTGAGGTTAAACCCGCAAAAATGCACCTTCGGCATAACGATAGGGAAAATGCTGGGGTTTCTGATCACGCAGAGGGGAATTGAATTAGATCCTTCCAAAATCAAGGCCATCCTAGAAATGTCATCACCAAGGACTAAAAAGGAGGTGCACAGCTTTTTGGCAAAGTGCAACACATAAAATGGTTTATTTCCAAATTAACCTTAACTTGTGAACCACTATTTGGTCTCCTAAAGAAAGGAAAGAAATTCCAATGGGACGATTGATGTCAGTTTGCATTTGAGTAGGTTAAGAAATACCTCCAGAATCTGCTTGTGTTGTCGCCACCAGAGCCAAGGAAGCCTTTGATTCTGTATTTGTCAGTGATGGGCTCGACCATGGGGTGCATGCTCGCTCAAGAATCTTAAGATAAGGTGGAGAAGGCCATCTATTACTTGAGCAAGAAGATGCTAGACTACGAAACCCGCTATACTCTCCTGGGAAAAACTTGTTTAGCCTTGGTATGGGCTACCAGGAAGTTGAAGCACTACTTGTCAGCTCACTCTGTAATCCTGGTTTCGAGATTAGATCCCATGAAATATCTCTTTGAGAAACCAGCACTTACGGGTAGGCTAGCTCGTTGGTTGCTTCTTCTCTCTGAATTTGATCTCAAATATGTTACGCGCAAGTCCGTTAAAGGAAGAGCTGTAGTGAAATTCCTGGTAGACCACCCAGTAGAAGGAGATGAGGCAGTGGAATACTTGTTCCCAAATGAAGATATTCTGCAAATAGAAGAGGAAACTTGGACAATGTATTTTGACGGAGCGTCCAATTAGTACGGTTATGGGATAGGTGTGTTGCTGATAGCACCCGATGATTCCCATATACCCTTAGCCTTCAAACTCCGGTTCAAAGTGTCCAACAACGAAGCAGAATATGAAGTGTGTATTACTGGTTTGGAAGCTGCCCTAGAACTAGGGGCAATAAGGTTGGATGTCATTGGGGACTCAAACTTGGTTGTCTCTTAAGCAAACGAAGACTGGAGAGTCAAAGAAGAGAAGATGAAGGTTTACCATCAAGCCTTGGGTATGTTGATTCCAAGGTTTGCTAAGAGAGAACAACCGCTTCTTTGATGCACTGGCAACTTTATCTTCTATGGTAGACATCCTATTGGGAGTGAAGATGCGTCCAATCATCATCGAACAGAAATACACGCCGGCTTATGAGACTATTGCCACAATAGATAAAGTGCAAGACAAAAATCCCTGGTATTACGATATTTGGAACTTTTTAGAAAATGAGACATATCCATTAGGGGCAAATGCTAAAGACAAATGGGGAATACAGCGTTTGGCCGTCCAATTTATCATCTGCGAGGTAAGCTGTATAAAAGAGGTCATTTGGAAATGCACAAGTTGTGTATGGAGGAAGACGAATTGAAGCGCCTCATGGAGGCTATCCACGGAGGAGAGTGTGGAGCACACATGAATGTTGTGATGCTAGCCCAGAAAATCCTTAGACAAGGTTATTACTGGTCAACCATGGAGGAGGATTGCATTGGTTTTGTATGGCGATGCCACAAATGTCAAATTCATGTCAATCGCATGAACATACTGTCGTCTAAGCTTTACAACATGACTTCACCATGGCTTTTCTCAATATGGGGAATCGACGTTATCGGTGCCGTTTCGCCAAAGGGGTCAAATAGGCATGAGTTCATTCTGGTGGCAATTGACTACTTCACAAAGTGGGTGGAAGCTCAGTCCCATGCGGTGTTGAAAGCATCGCATGTAGCCAAATTCATCAGAAATAACATCATCTACCGGTATAGAGTTCCGAACGAGATCATATCAGATAACGGCTCACACTTTAAGAAAAAGGTGGTGGATCTGCTTGAGAAATACAACATGGCTTTTCACAAGTCATCGACATACAGACCATAGACTAATGGAGTTGTTGAGGCCGCCAACAAGAATATCAAGAACATCTTGTAGAAGATAGTGGAAACATAAAGGGACTAGTTGGATAAACTGTCATTTGCACTCTGCAGCTATAGAACCTCAATCCGAACATCTACAGGGGCAACCCCCTATTCTCTCGTCTATGGGATGTAGATTGTTCTGCCAGTTGAAATTGAAGTGTCATCGCTGCAAGTTATGGCCAAGTGTCAGATAGCGGAGGCGGACTGGCAACATAGTAGATTTGAGGAATTAATGTTGTTTGATGAGAGGAAACCAAGGGCATTGTATCATATCCATGGCTACCAACGCCAAATTGCTAGGGCTTTTAATAAGAAAGTTAAGTCTAGGAATCTCAAAGAAGGGGATATGGTACTGAAAGACAACCGGGCTCCCATCTATGACCTTAGGGGCGAGTTTAGACCTAATTAGATTGGTCCTTATATCATTAAGTCAATCTGGGCAGGAGGGGCGATTATTCTCATGGACTTGGATGGCCTGAAATTGTCACAGCTGATCAATATGGACAAGTTGAAGAAATACTATCCCTGAGAGGCTTGCTAGGCCGAAAACCCGAAAGGGCGACCTAGACAAAAGTTAGAGCATGAAAAATTAGAAATAAAGAAAAACTGAGCTCGCAAGGTTGAAAACCCTAAAGGGCGACCTTGGCAAAAGTTAGAGAGTAAAAGGAGAGAGTTAATACTCAAGTGAACCTGAACCGAACTACGTAAGGCCTAATTCCCATCTTTGGGATACGTAGGCAACTTCATCTTGAAGTTCGGTCGTAACCATCTCCAACTCAATTGTCCTATTCGTTCATATTTGATCAGGCCATCTTTCTCCATTATCAGTTGGCTCGATTGTGTGATCTTTATGTTGGCAAAAGGGCTAGTATGGTAGATACAGTTATGGGCAATTGCGATTGGTTAATTCGGGGCTGTACATCTTGAGGGTTGATTCTATGTGTGTCAGGTGGTGATTATTCCCAAAAATGGCTTTGAAAAGTTTTAATAAAGGTTGATTTTGTTCAAAATTTGACCTTTTTACAACTTGGACCATTTTGGGACCAAAAGGAAAAATTTTAGTGATCACAACTTTAATTCCATTGATTTCAACACAAGTATATTCTCCAACTCTCCAATTTAAATCAAAGTTGCTTTTACATCATAAAACTTGAAAAAAAAGGTCAAAGCAATAAACTAGGGGCATAGATAAGTCAGGTGGTTCTATGTCCTCTGCTGGTGCTTGTGGAAGTCTCTGCAGCCAAAGTTGGCCCGACCTGTGCTTCGTCCTCAAGCCAAGCCAAGCACTCGCCAGAAAGGGCGTAACTGAAGCTAGGGGCCAAAAGCTCTCTCGTCCTCCATGCAGTGAGGTACGGAAGCAAGTGTGAACCACGAATAAGAAATGAAGTCGGGTATTCCACCTCTTCTTCTGGACGAGTCTGATCATGTCCAAACTAGCGTCTAAACCGGAAAAGGAAATAAAACACGCAGTGTGTAAGGTCAATCAACTGTATACCTGGCTGACGGGATATGTTGTAGCTCATCTCAGTCAAATTAAGCCAAGGGCTCAGTCAAATTAAGCCAAGGGCAACGCCAAGTTATGTCAACTGCAGATCTGTTACACATCCAGTCACACCACCATCCCTTTGAAGGGAAGTCCACTAGCCTTTGGCAGAAAAAGTAAGCTCTGGGCGAGTACTCGGGGCACAGGTCCACTACTTTTAACTTATCCATGAGCCATACCTGCGAAGAGATGAAAAATAAGAGAGATTAAAGAATAGAGAGATGTACGTTGAGGGAAAAGTAAGAAAAGGGGTTTAGAGATGAAAATAGAGAGTGAGTGCCGAGTGATACGAGGAATCATAAATAAGAAAGGGTGGGAAACAATACCTGAAGAAGTAACGGACTCCCTGCAAATCGGGTAGTCTCTCACCGATGAAAGGCATCCAAACCCATCAGGGTCTCGGCCAATGCTAAACCAATGCAGCTCTCACCCTCTTTCAGGCATTGGGCCACAATAATCAACCTAATGCTGGCTCCGCCGCAATTAACGGCAAAAAGGAAGTGTGTGAGTAAGCATAAGCAGAGGGCATGCTGCTGATAACCCCGCCAAAGGAGGTCGCCTCTGTCTCCGGTGGTAGAAAATCGATGAATCAAACCTGGGATGTCCAACTCCCAATCGTAAGCCAAGTATCGAGCCTCGTGCAAGGGGAGCCCACACATCTGTCCCAAAGCCTGGACATGACCAAAACGGGGCTGAGGCATGATTTCTTCATCGCGTCGGGATTCCATCAATGCTTGAAATTCTTCGAGCGTCGGACACATTTCTTGTGATCTGAAATGAAATACATGTGTGATCAAGTTCCAGCATTGAGCAGGGGCCTGGAGGAACGGAAGATAAAGCGAAGTACAGCTCAAAGGAAAAAAAGCGTTTAGACCGAAATCACAAAAGTTCACATTTTCCAAGCTGTCCAAAGTGGCTATCCAGTTTCGGAGCCCATTGATGAGCAACATCTCCATCTTGAGAGCAAAATACTAAAGACTTGTTACTCTGCCAAAAAAATAGCATGGGAGCACCATTTATAGAGTTTGAGAAGAGGCAATGCATGACAGTTAGATCCCACTGACCGACCATATTTTTAAGCTCGACCGTGCCTCATTGAAGCCCAATTGTGCCTATTTGGACCTGGTCGGGTCTAAATGTTGGCCAGATAGAGCAGATTGCAGAAAAAGGGGCAGGCTTTTGCCTTGGTGCACTACGGTTGTATTTTGAGTTTTGTTTTGTTTGTATCGAGCGTTATTTTAGTGTTTTCAAGCTGTTTTCATTGTTCTTTTCTGTTATCAAGTTATAGTTTACATTTTCTCTTGTTGTGGGCTTTTATCCGATCCAAGAATGAATGCAAGAGAAGGTATTCGTAGTTTTAAAGTATTGTACAAAGTTACCGTGCAAAGGTTATGCCATTTATCACACATTATGCAAAAAGATCATTTCAAAATCTTCCTTTTTATAAACTGGTGGGTCCAACCCCGATCATTGTTTACAAAGACCAAAAACAAAAGGAAAGTCTTCCAAAAAAAAAAATACATAGGTCTATCTGAAGCTACATAGTTCCTAACTACAAAGCAAAAAAAAAAAAAAAAAAACAAAGAAAATCAGCAATCCATCCTCGCTCTTTTCCTCATCGGTTGCGAAGGAGGCGCATCACTGTCATCACTAGGGCTGCTAAACTGCACGTCCACCTCCTCCCCTCCCCCTCCTTCTCGAGGGTCGTGTACTCATCAAAGGAATCTTCGGAGGGTGAGCGCTGTCTCACTCGGCCTCTTCTTCGATCCGCCCCTCCTTTGCCTTTCACTAGGCCCCGTCTCCATCTCCGTCTCCTAGCTGGAGGAGGTCCTGCAGGTGCAACTAGTGCTGGCTCAAGCTAAAAAGGAGTACAGGTATCAGAAAAGACCAACAAAATTATGAGCGAGATTGTAATGACCGTAAACTAGGGGCAAAGTGTACCACGATCTCATGGGTGACTAAAGCAGTCTGCCTCTTCCGCACCATCAGGAGCAGTCTATCAATTGTTCGGAGAAGGTCATCCACATATCCTGCAGGTAGCTGCAAAAGATTTGAGAATATGAAACAAGATAGTAGTGCATAGTGGGTAGAAAATAAGCATAGTGGACAGCAAGTAATAAAGCACAGTAGGTAGAAAATGAGAAAGTACAGTGGGCAGACATATAGAGAAGCGTTTACCTGTTCGACACCAAGAGCGATCACCAATCTACGATCCCTCTCCTCAATGTGCTCAAGGGGGATTTGCTTAATCACCTCGTCTGGTCTTATGTATATAACCTCAGTAGGAATCACCGGAAGCCCAGGGACAGGAGCTGCAGCAGGACCCCCTCCAGCAGCAGCGGCAACAGCAGCAACCTCAGGAACGGTGCGAATCACACCCTGGGTAAGAGGCGCCATCACCTAAGTCTGTAAGAAGGCAGTAAAGTCACTGGGCTCATGGTACCGGTCACCGTCCTCTCCCTGCATGAGGTGATCGATCTAGGGCCCATCGTGGAGATTATCAACAATCCTCATACCAGAAAGAGGAAGATGTGGGACGTCAGGATCGACCTGGCCTCGGGTTTCGCGAATGAATCGCTCTCCCAAATAGTACGCCATGCCAAAAGGGCCCTCAAATAAGATCCGCATGGTGGGGGCCTCCCATGCAGTAGCATAAGTCACCCTCACTGCCTGAGGGATGCCCGCCCAAGGGTGCCAGTTAATCTATGAGTAGAAGGTGCAAGGTAAGAATTAGATATCAGGGGTTTGAACAACAGTATGGAAACAGTAAAATGTAAAGACTAGTATTTTGTTACCTAATCCATGATGATGGTGTCAAGGAAACGGCGGAAGTAAGGGAAGTCTTAGTCTATGCAGCGGCGCCACTCGAATCATCAGTTGTAGTACTAGGAACGGGGTACTGACAACTTAATCGGCCTTACTGGAACCGGAGCCAGAGAGGTGAAATAGGTGTAAACCCATAGCTGCAAGCAGAAAAAGATGAATAAAGTAAATGAGCAGAGATAAACAGAAAATGCAAAACAAAAATGAGTTGGAAATGCAAAGCTGAACAAAAAAATAAGTGTGAGGTATACCTTCCAAACTCTCTAGTAGCTACTAAGTGAATTCGCCTTGCGGCGAGATACAGAGCTCATGTAGTAGTATAGGGTAGCCAGGCCAGCACCACTCTAATCATACTCCGCCACCTGTGGTAGGTGCACGAGCTCGCCCAGGAGGTATAGCCCTATGATATTTTCCCTGTTCACAAACGGGGTAGTATTGAGGATATACACGAGAAACCTATGGGCATGCTGAGCAACCTCCTCTAGGGTGACTGGTTGAAGGTCGGTGAAGTGATCCAGGAGCTAACTATATCACATTATCCCGTGGCTGGTGGTGTCTGGGATCTCCCCGAGAAGCTGACGCTGTGCAGCTCTTTGCTACATCATATTAGGATCAAATGGGATTGGGCTGCCAACCCCTATCCGCAGGACGATGAGCATCGAGTAATCATATAGGATCGGGGTGAAAGTCAGCTCCTCGATTGATGAGAAGTGGAATGAGTCTGTGGTGTCCCACCATCTCTCTACCAGGGCCTTGTAGAGCAGTGACTCAACCCTCTTCTGTATGAGCCCTAAACAAAAAGGCCCGAAGCCGGCAGCATTGACCAATGTGCGGACCTCCGCAGAAAGCCTCTCATACCAATGCCGGGGGCCGGATATGGATCCATAGCCGCCAATCCTCCTGGCTATCACCTGTAGGTTGGGAATCTTATCAATATGTGCATAGTATTAACGGATAGTTTGCTTACGAGATTCAAAATATACGCAAAATAAAGGAAAGATTGCTTACCATGGAGGCATCGGCGGACAAGTGCTCCGTGGGCTCTCGAAGCAAAATGTCCTTGTCAATCCCGGGGATCAGAACCTCAAATCTCAAAATACCACCTGGGGTCGGAGCGTGTGTACATGGCTGGTAGGTGGCCGCATCAAATGGTCTGTTGGCAAGGTGAAGCAGCGTGGGCTCATGAACGTCCTCGACCTCTATATCCTCACCTAGGATGACGCCAATACCCATGACGGGGTCAGCGATGGAAACCTTATCACTAGCCATAGAGAGAAAATGGGAAAATGAAGAAAAAAGTGAGTGAGTGAGTGAGTTTGAGTGAAAATCTAAAAAAAAAAAAAAACCCAAAGGTCTAAACCCTAGGAGCAAGAAGACAAAGAGAGTGTGAAAACTCAAAGGGAGAGAGGGGAAAGTATGGGTAGATGTGTGAAAGCCTAAGAAAAAACAAGAAAAACCCCAAAACTCAACGAAATCAAGTTTTTTTCGGTTCAAAATGTAGAGGAGGAAAAGAGTTTTACGAAAAAAATTTGCGAGGGTTTATGGGTTTTGCTAAAATAGGAAAAATCTAAAGAGAGAGAGAAGAGGCTTAGAGAGAGAGAGAGAATGAGTGATTTCAGATATGGGTATGTGTGAAATGAGGGCTAGGTCTTGTTTTAAACAACCGTGGCTCACGGATTGACCATTCTGCCTCGCTGCTGCTATCGCGACCCGGCCAGCTCCATTGGAGCCCAGCCGTGCTTCATTTGGGCCCAGCCAGCCCATAATACAATCTAGTGTTTTTTTTTTTTTTTTACTTTGTTTTAGTATTGGGCCTTGCTTTGAATTTGAATTTGCAAAAAAAAAAAAAAAAAAAGAAGAAAAAAAAGAAAAAGAAAAACAGAATAAAAGAGGAGAAGAAAAAAAAATTTGTTCCTTTTATGTGTTTTGATTATTTCATTTGGTTTGTTCAAATTACATTCAGTTTGTTATTATTATTGTTATCTTCAGCCCATTTTCAGAAAAGGAAAAAATCGGCAAGCTTGTTTTCACATTCCTCATTCGAGCTTCGCTTTGATTGTTTTGGGTTTGCGTATCTTTGTTTTCAACTCTTTGTAAATTCGCATTTCAACTTTGCACCTTGAATTGGGTTATCTCCTTGAATTCATTCTCTGGGGCCTTCTAATCTCACTGTGTTGAGCTTGGAATTTGTTTGCTCTTTCATTGACTCAATTTCCTCTTCTCGTGTGAGACGCGTTAGGATTGTTTCCGTTCGGTTAAAAACAGCAGGTGCGCCTATTGTTCACACCACCTTTCCTCCTCTTGCATGAGACGCTTTAGGATTGTTCAAGTCGGTTAAAAACAACGGGTGTTCCTGTTGTTCACACCACCCTTTTGTCCTTTCGTGTACGACACATTAGGTTGTTGTTCCCCAGTTAAAAACAACAGGTGTTCCTGTTGTTCACACCACTCTTTCCTCCCTTCATGTGAGACATGTTAGGTTGTTGTTCCTCGGTTAAAAACAGTAGGTGTTCCTGTTGTTCACACCACATTTTCTCTTTGGTTAAAAATATCAAGTGCACCTGGTGTTCACACCATCTTTCTTCCTTTTGCATGAGACGCGCTCGAAGTTGTTTTCCTCTGTTCAGAACATCAGGTGTGCCTAGTGTTCATATCATCCTCCACCCCCTCTACATGAGACTTAGATTGGCATGGAGCTTGTTACCCTTCCTACGTGAGACATAGGTAGGCCAGCATTTTCTTACATCCTTTCTACATATGACGTAGTTTGGTTTGTACATTCTTTGTCCCTTTCACGTGAGACGTGTTTATTTATTCACTTCTTTCCATGTGAGTCATGGCTGGGTTTGTTTTGCTCTGATTTGTGCTTTCGTTCAACATCGCATTCTTGTTTTGATTGCATTGTTTCATTGCTTATTATTTGCATTCATTGCATGATCATAAGTTAAGTTCTGCATATCATCTTGCATTTTGTCCCTAAACTACACAAGTTTGATTCCTCGCAAAGGGATACGTAGGCAACCCTCAGGTTCAACCAATTGTATCTTGATCGATTTTCTTGCCCTTGTCTTACGACCTTATCAAATGGGTCGTCTTTGGGCTTTGACATTCACTCATGTCATTTTACGACTTTGAGCTCTGTCAAAGATGGGCAACTGTAGACACCCCATTTTTGACCGCTCGTAAGACTCGGGCGCTTTGTTCTGTGCACCCGATGATGAAAGTTACATTGTGTGTGATCCGAATGCTCAACGAAGGACTCCAAGGTCAAGCTTTGAAAAGTCCCAACACCTTCCTATTTACCTTGTTTATACTTTAGAGGTCCCTTTTTGAACATTGTGCCACCCTATACTGAGCTTGAAAAAGGGAAACATGAGAGCACATTGGGGCCCAACCGTGCCTCATTGGAAGTCAGCCGTGGCCATTTTGGGGATGGTCGTGCCTTGGTGGCGATAAACACTGTTCTAGGCGGGAGCCTGCTTTTTTGAAGATATTTTAGACCTATTTTGATCAAATTCTATAAATACGAGCATATATATCTGTTTTGAGGGTTGAACAATTTCCAAAGAGCTTATACACTTACTTAAGAGCTCATTCTTCTTGTGCAAGCCATCTTTGAACAAGCTTGCCATCTTTGAACTATAGCTATACACCATACACACCCTCACACCTTAACCTTGGAGCCTTGGTTAAGCCTTGAGAATCACAATTCAAGCTTGAGAGTGTGTTTGGACCAAGTTTGATCAACAACAAGAGCTTGTCCTCTTTAAGACGTATAAGCTTACCATCTTTTCTCTTGCTTTCATTTCTGTCTCTTACTATCAATTTCTTGTATCTTTGTATTGATTTGAATCCATTTCAAGTGTTAGAACTTGGGTTTGAATAGCTACCAAAGGTAGAAAGGTTTAATACCCTATCTTGCACCTTACTTCATAGCTCATACACTTGTCTTTACACTCCTTTTTTTTTCAGTCTTCAAACTAATTTTCAAAGTTCAAAAAAGGCTAAAAAACTGGGTTTGAGGTCTCAAAGATGGAAGGGCCAGCCACCTCTCCTTGCTCTTGTTGACTAGCCTTGTGATTCTTTGCTATTTCCTTTGTTTTTCGTACTCTTTAAACATCATTTTAGTCACTGGTTTTTACATATTAGGTGTTGTTTAGACTTGTTTTAATTCATTTAATTCGTTCATGCTTTGAATACTTTGCCTATCATGTTGTAAGTCTCATGGCTTTGCTTGTTTAGGCCTTAGATATCAAGTCATTTGAGTTGATAGCTTTTCTTTGCTTGGTTTTCATATTAAAAGTCTCATTTTTCAAATCAATCATGCAATCATGTCTACAACCTCCCTCTTTTTTCTTTTGTTTGAGAGTTGTCTCAAAAGATTGATGGTTATTCAAGGCATGGAAAAGAGACCTATGCTCAATTGCTTAACCTCTTCGAAGGTTCATTGTCAAGGCATAGTCCCTCTTTCATGCTTCGAATCACTTCTCGTTTGACATTTCTTCTCATGTAGTGGACTCAACCATCACTTTGGACAAATTGATTAAATAATGGAAATGACTAATAAAATGGGCTTAAAACCAAGGAAGCCGACGTAAAGAAAATGAGTAAGGTTGCTTGGATTCGGCTGGACATTATGCTGAATCCATAGTGTCAAGAGTCGTCACGCACCAATTCATGGTGTGTTGATGAAACTTGAAGCGTCTCTATCTCCCTCTTTGAGCTCACTTCATGATAGGAGGGAGGAATAGGTGTTCAGTGCATTTATTGATTTTTATCTGATTGTCTCTGAAATCATCAAGCAATCAACTTGCTTACTGATGGTTTTGGAACCCACTTCATTCTTCTCTTGAGCCTCTCCATAACAAGAAGAACAGAAGGGACAAACAAAGCTTAGAAAAACTCTGTCTGCACTGTTTTCACCTCAGAGCACAAAAACTGGGTTTTGCATGAAATCGGGGCACGGCCAAATATTATTTGGCCCCGGCTGGGCCTCATTGGGGGTCAACCGAGCTCCAATGTTTGGTAAACAGTGTGTTTTTGCAGAAACAACGGGCAGTGATTAAAGGTGAAACACGGCAGATTCCAAAGAAGGCAAACAGAGCTGCTTCTGAAAATAGTCACGTGCATGCAATCCCTGTGCATCGTTGTTTATTAGTAGTGTAAATTAATGTTCCCATTATTGTTGCAATTAAATAATTACCATTGTAGTTAGCATTGTTGTAATTATCATTAATGTTTATTCGTAATTGTCAGAGTTAGTTAACCTAGCTAGTAAGTTTTATTGTTCATCCTTGTAGTAATAAATTAGATAGCTAGTTAGTTATTTAGTATTCATTAGTTTAATTCCTTCATTTGGTTTTGTAATAATTAGTTTATTTCGAACACTTGGACATTCATTTTGACCCTTTTGCATGAGGGCAAAAAGTGTAATAAGTGTGTATGTCTTCCAACCCCCATTTCTTTCTCCCTTTTATTTCTCTGTTTATGATGGTAGAATAGAGCATCATGTTTAATTAGTATTTTCCATGTCCAAAGTATCCATTTGTCTTGCACGCATCAAAGCTCGGTTTATCATTCTAACAAAGCATCATTTTAACAAAGAACTATCATTACTTAAATTCTTTGAATACGTGCTTAGACCGCATGTTATCAAATTGATTCAAATACCATGTTAGTAGTCGAGCCCATTAATTGCATCTTGTATGTGTTGCATTAGTCATTTTGCATTAGTTAGAGACATGCATATTTTCTAATTATTTTGCTTTGTTTTGGCTCGAAGTACTAGGTGAGCCTTTAATTGCTTTAGCATATTGCATGTGTGTGACTGTTGCCATGTCATCAAAGCGTGATTCCATGAGGCTAAGTGCTTAAGTGATAGATATATTTGAATGCCGATGGATAAAGCCTAATTGCTTGAATTAGAATAAATTGATTAATGTACATACAAACTCACTTTTTCAGGTAACGCGTATTCAAAACACTTTTTTTTCAAACAAACTATGAAATCAAATGTTCCAACTTTTGCAAATTAGTCCGTACTTGCATGCATTACATAGTAATGTTAGCCTAAAAATCGGAAGAAGAGCATATAATGTAGCTAAGAATCACATTATGATTAATAGACACCGATCTTTGATCGGGCGAGTGGAGTGCTTACTTCATGACCTTCCCATCTCTTGCCTAAATTCCCGAGCTGAGACACTTTGGTGATGATGATAAGTGGCATTTGGCACGAGTCTCAAGTTTCCTAAATTTTTCAAAAAATATTTAGGTGGCGACTCTGTATCTGGCAAAACAATCCATTTTTGGCATTTTGATTCAAAATCAATTTTTCAAAAAAATTGCTGGATTTGGACTTATTTGTGTTTATCTATTTCACATTGTACTTGAGGAATCAGATTCAAAACCACGGGAGTCCAAACTGTAGAGCTAGTCGTATCTGAAAGGAGCATAAAAAGCAAGCTACATATTGGACCCCACCATGTTCACCTCAGAGATGAAAACACATCGATGCATTTCATCCACATCTTGTGACAGATCTTCCATCTCAGCCATGTGGGCCTGGCTTTTGTTCTATAGAGGATTCTTCTTTTAAGGTTTCTTTTTCTTGCGGCAATCAACCGCCCGATACCCATTGCTTCCACAGTTGAAGCACTTTCCATTGAACCTAAAAGTGGGTTCCTAAGGCTTGTAGACCGGCCTCTTGGAGACACCACCTCTAGCCCCCAGCTTTGAGTTTTTGTTGGTTGGTGGCTTCTTCTTAACCTCGGAGGACTGGCCATGCTCAACCATGTTTGCTTTCGCAGTGGAGGTCCTCCCCCCTTTTTTCCTGTTGTTTTCCTCAATGCAGAGCCTGACAATGAGCTTTTCGATTGTCATCTCTTTTTACTTGTGCTTCAAGTAATTCTTGAAGTCTTTCTAACCGTTAGGTAGCTTCTCAATCAAAGTAGTTACCTGGAATGATTCACTACATTCCTTTTGCATAAATCTCGTGCAGAATAACTTAGAACTCTTGGACTTGGCTAATGACGGTTCCGAGTCCACCATTTTAAAGTCCAAAAACCGGCCAACGACAAATTTCTTTGCCCCAACATCCTCAGTCTTGTACTTTTTATCCAAAGCATCCCACAGCTCCTTTGCCGACTTCTTGGCACGTTGAACAGTGTATCTGCCAAGCCATTCAGAACACAATTCCGGCAAAGGAAGTTCGATTGCTTCCAAGCATCTAGAGCCATGAGCTTTTGCTTATCTTGCTCATTCTCTTCCATGGCTAGTGCATCCTCATTCAAAAACCTCACAAGGCTAAAAGTAGTCAGGCAGAAGAGTATCTTTTGTTGCCACCTCTTGAAATTCACTCCAGTGAATTTCTCCAAGTGCTTATGACGGTTAAGCGGTCCACCCAGAACAATAAGAGTAGCAACAAGGTTGACCACAGAGGTCACAGCAGGGGTTGGCAAGCCAGTTAACCTGGGGTTCTGATCCCTACCAATATTAGCAGCAGCAGCAGCATCAGTTATAGTTGTCATTTCAAAAATACAACAGAATTTCACTATTACGTGTTTCTAGAAACTAAACTTAACACTAGAAAATTCCAAAGTTGGAAAGTTAACTCAAAACTAGTCTCACCACTTATCTTATAATCAAACATGGTCAGGAAAGTTTCCATGAAGACTGGAGGGGTCACACCGGTCCCACTTAAGACCTAGTTAACCTTAAACAAAACATTCAACAGCATGTTGACTCATAGTCCATGGAAAACAAATTTAGGATTATGTTTTCCAGAGGATAAACCAGGTTAACACAAACCAAGTTCCAAAACTTACAAGCAATTAAAAATTGTTACGACAATTACAAACAAATAAATGTTTCCAAACAAGTACAAGCAAACAAACTTGCCTCAACATATTGGTAAATTAATCAATACTAAAACACAAGCAACAAATTGCTTCAAATATAAAGAAAAGTAACCAATCCATAAGGATTCTATTTGGTCCAAAACTTCTTTCCATGATTAGGTATTTTTGTTCAACAAAAATGTTAGTAGTCCAAATTTCGTACTGTAATCCCAAATTCTTTCATTTGGTTTTGTAAATTTTTCCATTTCTTTTCGCATAGGTATTCTTGTAAAGAAAGTTAGCAGAAACACACAACAAAATATAAAACAAATAATTGAAAAAAACTGTAAAAGCAATAAATTATTTTAAACCTTCTAGCAATCTATTTAATAGCAAAATCAAGTAAAAAATTAAAATGATAGACAAGTTACAAAAACTTATAACTCCAAATAATTAAATTAAAATTAATAGGTAAGAGTTATATATGAAATTATTACACAATAAACATGTAAATAATTCCAGAGTAGTTGTAACGCCCCAAGAAATTGACACAAATAGACTCATTATCATCCAACAACATAATCTTGTTTCCAAATCAATAGCTTTCATTGCTTAAAATATACAGAATATAAAGCCTCTGCATTAATATCATCACCAATCTCTAACATTTGTATTCATTAAAGTCCAGAGATCTACAAAAAATACTCCACATACAATTATACATTCAACATTCCTAGAATATGAATCTATATCATGTGGCATAATAAGTCAAATACAATTCAATGCCCTTAAGGGCTACGAATTCCAAGGTTTAAGCCCTTACAACAAAAGAAAAGAGCCTTGTGCTGTCAAAATACATTCCACTCCTTTAACTCGGTGGGATCACCACATCATTTCCAACACAAAATCCCATAGGGTGAACACAAAGCCTAGTAGGAAGATTTTAACAAAGTATATACATTTTATACAGTCTCCTAAGATGAATGTATATGCCATGTTATGCTCAAAACATATATCTTTATCTTTTGAAAATCTTGTGCTCAATGCAATTTGAAAACACAATAAGTCAATAACTTCAATGTAGTTCAAGGGTGGTAAATACGACTCAAGTAATCCCTAGGTTGGTGTCTGCAAGTAGGCATAACAAACACTACCAATCACTACTTTACTAGTAGCTAATTGGAAGGCACGTGGTACGTCCTCTGCACGTGTAACAGCCCCAAAATAATTACAATAATTCATCTATAAATAACTAATGCCATATGACATAAACAAAATAATAAACTTTCATTAATCAGAGTTAATTTACAAAAGTAACACATGCGATATACATTCATAAGCTCTACCCTGAATCTAGAGCATGTGATACCAACTTAATGATCAACAAAATAAATGTCCTACAAGCTTACATCTTTCCAAAACTATGCTTGGTTACAACAAAAGAGAGTGTCTTAAGCGCCACACATATAAAGCCCTAGGCTTGTACAAATATTAAATACAAAACAACAAAATAGAGCCTTCAGCTCCTAAGTCTTCCCAAGCTAAGTCCTAGGAGGAGATATGTCACCAGCACCTGAAAATAGTTTCCCAAGTAGGGTGAGCCAAAGCCCAATAGAAACAATTTAACACAATATATGAATATTAACAAATATATGAGTATAATGCACATGTTCAATGACCAAATGACAAACCTTTTACAACTTTTTCCAAAACCATGTTATGTCAAATTTACATCTCAATCCATTAGTTATACCCACTTCATTTAGTCAACCAAACAGAAGACACACCCTATAGGCTTCCAGCCAATATAATTATCATACAAAATACATTCACTTGCCATTTTACGAAAATTTCGTCCGTGAGAATCGGCACGCATATATACGCGCTGTTTTTGGGACTTTCACCCTACACACAGACCAACTTAGTTTAAAAGAGTCTATTCCCTTTCTTCTTCCAAACATAGAGTACATCCCATTTTTCCTTCCAAACATTATACATATACAATGTATACACATCATAATCATATTCAATGATAACGGCTAAGATATTAGTTTCAATTCGCCTAATCCTAATGCAATTTCTACTACAATCATGGCTATCCTCCACTGATAGCCCAAAACAGATAATCTAAACAAATATACAATTTTTACAACAGATAAATTATCCAAATTTCCATAGGTGCAAGGTAATACATATCTAACTCCACCATTGATATAAACATCCATTCAATTTTATATTTCCAATACCAATTCCATATTTATACAAAATAATTATTCAAAACATTTTAGGACAAAACCCCATTTTTCCTAATTTCATCCCAAATACCAAAATCAATCACTTTAACACAACACAAGCTCATATTTACTCTCATAACCATTTCCAATACATTCGTTCGAAAACCCCTCTTTTGATTTTTAAACCAAAACCCTAGGTTTGTTCAAAATCACCTCAAATCTCAATATTTCTTACACATCAACAAATAACTAAGCTAGAACTCATAGAAGAGTGTAGAAAGTCCCTACCTCAAGTTTAGAAGACCAAAGAAAGAGATGAAAAGACTTCAAAAAGGCCGAAACCAAGTTCCAATCAGATCAAAATGTAGCTCTTGAGATGCACTACCTTTTTAACAAAGGTACTCGAGTAGAGAACCAACGGATCTAAGTGAAAATGTAGAGAGAATGTAGCTTTTAGAGAGAGAAGCTTTAGATCTAGGGTTTTGGAGAGTTTTAGAGAGAGAAGGAGATGAAAAAGTGATGAGAAATGTGGCCGTTACGAACTGATGTACGCACAGTCTGCTCGAGCGCAAGAGTTGACGCTCGAGCGTCAGACAAAACAAATTGTTATGTTCGAGCGCAGAATACACACATCCAGTAATTTTGTAGACAACAAACTAATGCTCGAGCTCAAGAATGGTCGCTCAAGCTAAGCCCGCTTGAGCGCAAAAAGAACTGCTCGAGCGTAGAATACACTCTCCCAGTAGTTTTGCAGACCTGCAAAAATACTGGGAGTTCACAAAGCTCGCTCGAGCGCAAGAAGTGTCGCTCGAGTGGAGGAGCAAAATTCTAGGCAACAAGAGTTTGGAAACTAAGCAACCAACCTGTCCCAAACGCAACCACATCAATCTAAAAGCCAAATTTAAGGAGATACAAGGAAAACAAGATGTAAACAACAATATGAAACCATTAAACTCAAGTCCGAGATATAACAAGAATCGGGTCAAAACCGGAATCGCTATAACACGTGTTTTTGGTCTTTCACCATGGACACTCAGGCCAACTTAACCAATATCAACTACACTCCATATCCGGACTTACCAACATATTTACCCCAAAACAAATCAAAATGATCTTGTTTCACAAAACAATTCCTTTCTGAAAGTAATAATTTTCCAATGCAAGATTCAAAATCGATTGCAACAATGATTAAAAGAAATGGCAATGCAAATTGTAACAATGCATTAATATAGTTCCATTTTCAATTCCATCACATAATCCTCCATTGTGATCAAATTTTCACATCTCTTATCAATGTAATATCATAATACATTTTACAAGAGATAACATAACAATATCATCATTCATGCATTCTCCAAATATTAATCATCATTTTTAAAATTTAGTCTTCCAAGACAAACAACATTAAGCTATTCCTCAAGCTTCCCAAATCAACAATTCTCATTTTCTCATGAAATTTTCTCATTTGATACAACTATAGAAATTTTTTCCATTATTTACTCACATAACAATTTATCAAGCATAAATTTCACAATATCTCAACACCTTTCCCAAAACCCCCAAATTTCTAGGGTTTCAACCAAAACTAGATTTTTGTTCCATTTTCGAAAAGATTTTTCCAAAATAACAACCACACTTTAGAACATAGCTCATACTCTCAAAAGCATTGGGAGAAAATAAGAAAAATCCACTTCTAATATCATCTAGGGTTCATCAACCCAAAATCATGATCCAAACATGTAAGAAATAATCTAAACAAACATAAACTTGCAAAAACATATATATAACTCTAAGAATATCCCTATCTCGAGCTTGGGAGAGGAAGGAGATGAAAACCCTAAAGCTCAACGTTGATGAAAACTCGATTCAATCGGTGTAAATATAGCCCTCGTCGCCCTTTTCGATTTGGTGTAAAAAGCCCTCTTAAATTCTTGAAGATTTTAGCTAAATCTTAGAGAGAAGTTTGGATTTGGGTGTGTTTGTAAAGATAAGGAAGAGAAAAGATAAGTATAGATAGACAGAGAGAGAGAGAAGTGAAAAGTGCCTCAAACACGTTTTTGACATCAATTTTGAGGAAAAGAGCTCAAATTTTGAGACAGACGCACCGAAATCCGCACGAGCGGAATCTCAAATCTACACGAGCAAATTCTGATGCCTCCAAGGGCAATTTGCTCCAAAGAAAACCCAGATTTTTCATAGAAAATCCACTCGAGCGGAACCCAAATTCGTACAAGCGGTTTTGCCTAGAAATTGCTAGAAAACTCAGTGTGATTCCGCTAGAGTGGTTGCCAAATCCGCACGAGCGATTTTGCCCAGAAAATCCAGAATTTGATTTCACATCCCAAAACAAATTCCAATGCCCAAAACTCAAAATTTTTAACCCGGAAATGTTAAGGGAGGTTATGTAAGAGCAGAAAAGAATTCTCAACGACCCAATACGATAAACAAAATACTGGAAGTAAAGCACACCATCTTACTACACAATACTATTCAAGTCCAACACCCAGGACATCGCAATCTCCCCCCATTAGGAAATTTCACCATCGAAATTTGGTCACACCTCTCCCCAACTACCTCCAATGAATAATGATAAATTAACAATAAAAGGGCTCTGAGTGTTAACAACCTATACAAATGGCAATAATAAATCCATAATAGCAACAAGTCAATTATAGTATAGAGATCTTAATCTCAATAACCTTTCACTACCATCATCAAAATTTTCCATGGGCTAAGGCCACAATACCAACAACCACTAATACGACAATCATAAGCATAAGTTCAACAACAATTGTAACAATCCTACAACAATTCTCATGCTTAAAAAGACAACAACAATCGTAACAACAAGTGGTTTACAATTTCAACAATTTATTCTCAAACACAAGAGAAAATTACAATTTAGAACAAACTAAGCATTCTCAATTAAATCTGGATACTTGGAGTGGACTTCCGCCTCTCGTTCCCAAGTTGCTTCCTTAACCCCATGGTGTCTCCATAACACCTTTACTAACGGTATAGTCTTACCCCTCAACACTTGTTCCCGGACATCTAAAATTTGAATCGGTTGTTCTTCGTATGAGGAATCCTAATCTACCTCCAAATCAACCCAATCAAGTACATGTGAAGGGTCGAGTTCGTATTTCCTAAGCATAGATACATGGAACATGATATGAACCCTAGAAAACTGCGGTATTAAGGCCAAACGGTATACCACTTCTCCAATCCTATCTAAAATCTCAAAAGGTCCAATAAACCTTGGAGACAACTTTTCACTCTTACCAAATCTCATCAAACCCCATTTCGGCAAGATCTTAAGAAACACATTGTCACCAATCTCGAAGGATAGAGGTCGCTTTCTCTTATCAGCGTAACTCTTCTGTCAGCTTTGAGCCGTAGCTAACCTCTTTCAAATGCGAGCAACTTTCTCGGTCGTCTTTCTAACAATCTCTGGGCCCAACATTGGTATATCACCCACTTCGGCCCGATAAGCTGGTGATCTACAAGGTTAGCCATACAAGGACTCGGACGGTGCCATCTTGGTACTTGCCTGATAACATTGTTATAGGTGAACTCAATCAATGGTAGGTGTCTCTCCCAAGACCCCTTGAAATCAAGGACACAAGCTTTAAGCATGTCTGCCAAAATCTGAATAGTACACTCTGACTGCTTATCGGTTTAAGGATGACAAGTGGTGCTAAGAGTCAACTTAGTTCCCAACGCCTCTTGAAGGCTTTGCCACAACCGGGCGGTGAAACGAGGATCTCTAACTCCAATGCAGAAGCAAAAGAAGAAGATATAAATACATGCGACGCACCCATATCAATCAACACACTAGCCAAAGAATTGAACACAACAAAATTACCTCTCACAACTGAGGATCCTGGCAACTGCTTTGGCGCTGTAACAGCATACACGCGCCCCTTGTGGCCTCTGATCAACCTATTCATCCCTCGAAGCAAAGGCCTGCTACATTGATTAAGCCAAGGTGGCTCCTTGATTAGCTCACGAGGTTTAGATTGAATGAGCCTACTGATGGCTCTGAGTCTGCCTCAACCCAGATATGCCTCCCAACTGCGGGCAAACTCTCCTCAAATGCCTAACTAACCACACTGAAAGCATGTAAGTCCTTGTCTCCTACTCTAAAATTGACTCTGAGATTAGTTAGGTGGTGGTGGTGGTGGTGGTGGTGGTGGTGGTGGTAACATCTGCTGCCCTCCTCCCGTTTGTGGGCAGGCACTAGCCATGTGACCCTGTTGGCCACACCTGAAACAAGTAAAGCTACCCTGAGCATTCTTTTTAGGGCTAACACTCGGCAATGGGAATATAAATCTAGTCTACTGTGATTGGGCTGGGATGAAGTGGAGCCCCAATGCTTCTTGCTAAGTCTAAAGTCCCCCTGTGACTCTTGATCCCTAGACCTTGAACCTCGAAGTCTCTCCTCTTCAGCCTACACTATAATCTCTACATACGCGACCACCTCTACAAGACAATCATAGGTCTGGATCATGTTTCCAGTAACATTGAACAAGATTTTGGTTCTCAATCTCTTCTCAAATTCTATGCAACGGCGTACCTCCATTGCCACCAACTCCGGTGCAAACAAGGACAAACTAGTGAACGCCGCTTCAAACTCGGCCACTGATAGGTTTAGTTGCTTGAGGTTTTGAAATTCTTACCTCAATCTCTCTCTAGCTGTGGAAGGTAGGTGTTTGTCTTGGAAAGTGATAACAAAAGTTTCCCTTGTCGGCCTCACTCTGCCTTTGGCGTACTTCTACCATTGGCCCGCATCCCTTTTGAGGTACCCTTAGTTCACTATCATTAATGTGAAGCATCTCAAATGTCTTCATTATTTGTTAATCCTATACAATAGAAGGTTTGTATATATAGGCTGAGAAAGAATATCCTATAAAAAAAACCCTAACTATGAAAAAAAATATCCTATAAGAAACCTAACTATGACAATACAAATATATCTAGGAAATCAATACCTAATATATTTAAGAATATATACCATATACATTAACAGGAAGGACCAAGAAAACGAGGAAATTGAAGATTTTGAAGCTTTAACAGAGAATAAAAGACACTGTTAGTAAGGAAATTGGAGATTCAAAACGCATCGTTTAGGAGTAATATTAAATTAGTTGATTTATTGTGATCTGGCCGTTGAAATCATTGACCCTAGCGTGTCACATTATTAGCAAGGACTAGAAGATGCTCCAATTTTGAGAAAATTAGAGAAGAGCTGAACCCGAATAACATTTACTGTGAATTCTATGAAATAGATTGTTCAGATTATCAATGTGAGTTTGAATTGGGACCCACAAGAGGAATATGAATAGATATAGAAAAATGAAGTATGGAAAATAACTTATGACCACCCCCCACCCCTACCCCTACCCCTATCCCTACCGCATCACATTTTTTCATCATATTTTGCTTATAATAAGGGGCCTAGCTCACAAATGTGTTGCTTTAAAAGTAACTAGAGAAATACCGTGGATCATGAATAGGTACTTTAAAATTTACATTGAAATGAATTGTATAATGTAAATTTAAAATTAATATAATGTGAAATTCATCTAAAATACTTGTGATTCCTAAGAGCATCTACAATGGACACACTAACGTGTGTGTTAGTGTCAGGTGTCAAGTTTTGGCTAGCAGAGGGTATTGTTTGGGGCTGCAATAGAGTTGTTAGTGTATGTGTTAGTGGTGTGTGTTAATATGTTTGTTATTTGCAGCTAGCGTTTTAGCTAGCGAATGGAAGCATTTTTTGGGCTTATCGGTTGACCGGTCAACGGCAAATTTTTTTTTTTTTACTTGTTGGGATTTTTTTTTTTTGACTTGAAATTTAATTTTGGGCTTGAAATTTTTGATTAAACTAAATTATTTATTTATTTTATTTATTATGTACACACATATATATATATATTTATTTAACACACACTTTAACACACCCCTTAACACATCTATTGTATCACCATTCATTCACTATTCACTCTCTAAATTAACAAATTCTTAACACATATTTTTGGGTCCTACTTTTAACACTTTTTGTCATATAACACACTTTAACACACAATTTTAACATATCTATTGTAGATGCCTAAAATATAAATTTTAAAATTTATATTATTATTGGACATAACTACATGCACACAGAGGACACAAAACAACATTATTCCATGAAGTTATAAACAACATTATTATTTCTCAACCAGCCATTCCATACACCCTTGGAAAAAAAAAAACATACCCATTTCATCACAAATAGAAATAGTAAATTATTGGTTGATGAAATCAACAATCTTTGTAACCAGTGCCACAGCATTCTCATTGGTGGGGTCATGCAGATGGAAGCAATGTTCCTGCCCTTCATTCTCCACAATCTCTACGCTCCCTTTCCACCCACTCCTCTTCAGCCTCTCGTAGTAGGCCCTACCTGGCTCTCTCAGACGATCATTCCCATTCACGAACATCAACACCCTCTCGCACCCAATCACTGCCAGATCCTCTACGGGCGGCTTCATCCTTGGGTCATCAAACCCACTGTTAGTCGGACACATGTACATCCACATCTTATCATCGGCCTCCACTCCCCCAAAATACGGGTGGGTCAAAAACGCCCCGACGAGTTTCACTCCGGGTAACCCGATTGTTCCGACCCGGTAAGCCAACGTGTGAGCCATGTTCCCTCCGGCGCTATCTCCGCCGACGAATACACGGCTGAAATCGGCGTGATCGTTCAACCAAGGCTCGGCTCCATCTCTTGTACTGTGGGCGGCGACCCACCGGAGCACAGCCCAAGAGTCGTCGTAGCAAGCCGGTATTGGGTGTTCCGGAGCGAGACGGTACTCGACCGAAACGACAATGGAGGTGGATTCGGCGGCGAGGCGGCGGGCGTGGCAGTCGTAGTGGGGGGTGAAGGCGGACATCATGGAAAATCCGCCACCGTGCATGTAGACGATGAGGGAGAACTTGTGGGTCGGGTCGGGTAATTTGGGAAGGAATATTCGGACCGAGATTTCGGGTTCGTTGGATATGAGGACGTCTTTAGATCTGACGCCGGTGGTGGGGTCGTCGGAGGGAGGTATTTTGACGGGCGGCCAGCTGATTTTCTCAACCCGGCCGTCTTTGAATACTTTGAGGAAGGGAAATTCGTGGAGTACTTCGGAATCAGTTAAATCCATTCTAATTCATGGTCGTATATACTCCTATATGGTGATGACTGTAGAGAACAGAAAATTTTCTTCTTTGTGTGTGTGTGTGTGTGTGACTGTGTGTCTCTCTATATGTAGAGGGAGCTGGCGATGAATGAAGAAACCCTAAAAAATTATTCAGTAGGTTTGGTTTTAATTTTTTAGTTTTTTGAATTTAATTTTTTGGAAAATGAGTTTTAGTTTTTTATTTTCTTTGTTTTTAGTAGATATTTTTCAAATTTTAAGTTATTTTTTTATTTTTTTAGATATATTTCAATAGTAAAATATTTTTTTAAAAAAAATTAAATATTAATAAATATTTAAAAATATACTAAATTTTTGTATTTTTTTATATTTTTAGTATTTAGTGAATTTTTTATAAAAAAAATTTACAAATATCATATTTTTTAAATGTATTTATGTTAGGTGTGTCTAAAAAATTCAATAAAAACAAAAAAAATACCAAAAATGAAAAATTAGAATTTTCTGAAAAATAAATTTTGAAAACTGAAACCAAATGAAGTGATTAAATTCTTTCGAAATATGTTGTGATATTATTTATATGATATTTTTAATTATTGACAAATTACAAGATAAATATTATAAAAAAAAAATAGGACACTCATATCAAAAATTCAAATTTAAATTTTCTTTATCTAAAAATTCACACTATAAAATTTGTGAAAAAATTGCACTGGCCGGTCGACCATCCGATCGTTCACCCGATCAACCACCTCAAGGTATAAAGAAAAAAAAAATTACACTGGCCAGATATCTGTCCGGTAGACCGGTGTTCTGATGAAACTCTAAAATCTTCCATTGGAACACTTGATATCAAAGGAAGCATTTACCCAAATTTGATAAAAAAAAAAATTAAAAATTAAAAATTGATGCACCGTTGGAGATGCTTTTAACTTGTACAGATAAAAATTATACATATATGAAATTTTGTACAAATACAAATATTGAACAGATAAAAAATTGGATAGATAGAAAATTTTAAAATTTGGAAAGAATAAAAATTTACACAGAAAAAATTTGAACAAATAGATAAAACAATTGAACAAATAGACAAAAAAAATTGAACAAATAGTCAATAAAAAGTCAAACAGATAAAAAAATGTCAAGCGATAAAATCAAAAACAAAATGTCTTTTAAAATTTCTCACCAAATTATTTCATAAAATGTAAATTTTTTTTATCAATAAAAAAAGTCATTGGATTTAAATGCTTTAGATAATTGGTAGAATAAATTTTTTTACCAATTTTCTCAAAAAAATATTCAATCTAATTAAAAGTAGAAACGATTTTCAATCGATGGACAACATAGCCTTAAGGGGTAAACTACCAATAAATCCTACTTTTGAGACTTATTACCTATTAAGTCCTATTGATAAATTTATTAAGTGATAAAGATAAATTTATCAGTCTTTTATTTTTATGAATAAATTTATAGTGATAAATTTATCAGTCTCTTTGTTTTTATGCATAAATTTATAGTGATAAATTTATCAATCTCTTATTTTTATAGTGTTAAATTTATTAGTTAGGACCTGTATGTAAATAAATCTAGTTAATAGGACTAATTGGTAAGTACCCCTAACTTAAGGCAGTGTACTTCAATCATTAAATCAACCAATTCATCATCCAAGATTCATTAAAGAAATACAAAAATGTTTCATGCCCCATTTTCCCCCACCCCCTTTGACCCTCTCTCTCTCTCTCTCATTGGTTATATTTTTTTTTTCTTTTTTTCCTATTCCTCCAATCACCACCTGCCACGTGTGTGTGGGGTGGTGATTGGAGGGGGTCTCTATCATGACTCAAAGAAATATTATGGATAAATTATAAATATATCTGCTTAAAATATAGATTAGTTTCTGTGACTTAAAAAATTATAAATATTCTCTTATTAGAGTTTTTTATTTAATAAAATTAATTAAAAAAATAAAATTTATAATTGCTCTCCAATACAATAATAAAATTACCTAAATTATTAATTGAAACATGTTTTTAACATCATTAAAAATTGTTAATTGACTTAACGATTTATTAATAAAAGGAACAATTTGTTATGAAATTAGAAATCTCAAGAGGTGGAATGTAATTTTCAAAACCATAAAGAGCGATTCGTATTTTAATAAAATCTCATGAAGTGTATTTGTAATTTACCCAAATAATAATTTTTACTACCAAGAACCATCAATTTTACAAGGGTTTAATAAAAGTAAGCATTAGGCCTAATCTATTTAGTTATCATGATTTTTTAAGGGTTTAATTCTAATGAGCAAGTCATGAGTTTAATTATTTCTAAAAAAAATTAAATTAAGGGACAAACACTTAGTGCTTTGTAAGAGAGGAAAGACTATTCCCATTAAATGTTAATCTAACTGTTTCATCGATTTTAATACGGTGGTACTACATGTACTAATTAATATACTAACTAATATACAAATGCTAGTTATGACATTATTATTGACTCTATTCATTATACAAATTACAAATACTTAAAATCTATTAAATTATGTCACATCATCAATTGATACACTAATTAATATACTAATTGGTGCATATAATATTATTCATTTTAATAATTAATTTTAGTGTTGAAAAATTTTCAAGCACAATTAGATATCGACTTAAGTTTTGAAATATATGTATGTTTATTATATTCTAACAGGCATTTCATATTTTATGTCATTTTTTTAAAATAAAGTTATATTTAAAAAATTAAGGATAAATTATATTTACCTTCCTTTTTAATAATTACAGAGACCTCTTTTATAGTTTTGAAACTGTTTAATAATTATATTAACCTCTCTTACTTTTGAAACTGTTTTCAATATTTCCTCATCTATTAAATTTGTGCAAACGGCATTAGTTGAGTGTGAAAGTAACGAAAATATTTATAAATTAACTCATTCATTATCAGCATAGGTAAATTACCTTACCTCTCCTAAAGTTTTGCATATATAGTATCAAAGATCCACACATATTTAAACATTATTTAATAAAATTCTTAAATTTCATACAATATTAAATAAAAACTCTTAAATTATTAAGGCATTTAATGGAAAAAAAAAATTTGATTTTTATTGATAAAATACTTAAAAATAAACAATCTTCTAAAATTAATGTCAAATAACATTCTAACAATTTAATATGAGACTTATTCCCCACTACATAAATAACACAAAATTTATCATTTTAAGTAATGTATTTATTAGTTGATTTTTTTTTTTTAAAGTTGAAATAAATGGTTTTTTTTCCCTCGTAACTTGCATTACTTATTTATTCATATGTAAAAAAATTATTATTTTATATTTTTTCAATCGTATATTATTTTCAAATTTTAATTTTTGTCATTGAATTATTAAACTTCTATTTGATGCATATTAAAAAAAAAAAAAACACAAGTTAATATTTCTTACATGATTAAAAAAAATTAAAAAATAAATATAGAAGTAAAAAAATATTACATCTACTGAGGTTTCTAACAATTAAACCAAACTCATTCATTATTAACATTAATCTTAACCTTAAATGCACTAATTTTAATTTGCCCTATTAAATATATGTGAAATTATTATTTATTTTTCATAACTTTTTTAAAATATAAATGTACTTTCTTGTGTCTATTTTTTATTTTTATTTTTTCATAACAAGTTTTTGAACTTTTACAAACAAAAAACAAAATAAAAATTCAACCATTAATGAAGGTGAGAAATTAATTTTAAGATTTAATTAATAAGAATAGTTTAAATGAGATAAATATGGAGAAATAGATTTCAAGTATCATATATAAGAAATTAATTGAGTATTTTATTATTTTCAAATAATTTTTACATTCAAGTAAAGATTAATTTTAATTTTAGGTGTTAGAAAATGATAAATTTTTTTGAATTGTTTATTATTTTCAAATGATTTCTTGATCTTTCATTTCTTATCAACTAATTTTAATTTATTGTGAAGCAATTAGATTTTTTTTTTTACTACTATATTTATTTTTAAATTTTTTTAACCATGTAAGAAATATTAACCTGCATTTTGTAAATATGCATCGATTAGAAGTTTAATGACTCAAAGATAAAATTAAAATTTGATAATAATATATGATTAAGAAAATATAATTTAGAGAGATTGCTTATTTTTAAGTATTTTATCATTGAAAATTAAGTTTTTTTAAATTTATTTATCATTAAATGATTTAATATTGTCTTAACAATTTAAGGGTATTATTTACTATTGCATGAAATTTAAGAATTTTATTAAATAATGCTAATATATATATAGGTATTTAATAATATATATGTGAAATCTCATGGGAGGTGAGTGGAATTTCTCTTTTGAATAGATAAAATAATTAATGGGTAATTTCGTCATTTTTGATATTATATCCTATGACATTAGCAAGACATTAGTATAATATCAGTAAATTCTATTAAATAGCATAATAGTAGAAAAATAATGAAAATAATTTTAAAAGTAAAGAAAGTTAATATAATTATTGAGACTATAAGAAAAATTCTTATAATTATCAAAAATCTTATCGGAGGTAAGTGTAATTTACCCAAATATTAATTGGTGTAATTAGTTGTTGCCTTTGGCCTATTTTGAGAAGCGGGTTATAATCCACTTCCCAGATAACTCACTTCTTCTCTCATAAAAAAATTACTTATAAATTACTTATAAGTAACTTTTTACCAAAAAATTAATTATTACCATCTTCTCAAAATAGCTCTTCTGTTTGGCTATTTATGTAAAGTATTAATTTGTTATTATTTTTTGGGTAGATTAGATTGTAAAGTGACATTCAAACGTAGGATGACGAAGCTATATGTCAACAGGTCACACCCAACATGAGTCCAGGTCGTCTGTGCCCCTTTTCCCTGTAGCGCGTCCTGTAGCCCCCAAAACGACGTCGTTTTGGGGGCGGATTTCAGAAAAAAAAAAACGCAGAGAAGGAGAAGGAGAAGGAGAGGGAGAGGAAGAGGGAGAGGGAGGAAGGGAAGGTCAAGGCCGGACTGGAGGGGGCCATAACCACTGGGGGAGGAGGAGCTGCGAGCTGCGACGGCAAGGAGCTCGGCGATGGAGCTCGGCGATGGAGCTTCTCGCTCGGAGCTGCGACGGCAAGGAGCTCGGCGGCGATGGAGCTTCTCGCTCGGAGATGGAGCTTCTCGGCCGGCGGCGAGGCGAGACGAGCTCCTCCTCCTCCCTCCTTCCTCCCTCTCCCTCTCCCTCTTCCTCTCCCTCTCCTTCTCCTTCTCCTTCTCCTTCTCTGCGTTTTTTTTTTTTCTGAAAATCGCCCCCAAAACGACGTCGTTTTGGGGGCTACAGGACACGCTACAGGGGAAGGGCTACCGAGGATCCGGATTCCACCCAACATTAAGCAAATTTGCCAGAATGGCTGTTGCATCTAACTTGCACACAAGGCCCGCTCTGACATTCATAGTTTGTGATGAAAATATTATATATTTAAATTTTGATCATATGTATAGTTGTTAAAATTTATTTAAATATATAAAAAAATTACAATAAAATAAAAAGAATAATTTAAACTCAAATATTAAATAAAAAGTGAACAAATTGTATACTTTAAACATCACCTTTGTCATATTTTTAACTATAAAATTACTAATCAAACTTATATAATTCAACTCATTAACTAATTATTTTTAATTCCTTAAATTGTTAATACATTTAATTTTTCTTATGATATAGTTGATCAAGGTAAAATTCAATCAATTTTAAATTTAAAAATTTTCTTTTTCCAGAAACAAATATAATTGGTATAATTAATTGTATTTTATACGCAATTCATAAATTTGATAAATAAGTATCAATTAACTTAAAATAATTCACTATATCAATCAACGTTTTGGTTTTTGTCAATAAAAAATAATTATTCATTTATTTTAAATAATTCATCACATCAACCAATTATTAATTTTGAATTTTAATCAAATTTTATTGGGATTTTTCAAATTTATGTAGATTTTTTTTATGAATTAGTATAATAGCTATAAAAAAAATGGGGCCTTTTTTGACTCAAATTTCAAGGCCTAAAGAGACGGCTATGTCAAACGCATTTCACAAAATTCATTGCCTTTGTAGCTATATATCAATTGAAAAAATAAATAATTCTTTATGATGTTTCGGGAAAAAAAATAATAAATAAATAAATGTTTGAGGCTTACATGATTCACAATTATACATACAATGACATGATAAGTTATAATTAATTTTTAATTTATTATAAATTTATTTATCATGTCATTTTGGATGACTACTTGAGAACATTACAAAATCACAAGCAGCGTTTGGTTGTCTTTTCAAATTATGATTTGGATAAAAAAAAAATTAAAATTCTTTTTAAAATTTATAGCCAAACAAAGTTTTTAAAACTCTTTTCAAAATTAATAATCAAACTATTTTCAAAACTCCATTTTAAAATAAAAATTTAAAAATATAATTTTTTTATTTTGTTCTTTAAAATCTTTTCAACGCTGATGTTGAATCCATGATGATGAACCACTCTTTGGAATCCACCAAAGCTTTAGGTCTAAGTTTTCTGGAATTCACCGATAAACACCTCTCCCTTTTCGTGAATGAAAGAACAAAAAAAACCCTTGATATTTGTCAATATGTAATTCGTGGATAAATCGATCACCTTCTATACATCAACGAAACTCATATATAAATACTTTGTTTTCTCTTTTTCTCTAAGAATCTGGATGGATTTAACTCTAAAAATAGCAAACAACGCACTTTATATTAAACATAGCTGCGAAAACCGTTCGAGGGCTCACTTTATCGCTCGAGCAGTGCGACTAGTGCGACTAAAGGCGGTGCTTACATATAAGCCAACCGCTATAGCGCAACATCTACCATTTGAGTGGTAAAACACGTTTCCAGAAGTTCAGAAAACATGCAGAGAAATTGGATGAACCACCTAATCGCTTGAGCACACGAATGTCCGCTAGAGCAGTCAAACAATTTTGACTTCTTCTTGGCTTCGGGGGCACTACCCTTCGACCCCCATACTTAGTTAGCGAAGTGGCAAACAAAGAGAGTTCAAAACAAGATACCCAATGTCAATATAAACTTCTCTACTCAGGCACAACTCAGGTTGGATCTAAACACTCATAACTCACAAATACAATATAACGAATAAAAATAAAACTGAATAGAGTTTTGTCCAATTGGATTGCCAATTACAAAACCTAACAATTGGCATTCCTCTTTTGTTCTTTAGCTCTAAAACCTGAAATTCTCTTGTTATAACAGATTAGGTCGTTTACTTAGTTTTCTATTGTTAAAAGTTTCTTAATTTCTCATAAAATTAAGTTCGGCTTTTTCAATCTGGGATTAGCGAGTTGACACAATATAGTGTGGAAATGGGCATAAACTACAAAAAGGCATGGTGTCCACACCTATCTATACCCCTCTTGTGGGTACCAATTCGAACCTACGTCGATGATCTAAGCTGTCAACTATATAAGTCTCGCAATAAAGGTCATCTATGTAAAAAAAATTAACTTCATTGATATTCATAAACACTAGGGATGTAAAAAAAATCGAAAAAATCGACCAAACCGATTGAACCGAACCAAACTGGCTATATTTTGTCTGTTTTTTAACAAGAATCGGCCTATGCGATTTTTAAATTTGAATTTTTTCGATTTTCAGTTTGGTATTGATTTAAGCACCTTGTGCATCGATCTAAACCGAAACCAACCGCTTCAGCATATATATATAATGATATTAATAAGTATAATAAATTATTAACCTTAATTAATTAGCTTTATCATCTTTATAATCTAAGTTTGTAAACTCTTATTATATATAATTTTAACTCTAACTCATTGTGGGCTCGCCTTTTTCCGCTCCTCGCCTTTTGGAAAGGTTTGAAAAGAAAGGCCCTCACAGTTCGAACTCTATCTGTGATTCTGAATCTAGTCTCACAAGTGCAATGTGAAACTGATAAACACCAAAGAGTCCAATCCGGCAAATCGTTTTGGAAAATTGATTTTAGATCAAATAATACCAAAACGGGACTGCTTTACCAGATTACAGAGTCGCCACCTAAATATTTTATTTTTGAGAAATTTAGGAAACCCTGACTCGTGCCAAAGGCCACGTGTCCGTCATCACCAAAGTTGCCTCGGCTCGGGAACTTGGGTACGATGGGGGAAGGTCATGAAATGAGCACCCCCGCTCACCCAATCAAAAGATCAGCCTCTACTAATCATGATATGTTGTTTTATAAATCTCATGTGTTCTTATTCCGGTTATTAGCTAACTTTACTGTGTGACGCACACAAGTAAGTATAGACTATGTCGCAAGAATTGGAACAAATTCAATTCATGTTTGTTTTCGAAAATGGCTTGAATTTGCCACCCTCAAGTGGGCTTGGAAATGTGGATTTGCCATCAAACATGATGGGCTTAAAACATGATTTGCCACAACAAAGTGGGCTTAAAAAAACTCACATTCATTGAATTGTTCCAATTCAAACAATCAAGCCTTCATCTACAGGCATTCATGTAGTTAAACAAATAAGCACATCGCCTCATGGCGAGCATGCGAAACATGGTAATTTGGCAATCGCACTCATGCAAATATGCTAAAGCGTAAAAGCTTACTGAGTACTCCAAGCCAAAACAAAAACTAGTTAGAAAAATACATGATCCTAACTATACAAGATGCCTAATGCAACACATGCAATATGCAATTAATAGGCTTGGCTACTAATATGGCATATGATTCAATTTGAACAACATGCGATAAAACACGTATTCAAAGAAGATATTGAAATTGCAATGTAGTTTGAATGATGCGCCGAGCCTCGGTTCATGTAATACAAATGAATGATGCAAACATGCGATATGTTAATTAAAAATGTCCCTAATCTAACCATCGAAAGCGGATAAATAAAAGAGAGAAAGACGTGGGGTTGGAAGACATGCACACACGCACACATATTACAACATTATGCCCCTCGCGAAGGAGGGTCTAAATGAATAAGCGTCAACTAGCTACACTAATTAAGCTAACTATTACAACTTAAAACTAATTAAATATTCTAAGCTAATTATTACAACCATTGAAATAAATTAACTAACTACTCTAAGCTAGCTAAATATTACAAACCAGAATTGATTAACTAGTTACACTAACTAATTAAGCAATTAAATGGCCTCGAGAGACGAGGGATGCATGCATGCTTGGTTGGTTTCCTCTCGAAAATCCACTACATTGTCATCGAATGCCTCTGTTTGCACTTGTTTGATCACTAAAAATTGTGCCAACTCCCAAAATGCCTCTGCTCCAACTTAGGAGAACACTTGTGCAAAAACTCAATGGTGGTCGGTCGGCTACAAAAAGTGGCCGTCGGCTACTACTTCTGGCACCCCTGCCCCGAACTTCCTTTTTTGCTGCAACAGAGAGCAAACAGAGGCAAAGTAGTGTATTCTCAAGGTTTGTGTGTATTTTTACTCTCCTTATCATTACACAAGTTCAAAAGAGTGTAATTCTCGGCCCTCAAACCATCAACCAAGCATTTTCAATGCATAATGGCTAAGGAGCCAAGCTTGCACAAGTTAATGAATGTCAAACAAGACTCGACAAAACCACGACCCTATCATGTATGATCAAGGGTGATGGTGACCAAGAAAAGTGACACGTTTCATCACTTGAGTATGAAACGTCCAATTTTTCTGGTGTTCGAATTAACGTCGGATTCGAACACATGCAATGCAACACGAAGATGCTTAATCTTGTCTCTTTTACTTTGTTTATTTTGTTTATACATTTTAGCTTACCAATCCATTTTTTAATTGATTAGTTCAAAAAGTGAGTGTTCTCTAATGGAAAGAGGGCTTAAACCACAAGTGCCTTGAGCATGAAAGAGACCTCATATCGTTGGTTAGTAGAAACCCTCAAAAGAGGATTTAAACCATTAGGCATAAGTATCTTAATTTCACACTTAAGTCAACAAGGGGTTCAAAGCCACTTTCAAAGTAAATGAAAGAGTGAAGAATAAAGGGAGATTGCAGAGATTTTAGTGCTGAAATGGAGTGAAAAATGCCACTAAATCATGCAAGCAACTCATGCAATTCATGTTTAAAAGCCTAAAACATTAACCTAGTGAAGGACATTGCACTACAATCACACAATACAAACCTCAAAGGACCAATGTGACAACCCTCACATCTGATTAGCGTTAATTCATGATAAGTAATTGATTAAGATGAAATCCTAAATTGTTTATGTGAGTGTGTTGTTTAGAATGCATTTCTATCTGTTTGTTACTGGATGATCTGTTCATGCTTTAATTTCGAATTGCGAATTGAAAGCCTTATCGGCGACCGATTCAGAAATTAATTAGTGTTATATGCTAATTAGGATTTATAGAATTTTATGGTAGGTTTAATTAAAATTCAATTTGGAATGATTTAATTAGAATAAATATTGCTAGGTTAATTGAATATAGGTTATTTACATTTTTGCCATTGAGTGGGCCACCTTTAAAAACATTGTTTGGGGCTTAATTCACACATTTGATACATCATCTTTTCCTTCCTCAAGACCAAAACGTGAGAGAGAGAGAGAGAGAGAGAGAGAGAATCGGAAGAGTCGTTGAATTCAACAAGAGTCTTGTCTGAACTTAGAAGAAATTGAAGAAGATCTGAGAGATTAGGCTTCTACACTTGGAATTCAAGACTTAAGGTAGGAAATTCATTCTCTTAATTGTGAATTTAAGCTGTCTCATGCATGGTTCATGGAAAAATTGGTGATTAGAGTCAAGAATTAGCTTAAAGTGTTGATTTAAGAGTCCATCCATACATGCATGAGCATATCAAGGAAATTTTGAAGTTGTCTTCGTGGGATTCACACATGCATGTTCATATTTTAGTTGTGATCCTAGAATTCACCATGTTTGTGAGTTCAATCTTGCATTTGATCATGCTTTGGAGCATTAGAGTTCATAAGAACTCATGCATGTTTTGTTCTTGCATTGTTCTTCAAGTTTACATTAAAAATTGTGTTCAATTGTCACACCTTTGGGCTTGATGTTATGAAATGATCTTTAAAAAATGCTATATTATGGGTTTCCAAGTGTTTTCCAAAAAATTGGCCCAAAATGATGAGTTTTGATATGTTTGATTCTTGGTTTGAGCTTTGGGAGCAAGTCTGGAAAACCCAGATTTTGGCTTCCACGCTCGAGCGAAGGATTCCACGCTCGAGCGACCACCTTTGTGTTCAGAGCTCCACTCGAGCGACAGAATGCTGGCTCGAGCGTAAATTGTAAACTTTCAGGTTTTTGCGTGTGCAGACGCACGCTCGAGCGACGAGACCTACGCTCGAGCGAGGAACTGTGTCTCACGCTCGAGCGAGCACCGAGCGGAGAATTTCAGTAACTAGTACTTTTCACATTTTTACAGACCGCTCGAGCGAGGGAGTCTACGCTCGAGCGACCTCTTTGTTCCGGTAAGCTCACTCGAGCGGAGGAAGCCACGCTTAAGCGAGACCCCTGTTTTCAACAAGTTTTGAAAAATGTTGTTAAGTACATTTTTGCATCCTCATTCCATCCTAGGCATTCCTACGCCATGTTTAAGGCATCTTAATGAGGATAATGTTATAGAACCACACCAAGTCAAGATAGGGACTAAGTTATTAATCCCGAATGTATAATTTAGTGTGTGTTCGTTCTGCTACTGTGTAGGGTTGGCACCCGAGGACGCTGATTAGCCTGCCTATAGCCGAGTACTCTGTGAGTAACAATGTTGTAAGGATATGTTTAATTATAATTATTTTCTGAACGATCGACTGTACTGCTTTCTGAAGTGACATTGTTTATTGAATGAATGTTTGTTCTATTTTATGAACTGTACTCGTGGCATCCATAGCAACTTACTGTTACTGTTACTATTACTGCTACTGTACTGTTACTGTTACTGCTACTGTTACAGAGATCTCTGTTAGTTCCAATGTTTGGAACCAATGCTGTATACTGTTTCGATGGCCATCAACTGACTGTTCGGTCTATTAAGACCTACTGTACTGTACTGTTCTACTATTGAATGTACCACATATGATTACTATGGTTTCTAAATGACTGTTATGACATGAACTATGAGTCACTGATTGAATAACTGATCTACTGATGCAAACGACTGTTGTAATTACTGAAAGGACATTCATTGTTAACCCCTTTACACATTTGTTATTCACTGGGCTTTAGCTCACAGTTTCTATATGTATATAGGTGGCCAGGCACCAAACCGAAGCTAGAAGCGTCGAGTTAAGCTCATGTTTTGTCCAACCAACCGTTGTGCCTCACTTCGAGGTTCCGAGTTTGCTCAAGCCAAGGCTGTTTGTCCTTGTTTTGTACCGACTGAATAAGAGTTGACTGTACGGTTATGGTAAAGGGATTAGGTCCCTAACCTGTATGCTATGTGTACTTGATATGTGTATATGTATATGGTTGAATGTGGTTATGTCCATAAAAGTCTTTTTCCATTCAGATTTTCACAGCTCATTGAACATCTTTTATTTACTATTTAGCTTCCGCCAGCCCCTTACTCTATACTATTGTCATTACCGTTAAGCAGGCCTTTGGTAATTACGGATTACTGGCCGGTTACGATGCTAAACCCATAGAGGCGGGTTTGGGTCGTGATAGAGTGGTATCAGAGCACAGGTTATACCGCACACACGTGTCCGAATGAGCTATAGGATGTCCTAGAAAAGTAATTAGGGCATTGTATGAGCATGTGAAAGTGTGCTGCCATGATACGAATATATGTGCTAATGTGCATAAGTAAGCAAATTTTCCTATGTTTATTATTACCGTATTGCATATAGTGAAATGGAGAATGCAAGGAATGCCAATGAATCTGAATCATCTGAGGCAAGAATGACAAGGTTGGAAAGAATGGTTGAACTATTGACTGAGGCTCTAGGGCAACAACAGAACCAACAGCTCCCACTTCCTCCTGTACAACCAGAACCAAATGTTCATGATGATATAATTGGTTTGACACAAAAGTTTAACAAAATGAAGCCATCAACATTCCAAGGAGGTCTTGAACCACTAAAGGTCGAAGCATGGGTTTTAGAAACCGAAAAGTTGTTTGAAGTGTTTCCTTGTTCGGAGGCACACAAGGTATTACTGGCTACCTTTACCTTACAAGAAGAGGCTAGATGGTGGTGGATGCTCGTTCGTGATACCAACAATGCTATGACTTGGACTCAGTTTAAAGAAGCCTTTTATGAGAAATATTTTCCCCAGTGTGTCCGAGACCACAAGGTAACTGAATTTGAATAATTAAAGCAGGGCACCATGTCAGTAGCAGAATATGAATCTAAGTTCACTGAACTCGCCTGGTATGCACCACACATGGTTGATACTGATTATAAAAAGGCCAGAAAGTTTGAAGGTGGGCTTAATGTGGAAATACTTGATCGAATCAATGTCTTGAAACTGCTCAAATATGTGGATGTTCTTGACCGAGCAATTATGGCCGAGGCAAGTGTCACTGCACTACAACAGACTAAGACACTGGTGACCGAATGGCGGGGTAAGAGGCAAGGCTTCAATTTCAAAAGGGGCCGAAATAACTCGTTGAATAAAAAGCAAAATACAGGATCAACAAGCAGCTCTAGTCAGGGAAACAGTTCCATACCACCTTACTCCGAATGCGGCAAAAGACATAAGGGGGTTTGCTACAAAATTTCTGGGGCATGTTACAGGTGTGGTAAGGTGGGTCACATGGTTAAAGATTGCCCTTCCACGTCTCAAGGCAATAGTAAGGCTGCAGCTAGTGCCGCAGCATCAACTATTACACCAAAACCCAATCCAAAAGCTACTAGAAAGGAACCTTTAAGGCAAGGCCGGGTGTTTGCACTTGTACCGGGAGATGTGCAGAACACCGAGACAGTTGTGTCAGCTATACTCTCAATTTGTGCTCAAAATGCTTATATTCTGATTGATTCGGGATCTACACATTCGTTTGTCTCGCATGCTTTTTCACGAAAATTAAATAGACCACTGGAACCCATGAACTATTTGTTAGCTGTATCTTCACCTGCTGGGGGATCCATGACTTGTGCTTATGTGTATCCTGCATGTGAGATTGTTATTGGGGATCTATTTTTGTATGTTGATTTACTGCCTTTGAATATTGATCATTTCGATATAATTTTGGGAATGGACTGGTTAACAAAATATCATGCTTCCATAGACTATGTAACGAAACAAGTTATTTTTTGTCCACCTGGATTGCCTGAATTTGTATTTAACGGAGTTGGTGTAGTACCTCCCCCATATCTGATTTCATCCATGAAAGCATTCAAATTAATTAAAAAGGGGTGTAAATGGTATTTATGTTGCATATTGATTGTACCTGCTGATACTAAAGCTAATGTGGACAATATTCCTATAGTCAAAGAATTCCCAGATGTTTTTCCAGATGATTTACCAAGGGATTTGATTGATAGGGAGATTGAGTTCACCATTGAAGTGTTATCGGGTACACAGCCAATTTCCAAAGCTCCGTACAGAATAGCACCTACCGAATTGAAAGAATTGAAAATTTAGCTGCAAGAATTGTTGGATAAGAAGTTTATCAGGCCCAGTACTTCACCGTGGGGCGCGCTAGTTTTATTTGTGAAAAAGAAGGACGGCTCATTAAGGCTTTGCATTGACTACCGCGAATTGAACAAGGTGATAGTGAAAAACAAGTACCCATTGCCTCGTATTGATGACTTATTTGACCAATTACAAGGTGCTCAGGTTTTCTCCAAAATTGACCTTAGATCCGGATATCACCAGTTGAAAGTAAAAGCAGAGGACATTGAAAAGACTGCCTTCCGAACGGGGTACGGATATTATGAATTTCTTGTTATGCCTTTCGGAGTTACTAATGCGCCTGCTGCATTTATGGATCTTATGAACAAAATTTTCAAACCATTCCTCGATGAATTTGTGGTTGTTTTTATAGATGACGTTTTGATTTATTCCAAGAGTAAGAAGAAACATGAACATCATTTGAGAATTACTTTACAGACCTTAAGAGAACAAAAACTGTATGCAAAACTAACAAAGTGTGAATTTTGGCTTGATAATGTCATATTTTTGGGGCATGTGATTAGTAAGAATGGCATTTCAGTTGACCCACAGAAGATTGAAGCAGTGGTGAATTGGCCTCGACCAACTAATGTTACTGAAGTTCGGAGTTTCTTGGGTTTAGCCGGGTATTACAGAAGGTTTGTGAAATATTTTTCCAAAATTGCTTTGCCATTGACTCAGTTGACTCAAAAGGGAATATCATTTGACTGGACCGATCGGAGAGAATCAGCTTTCCAAGAATTGAAGACTCAACTTGTGACTGCACCGATTCTCACCCTACCCTTAGGTACGGATGGATTTACTATTTTCAGTGATGCTTCTTATAAGGGTTTGGGATGTGTATCAATGCAGAATGGTAAAGTCATTGCGTATGCTTCCCGACAACTGAGACCACACGAGAAGAATTACCCAACTCATGATTTGGAACTTGCTGCAGTGGTATTTGCATTGAAAATTTGGCGCCACTACTTATATGGGGCAACATGTGAGGTGTACACAGATCACAAGAGTTTAAAATATTTCTTTACACAGAAAGAGTTAAACATGAGACATCAGAGATGGTTAGAACTGATAAAAGACTATGACTTGCAAATTTTATACCATCCGGGGAAAGCTAACACCGTTGCTGATGCACTTAGTCGGAAATCAATTAGGAATTTGGCCTGTTTACTCACCGGACAGAAAGAACTGCTATGTGATCTTGAGAAATTCGAAGTTGAGATTGTTTTACGAGAACAAGGTGGAACATTGGCTGCTATTTCTGCTCAACCAGCACTTATTGAGGAGATTAAAGAGAAACAACACCAAGATGACATTTTGAAGAAGATCATTGATGAACGGGAATCCAAACCAAGGCCAGACTTTAAATTTGAAAACAATGTATTGAAATTTCAGGGAAGGTTGTGTGTACCAAATGATCCTGAATTAAAAAAATGAGTTTTGCATGAAGGCCACAATTCAAACTTTCTATCCATCCAGGAAATACAAAAATGTACCAAGATCTGAAGCTTAATTTCTGGTGGCCGGGAATGAAGAAAGAAATTGCTGAGTTTGTGTCGAAATGCCTACATTGCCAACAAGTCAAAGCTGAACATCAACGACCCGCAAATTTACTTCAGCCCTTACCGATACCAGAGTGGAAATGGGAACATATCACTATGGATTTCATTGTTGGATTGCCTCACTCCAGTAATGGTATGGATTCAATTTGGGTTATTGTTGATCAATTGACTAAATCTGCTCACTTCTTACCTGTCAAAAAAATTTATAATGCGGACAAATTGGCTACAATTTATATTGATGAGATTGTTAGATTGCATGGAGTGTCTGTGTCCATTGTTTCAGATAGGGACTCGAAGTTTACATCAAGATTTTGGCAAAGTCTGCAAATGGCATTAGGTACTGAATTGAGACTGAGTAGTGCATACCATCCTCAGACAGATGGCCAATCAGAAAGAACCATCCAGACTCTGGAAGACCTACTGCGTATGTGTGTTCTTGATTTCCAAGGAAATTGGGAAAGTCATTTACCTTTAGCCGAATTCGCCTACAACAACAGTTTTCACTCGAGCATTGGTATGGCGCCCTTCGAGGCTTTATATGGCAGAAAATGTTGATCTCCTATTTGTTGGGCAGAAGTCGGAGATGGGCCTTTACTTGGGCCCAAGATTGTACACGAGACCACAGAAAATGTGAAACTGATTCAACAAAGGTTGAAAACCGCACAAAGCCGACAGAAAAGTTATGTGGATGTCCGAAGGTGAGACAGGGAATATGAAGTGGGTGATCATGTTTTTGTTAAAGTGACACCAATGAAAAGACAGACTCGTTTTGGGGCTAAGGGTAAGCTAGCACCGAGATATGTTGGGCCGTATGAAATTATTGAAAAGATTAATCCGGTGGCATATCAAGTGGCGCTTCCTCCTGAAATAGAGCATATGCATAATGTCTTCTATATTTCAATGTTGAGGGATTATCTTCGGGATCCCTTCCATGTTATTGAGCCTGCCCGTGTGGTATTGAGCGATGATTACACTTATAAAGAACGGCCTATCCAAATCGTAAATCGACGAATCAAGAAGTTGAGAAATAAAGAAATTCCGTTAGTGAAAGTGGACTGGCAAAACCATGGTGGCGTTTATGCCACTTGGGAAAGGGAAGACGATATGATGAAAAGATATCCTGAACTGTTCCCCCTGGATCCAGCGTTCTTCTAAAATGAAAGTAATTCGAGTTTGGAGGACCAAACTCTTTTTAAGGGGGGAAGACTGTGACAACCCTCACCTCTGATTAGCATTAATTCATGATAAGTAATTGATTAAGATAAAATCCTAAATTGTTTGTGTGAGTGTGTTGTTTAGAATGCATTTCTATTTGTTTGTTACTGAATGACCTGTTCATGCTTTAATTTCGAATTGCGAATTGAAAGCCTTATCTGTTACCGATTCAAAAATTAATTAGTGTTATATGCTAATTAGGATTTATAGAATTTTATGGTAGGTTTAATTAAAATTCAATTTGGAATGATTAAATTAGAATAAATATTGCTAGGTTAATTGAATATAGGTTATTTACATTTTTGCCATTGAGTGGGCCACCTTTAAAAACATTGTTTGGGGCTTAATTCACACATTTGATACATCATCTTTTCCTTCCTCAAGACCAAAACGAGAGAGAGAGAAAGAGAGAGAGAATTGGAAGAGGAATTGAATTCAACAAGAGTCTTGTTTGAACTTAGAAGAAATTGAAGAAGACTTGAGAGATTAGGCTTCTACACTTGGAATTCAAGACTTAAGGTAGGAAATTCATTCTCTTAATTGTGAATTTAAGTTGTCTCATGCATGGTTCATGGAAAAATTGGTGATTAGAGTCAAGAATTAGCTTAAAGTGTTGATTTGAGAGTCCATCCATACGTGCATGAGCATATCAAGGAAATTTTGAAGTTGTCTTCGTGGGATTCACACATGCATGTTCATATTTTAGTTGTGATCCTAGAATTCACCATGTTTTTTAGTTCAATCTTGCATTTGATCATGCTTTGGAGCGTTAGAGTTCATAAGAACTCATGCATGTTATGTTCTTGCATTGTTCTTCAAGTTTACATTAAAAATTGTGTTCAATTGTCACAACTTTGGGCTTGATTTTATGAAATGATCTTTAAAACATGTTATATTATGGGTTTCTAAGTGTTTTCCAAAAAATTGGCCCAAAATGATGAGTTTTGATATGTTTGATTCTTGGTTTGAGCTTTGGGAGCAAATCTGGAAAACCCAGATTTTGGCTTCCACGTTCGAGCGAAGGATTTTTACTATTCCAAAATAAATAATTTGTTACTATTCCAAAATAAATAATTTGTTCAAATGTGTTGTAGTTCTGCCCTGTTGTGTATTATATTGGATTACTGGGCCGCGATGATCCATTCTAGTGTCCACTTCTTTCATAGTTTTGATGGGCCTAAGTCTGGAGGGCCTATGAAAAAGCATTGGCTAACTATGGGCCTTGTCACGTTAATTGGGCCTCTTCATTTGGGAGACTGTAATTGGGCCTCTTCATTTAGGATACTGTAATTGGGCCTATTTATATTATTGTTGATGATCCAAAACAATAATCACATTAATTAAATATATCTTAACATTTTATTATTTAATCGTGAAAATGTACATAAATATTTCCCACCGCCAATCTTTTACATAATACGAAAGCTCGTCGAGTACAATGATCAGCGCGAGACAATAATTTACAAGGCTAATAATCCCAAAGCTGGATAATGTCTTCGTCATCTTGCGTGCAATAAGCCGGGTAAATAAATTCTCCGTTAGACTTTTGCGACCACTGTATGTTAGCCATGTATACATTGTTGCGGTGAACGTCCGGACTCCCAGTGCTTTCCGGAGGTTGTAATTGAACAGGCATTCTATCTTGTATACCCCCTGATTCCCCGGCATGGACATGTCTACGGCTCCGAACCACATCGGGTTCCTCAAAGTGTCGTAGAAGACCCCTTACAGCATCTTCTCTCTCCAGTGGATGTGGTTCGATACAACCGTTCGTATGGAATATCGAACAGATTTTGAAAAATATTGTTAAGTACATTTTTGCATCATCATTTCTTCCTAGGCATTCCTATGCCATGTTTAAGGCATCTTAATGAGGATAATGTTATAGAACCACACCAAGTCAAGATAGAGACTAAGTTATTAATCCCGAATGTATAATTTAGTGTGTGTTCGTTCTACTACTGTGTAGGGTTGGCACCCGAGGACGCTGATTAGCCTGCCTATAGCCCAGTACTCTGTGAGTAACAATGTTGTAAAGATATGTTCAATTATAATTATTTTCTGAACAATCGACTGTACTGCTTTCTAAAGTGACATTGTTTACTGAATGAATGTTTTTCTTATTTTATGAACTGTAGTCGTGACATCCATAGCAACTTACTGTTACTGTTACTGTTACTGCTACTGTACTATTACTGTTACTGCTACTGTTACAGAGATCTCTGTTAGTTTCAATGTTTGGAACCAGTACTGTATACTGTTTCGATGGCCATCAACTGACTGTTCGGTCTATTAAGACCTACTGTACTATTCTGCTATTGGATGTACCACATATGACTACTATGGTTTCTAAATGACTGTTATGTCATAAACTATGAGTCACTGACTGAATAACTGATCTACTGATGCAAATGACTGTTGTAATTACTGAAAGGACATTCATTCTTAACCCCTTTACACATTTGTTATTCATTGGGCTCTAGCTTACAGTTTATATATGTATGTAGGTGGCCAGGCACCGGACCGAAGCTAGAAGCGTTGAGTTAAGCTCATGTTTTGTCCAGCCAACCGTTGTGCCTCGTTTCGAGGTTCCGAGTCTGCTCAAGCCAAGGCTGTTTTTGGAGTGCTTCAGATTCACCTTTTTGTCCCTGTTTTATACCGACTGAATAAGAGTTGACTGTACAGTTATGGTAAAGGGATTAGGTCCCTAACCTGTATGCTATGTGCACTTGATATGCGTATATGTATATGGTTGAATGTGGTTATGTCCATAAAAGTCTTTTTCTATTCAGATTTTCACAGCTCATTGGACATCTTTTATTTACTGTTTGGCTTCCGCCAACCCCTTACTCTGTACTATTGTCATCACCGTTAAGCAGGCCTTTGGTAATCACGAATTACTGGCCGGTTACGATGCTAAACCCATAGGGGCGGGTTTGGGTCGTGACAAGCAAACCAGCTCAAAAGAGAGCTAAGACCTGTCAAAACAGTAGTGAAAACATGCTGAGATTAAGGTACCAAATGCTAGAAAAACATGCTCACATGTTAAGTTATCTAGGCTTGCAAACAAAACTCAAGAGCAACTCTCAAAAGCAATGAAAGAGTGAAACAAATGAGCATATGACAGAGCTATATATGCTGAAATTACATGTAAAAAGACACTACAACATGCAACCAACTCAAGCAAATCATGTTTGAAGGCATAAAACACCAAACTAGTGAAGCCATTTGCACTACAACTATGCAAAACAAGACTCATATGACCAAAGTAGCCCAAAATAAAGCTAAAACAGTCCAAAGCAGAAGCAAAAATATGCTGAAAATAAGCTAAGTTGAGCTACAAAAACATGTTACCATGTGAAGCTAATTAGGCATGCAAATAAGACACAAGGAGGGGAGTCTAACCCCTCCAACTTTGGACTTCAAAACATGTTTTCCACCACTGAAATAACTCTGAATTTCAATGGTTTAAAGGCCCAAAAAGTTTGATTTAAAAGCCTTGAATGATGGCACAAAAACCTATACAAGCTAAGAAACAAAAGGGAGAGACAACCCCTTAACACAAAATAGCCTGAAACCACCATTTTTAAACCATAAAAACAGAGTTTTTTGTAGTTGAAAACTAGGCCAAAAACAGTACAAAAAGATGGTAAAACAAGTAGCCAAAACAAAGCTTTCAAGGTGAGTCTTATACCTCTTGAAGCACAGCACTAAACAACCACAATTTCAGGCTCAAACCTCCTTCTAAAAGCTCAAACTAGGCTCCAAGGGACCTCAGCTCCAAGGTGGTCAAGTTTGGTTAAAGGTGTGTAAAGGTGTGTAAAGGTGTAGAGAAAACTAACTACCAAGCACAAAACAAGAAGAGAGAGAGAGAGAGAGAGAATTCTAGAGAGAGAGAAAATTTTGATCCAAAATGTCTAAAAACCTCTCCAAATGGGGGAGAGCACTCCCTATATATAGAAAATCAAGATTCAAGCTTGTATGCATCTCTCCATACACGTGTATGGTGATGCACTTCAGTGAACAATAGCTGGCACAACTGGCAAACAAATATCTAAAAAAGGAGACAAATGGTCATCGGCCACCAAAAGTAGCCGACAAGAACAAAAAGTGGCCGACAAGATCCCTCCCCTTTCCAGGAAAGAGGCAACAAGGTTTGGCCCCAAAAACAAGCACAAAACAAATAGGTTTAGAGGCTTAAAGACAAGACGTTCCGCCAAAGACTTCGGGCGCTCAAAACGAGCACAAACAAGCACAATCATCGAGTACACAAACGATGACATCCGAGTCTTAAGGTCGGTTAAAAATGGGGTGTCTATAGTTGCCCCTCTTTGACAAAACTCGAAAGTCATGAAATGACGGGAGTAAATGTCAAAGCCCAGAGACTACACATTTTTGACAAGGCCGAAGACTCAGACAAACAACCAAACAAAACAAAGAACGGTTGCGTCCACAGGCTGCCTACGTATCCCTTTGCAAGGAATCAAACCAGCGTAGTTCTAAGGCAAGATGCAAATGATATGCACGATGCAACAACATAACTTATGATCATGCAATGAGAATGTAACGAAACAACTGAATGCATGCGTTATGCAAAGAAATGCTACAGCAAACTCGAACATGAACAGAAGTAACTAAACACGCCACGCGTGAAAAACACAAGCCAAACTACATTTCATGTAGAAAATGATGTAAGAAAATTATGCACGCTTAACTACGCATCACGCAGGAAAGGCAAAGAATAACACAATCCATCGGGCACACCCGAGGTGTCAAACAAGATTCCAACGCATTGCACACGCGAGGAGAGAAATGGTGTGAACACGGGTACACACCCTAATTTTCTGAACCAAAGAGAACAGCGATAAATATTGGAACACGTCCAAAATATATGTAACCAAATCAAAGAGTGGTATAAGCATCGGAACTCATCTGAATACATTTAACCAAAGCGTTCTAACGCATAGCATGCGAAAGGAGAAGAGGATGGTGTAAACACCGGGCGTACTTGAATGTTTCTAACCGAAAATGCCCTAACACACCACACGGGAAAGGGAAAAGGGGTAACGAGAACACGGAGGCACACCCAAATGTCTCTAATAGAAGCATTCTAACGCGTTACACGCGAGAGGAGAAAGGAGAGTGGTGTAAACACCAGAACCAGTCTGAATGCTTCTAACCAAAACAAGCAGTGGTGTAAACACCGGGCGTACCTGAATGTTTCTAACCAAAACAAGGAGGCGGTGGTGTAAGCACCGGGGAAGAGGTATAAACATCGGAGCATGTCCCAATGTTTCTAACCAAAACAGGATGGTATAAGCCTCGGAACACATCCCGAATGCTTCTAATCGGGGAGAGTGGTATAAACATCGGAGCACGTCCTAATGTTTCTAACCACAACAAGAAGCGGTGTAAACACCGGGCGTACCCAAATGTTTCTAACTGAAAGGAGAAACGGTGTAAACACCGGGCGTACCCGAATGTTTCTAACCGAAAGGAGTGGGATCAAAGGATAGGAGTGGTCTCACCTGGAGCTCCTCTAAATGAATCGTACATACAATATCGTGCCTACATAAGAAAGAATCCTCACAAGTATAATATAGCAAGCGTGCACATTCTACACAAGATTAGCAATGCATGTTCTATGCAGTAATAACAAAAGCATGTTCTATGCAAGAGATGGAAAAAAATGCATATTCTATGCAATAGGATGCACGCAATAATCAATCGCGAAAATGCATGTTCAATACGAGGATAACAACATGCTTGCACAACCTGGGTGGTGGCCTGGGGCGCGGAAGTACCAAATAAAATGCACATTCTATGCAATAGTAAAAAGCATGTCTAATAAAACCGATTCAGTTGCAACCTCCGATTTACCTCTCGGAGGAGTTACAATATATGTCAAAAAGGATACACCTCGTTCATGCCGGCTGATGATGAGTCATGCATCGAAGACATGTTTCGAAACTTCCACAGAGACATTTTGAGCTGAAAAGTGAGCTTTTCTTGCACTTTCTTGAGAACCGAGGACACAAAACAGCATAAATACACACAGGGAGAACACTAGAAAGATGTCGGCCACCCTAAAGAAGTGTCAGCCACCTGTCGGCCACTTCTGAATCTTGTCGGCCAGAAAAGGTAGCTGTTGGCCACAAAAAGTTGCCGGTCGGCCACTTGTGGCAATCGGGCCATTTTGGTCTTTTTGCATGGAGATCTTTAAGTACACATCTCCAAACCACATTTGCTCACACCTACATTGCCGAAAATACCTCATCTTCCTCCCTAAGCAGTTTTTCCTCCTAGATCCGTGCTTTACATGCGTTTTCCAACGCCCTACGTGAAGTTGATTCGCTAAAACCCCTTGTTTTCCTTCGTTTTGAACCGATTGAAATTTGTTTTCGGCGTTTTTTTCTCCATTTTTTCCACTTGAGGTTTGCTTCCCTCGGGTTTGTCTTGAGTTTGGCGCCTTTTCCCGGGCTTTGACTTTTTCTCCCACTTTCTCTCCTCGAGAGTTGACTTTTGTTGACTTTTGGCATTTTCTACCTATTTTGCTCATTTTCGCCTACTTTTTCACCTTCTTTCCAGATGGCAGATTATATTCCTTACGATAGAGGTTCTCCAGGGATGGAGGGAGATCTCGAGCATATACCATTACCGCCCAAAGTCCGACCCTTCAACCCGAAGAAATACCACCCTGAGGCGTATGTACTACCGCCCGATACAGTCTGTCATTTCAGCAAGTTTACACGAGGCGCACCAGCAGATTTCTTGCTATGAAAGCCAGAGTCTCACCTATCTCATGACGCCTCTGAGGTATGCACTATATTCTTACATTTTCCGTGATGTACTTTACATTTCCTGTATAGTTCGCACTTATGTACTGTTTTTTCATCTACTTACTTTGAACACATTCGCGCACTATATTTTTTTACACTGCCTTCCATCTGCTTGCTTTGAATACATTCACGCACTGTATTTCATCTGTTCATCCTGAACATAGGTGGACTCTCATTTTACCCGAGGATATGAGACCACATCGGCGAGGGAGTGGTATATGGACCTCCCCGTCGGTGTCCGCCAGATTGTCGACGAGGCGAGGTTTAGTTTATTCTGCATGGGGCTGTCGCGCCTCATGGAGAGCAGATCCCTACTGGGCGGGCTGGTAGAGAGATGGTGGGACACCACCAACTCTTTCCATTTCTCTACCGCGGGTGACATGACGATGACCCCGTATGATTTTGCTATGCTGACGGGCATCGAGGTAGGAGGTTGGCCGATCCCATATGATACTAACATTGGCGAGTGGGAGGCAGCCTGGATCTATTTGCTGGGGGCACGCCCACCTATCTTCCAATCGGGGACAGTTCAGTACAGCTGGTTTGCAGACCAGTTCAGAGGGACAGCTCCGGAGACTGTAGAGGAGATCGAGCAGTATGCCCGAGGATTTCTGATGTTCCTCTTTGGTACTACCTTATTTGCTGATAGGGAGAACACAGTCGGGCTATATCTTTTGAGTGCTTTGGTGGACTTGTCTCAGGTCCGGCATTACTACTGGGGCGGCGTTGGCCTCGCTACCCTGTACTGCTATATGAGTTCGACATCCCGCAGGAGCGGGAACAGAGTTGACGGCTATTGGAGAGCCTGGGAGGTATGCCTTACTTTTTTGCTTTACATTCTCTGCTGTGCTTTCTGCTTTGCACTTTCTGTACACTGCACACACATAGTCTGAGTTCTGCTATGCATTTGCACTTTTTGTACATCGTACTACACACCTTGCTTTTTGCATTGTCTCTGTATTCTGTATTCTCTACATTATGCATTTTCTGGACATAGCACACATACTCTGCTTTCCGCATTATCTGTGTTTATCTATTATATACTCACTGTCGCCCTCTTGCTTTTACAGCTATGGGTATATGCCTATTTTCCGACACTTGCCCCAGAGCCAGAGGTAGAGATGCCGCCCGTCGTGCCATACTCTCACCGGTATGATGGGATATGCCAGCCAAGACCCCAAGAGACCCTTTCATTTTTTCGCCGGTATTTCGATACAGTGAGGACAGCAGAGGTAATTCAAAACTCACAGTTCTTTCTGCTTTCAACTCCGATTCATATTGCATATCTAATGGCAACTAATCAATCTATGCACTTGCTGTCTGCAGATCACGTGGCAGCCCTGGGCGACAATGCCACAGGGTGTTAGATATGAGTTATCCAGCGCTTGGGGCGCTTCTCGCTATCTGCTCGTGCTCGAGGGACCAGTAGGCTGAGCTTGGTTCCTAGGTGAGTGCTTCCTGCACCAGACGCTAGGTTTGCCACTACAGATGGTCCCCATGCCACCTCCGCCATCTATGCGGGCCACAGAAAGTCTCTCCTCCCTAGAGATCATTGACTTTACACGAGGTGTGGAGGCGAACTATTTTCTCGGAGAGGAGGACTACACGACATACATCCAGACGTACCTCATGCCTCCCTTGACGGGTGTTTGTGCTTATACAGGGAGAGCAGCAGATGTCCCTTCGACGAGCAGGACCTGAGCAGCACATGCTCCTTCGACGAGCAGGGCCTGAGCATCGAAGGGCAGGGCCAGAGGGATGCCCCCCGCTAGGCAGAGTTTCGACTGGCTAGAGCTTCTGACTGAGTTGACAAGTTGGCGGCACTCTGGGAAGGCTTATCAAATTCCGATTGAGCCTCCGTTGCCTAGTCACTGATATGTCAGGACACCTGATTCACCTCCGGTATGTACTACAGTTTTCCTTTGCCGCTCAGATACTCAGACATACATTCCTTCCAGACACTGACCCTTTCAAATTGCATTTGCAGGCACCTGCTATGTCGAGAGCTTGCTTGAGATGTTGGCCTCGTTCGAGGGCATGATCTTGAGGAGGGAGGCGATACTCGGCTCCCATGGTATTTAGGTAATTTTCAGTTCTCTTGCATTTCGGTCATCATATTTCTGCTGGCATACTGAAACTGACATTTCGACTGAACATTTCCCCATATTGCATTGATACACTGCATGTATAGATCACATCTGACACATTGCATTCACACACCGTATCTGACTTCTGCATGTACTCATTCCGTACACGATACTTGCATCTGATACACATACTGTAGCTGACATATTCAAACTGCCTTTTCGAGTCACACCTCTACCGACAAGACAGGCAGCAACAGAAGCAGGACCATCAGTGCCCCCTCTAGCAGCAGGGAGAGAGAGACAAGCTCCAGCACACGGTCGCGGGAGACGTCGTGAGCCTATCATACACGATGACGATGAAACCAGCGAGATCGAAGAGGCTGCAGATCAGCATGACGAGTCATCTGAGAGCGGAGAGGATGATGTTGACTCAGATTCCGCTAGTGGACATGAGGTTGAGCCAGGTTCTAATGCAGAGGATGACGACGACTCTGATTCCGATTCTGCATCAGGTTTAGATAGTGGTACGGGTGGAGATAGCTCTGCAGAGTCCACTCCGCCGAGGAAGAGGACGAAGAGGGCCTCTAGAGCTTGAGCTAGCTGGCACTGATTCTCTGAATTTTTGCTTAATTTCTTTTTTTTATTGGTGTTAGCACATTGTACAGCCTTAGGCAGTTTTATTTTCTTAAAAACTTGTACTCTTTGTAAAAAGAAACCATGATCGAAATGAAAAACAGCTTTTGGCAAAAAAAGTATTGTATTTTACATTCTGAGCATCACATAGCACCATACAACATAAACAAGAGCAACGGGATTTGAACTTTGTGAAATGTATTGGCATTCGCTTAATTAGGTAATGAACCAACCAACACATAACAAAGAAAGTAAAACAACTTGATGAACAACGCAACAACTCAATAAACAACTACAACTCGATAAGCAATACAACAACTCAATAAACAAATTGAAGCAATTTACAAGCAATTGAACAAAACTACTGAAACAAAACAACAGAACACATCAAAAGCAAAACAAAACATAAGCTCTCAACACTCTCAAAACACAGGAAGACCAAACGAATTCTGCTGGGCACAAACAGGGGCTGTCGGCCACTTAGTGATGACTGTTAGCCACCAAAAGTGGCCGGTTGACTACAAAAGGTGGTCGGTTGGCCACCCACACTGGCCGGATGGCCACTAGTGTAGGGAACTTCCAGATTACTGCCACCTGTCTTCCACTCAGCACCTTATCTTCTTCAAAAGTTAGGACTTCGTAGCTTCTTCATTCCAGCTCTGTTTTTGCCACAAATGGAGCCATTCTTCACTGAAAAACTCTTAACTTGGATTGCAACTTTAGATGGCTCAGAAAAAGTGCATATCCAGGGTTTCGGGATAAACGCACTATTCCCGCTAAGTCGTACCCCACTGTGTTTTCTGTTCCTTCATGTCGTGGCTAGATGTTGGAACCTGGTTACACATGTGTTTAACTTCGGGGGGACAAGAAATGTGCCCAACAATTGAAGAGCTTCAAGTTTTGATGGAATCCCGGCGTGACAAGGAAATCCTGCCCCAGTCCCGTTTTAGTCACATCCAGGCTTTAGGGCGGATGTGTGGGCTCACTTTACATGATGCTCGATCTTTGGTTCACAATGGAGAGCTAGACCTTCCCGGTCTCATTCACTGATTTTCTGATGCCGGCGACTGTGGTGACCATTTTTGGCAAGATTTTCGGCAATATGCCCTTTGCTTGTGTATGTTAGCTCATTTCCTGTTTGCCCCTAGCTTCGGAGGGTCTAGCGTTCGCTTGATCGAAGTAGCTCAAGGCTTGAAAGAGGGCAAGAGCTACATTGGTTTGACACTAGCCGAGACTTTGATGGGCTTGGATGTTTTCCATCGTCGGGAGACAACCAAGTTCACAGGAAGTCCACTAATCTTGTAGATAATGTTTCCCACCCTTCTCACATGTGTTTCTCACATCACTCGGCTCTCAAGCTCTGTTTTTCTCTCAAAACCTTTTCTCACTTTTCCCTCCACATACACCTCTCTATTATTTAATCTCTCTTATTTTTCATCCCTCCCCAAATATGGCTCATGGACAGGTTGAAAGTAGTGGACTCTTGCCCTGCATATTCAGCACGAGGCTATTTCTTTTGCCAACGGCTAGTTGATTTCCTGAACGAAGGGTGGTGGTGTCATTGGATGTACAACAGATCTGTTGCTGACATTGCTTGGCGTTGGCCCTAGTTTGACCTGCCCGAGATAAGCTACAGCATGTCTCAACAACCTAGTATTCAGTTGATTGACTTGACACACTGTGTCTTCTACTTTCCATTCCGGTTCAAGCGTCAGTTCGGACATGACCAGACTTGCCTAGAAGAGGGGGTAGAGTACCCGACTTCATTTCCGATCCGAGGTTCATAACTAGCTCAATATCCCACTGCTTGGAGGGCAAGAGAACTTCTGGCTCCCGCTCTCAATTTCAATTACACCCTTTCTGGCGAATGCATAGCTTGGCTTGAAGATGAGGCGCAAACCGGGCCTATTTTAGCATCTGAAGCTTCCACAAGCTCTGAAAGGGGACGTAGGAACACTTGAGTCATCTGTGTCCCAAGTTTATTACTTTGATCTGTACTTTCAAGTTTTCCTTTTGAATGTAATAAAAAACAACTTTGATTTGAATCAAGAGGTAGAAAACTTTGTATTGAAATCAATGAAATTGGAGTTGTGAGTACTGAAAATTTTCCTTTTGATCCAAAAAATGGTCTAAGTTGTAAAAAGATTAATTTGAAGAAAATCAACTTTTATTAAAACTTTTCAAAACCATTTTCGATAAGGATCACAACTGGACACACCCGGAATCTATCCTTAAGATGTACAATCCCAAATTCAGGAAAAGAAAAGTTGCCCCTTGTCTGAATTGCATTGTACTGTAGCCAGCTCTCATAGTGAAGACCACAACCGAACTCTTGGATGCAGAAAAGACAAAGATGACCAGAACAATCTCATGGACACAGTTGGTTTAGAAGTGTTTATGACTGCACTTCAGAATGAAGTTGCCTACGTATCCCAAAGATGGGAATCAAGCCTTACGTAGTTCGGTTCGGGTTCACTCGGGTATTAATACTCTCCTTTTGTGCTCTAACTTTTGTCAAGGCCGCCTTTTTCAGGTTTTCAACCTTGCGAGCTCAGTTTTTCTTTTTCTAATTTTTTGTGCTCTAACTTTTGCCTAGGTCGCCCTTTCAGGTTTTCGACCGAGCGAGTCACTCAAGGATAGTATTTCTTCAACTTGTCCATGTTGATTGGTTGGGAGAATTCAAGGCCATCTAGGTCCATAAGAATGACAGCTCCACTCGACCAAATAGATTTGATGATGTAAGGACCAGTCCAATTGGGTCTGAACTTGCCCCTAGGGTCATGAATGGGAGCTCGGTTGTCTTTGAGAACTAAATCCCCTTCTTTCAGATTCCTAGAATTAACTTTCTTATTGAAAGCCCTGGCAATCCTACGTTGATAACCTTGGACATGGTGCAGTGTTTCAGCCTCCTCTCATCGAACAACATTAGTTCCTCAAACCTATTCTGCTGCCAATCCACTTCCGCTATCTGGAACTTAGCCATAACCCGCAGCGACGAAACCTCAACTTTAATCAGAAGAATGGCTTCCCTATAAACCAGAGAATATGGAGTTGCCTCAGTAGATGTTCGAATTGAAGTCCTGTAGCCCCAAAGAGCAAATGGCAACTTGTCTGGCCAGTCCTTGTAGGTTTCCACCATCTTCTGTAGAATGTGCTTGATGTTCTTGTTGGCGGCCTCAACAGCTCCGTTGGTTTGCAGCCGATATGTGGATAACTTATGAAAAGCCAAGTTGTATTTCTCCAACAAGTCGATCACTTCATTCTTGAAGTGGGAACCATTGTCTAAAATGATCTTATTCGGTGCCTCATAACGACAGATGATATTATTCTTGATGAACTTGGCTATGTGCGATGCTTTCAGCACTGCATAGGATTGGGCTTCGACCCACTTTGTAAAATAGTCTATTGCCACCAGGATATACTAATGCCCATTTGACCCCTTCAGAGTAACTGCCCCAATAACATCAATTCCCTAGACTGAAAACAGCCATGGTGAAGTCATGTTGTACAGCTTCGACAGTCGGATATTCATGCGATTCGCATGAATTTGGCATTTGTGGCATTGCCGAACAAAACCAATACAATCCTCCTCCATGGTTGATCAGTAATAACCCTGCCTGAGAATCTTTCGAGCTAGCATTACTCCGCTCATGTGTGATCCGCACTCTCCTCCGTGGATGGCCTCCATTAAGTGCTTTGATTCTTCTGCATCGACACACAGTTTATGCATTCCCAGATGGCCTTGTTTGTACAATTTACCCTCGCAGATGATAAACTGAGTAGCCATTCGCCATACTACCCTTTTATCTTTGGCATTTGCCCCTAGTGGATAAGTTGCTTTTTCCAAGAAGTTCCAGACGTCATGATACTAGGGGTTTTGATCTCGTACTTCATCTATTCCGGTGATCAACTCATAGGCCGGCACATACCTCTGTTCAATAATGATCGGATGCATCCAGACTCCCAAAGGGATGTCTATCATGGAAGATAGAGTTGATAAAGCGCTAGCGAACCTGTTATTCTCTCTTAACAGATGCATGAAGGTTAGCTTCTCAAACCTGGGAATCGGAATGTCGAGGGTTTAGTGATAGATTTTCATCATTTCTTCTTTAACCTTCCAGTCTCCTTTCGCTTAAGACACAACTAGGTTCGAGTCCCCAATGACGTCCAAACGTTTTGCCCCTAGTTCTAGGGCGGCTTCCAAGCCAGCGATACATGCTTTGGTATTCTGTTTCGTTGTTTGATACTTTGAACCGGAGTTTGAAAGCTAAAGGTATGTGGGAATTGTCGGGTGCTATCAGCAATACCCCTATCCCATAACCGTATTAGTTAGACGCTCCGTCAAAGTACATAGTCCAAATCTCTTCCTCGACCTGCAGAATGGCCTTATCTGGAAACAAATACTCTTTCAAATCAAATTCGGAGAAAAGAAGCAGCCAACGGGCTAGCCTATCCGTAAGCGCTGGTTTCTCGAAGAGATATTTGATAGGATCTAATCTCGAAACCAGAATTACGGAGTGAGCTAACAGGTAATGCCTCAACTTCTTAGTAGCCCATACCAAGGCCAAGCAAGCCTTCTCCAGCAGGGTGTAACGGGTCTCATATTCCAGCATCTTCTTGCTCACGTAATAGATAGCTTTCTCCACTCTATCCTCAGATTCCTGTGCAAGCATGCAACCTATAGTCGTTCCGATTACTGACAGATACAAAATCAACGGCTTCCCCAGCTCCGGCGGTGACAACATGGGTGGGTTCTGTAGATACTGCTTGATCTGCTCAAAAGCAACATGGCATTGGTCATCCCATTAGAATTTCTTTCCTTTCTTCAGGAGACCAAATAGTGGTTCACAAGTCAAGGTTAATTTTGCAATAAATAGTCTTATGAATTGCACTTTACTTACAAAGCCTTGCACCTCCTTTTTAGTCCTTGGTGGTGACATTTCAAGGATGGCCTTGATTTTGGAAGGATCGACCTCAATGCCCCTCTGTGTGATCAAGAACCCCAACATCTTCCCTACTGTGACACCAAAAGTGCATTTCTGTGGGTTCAGCCTCAATTGATATTCTCTGATCCATTGAAAAAGTTTCTTCGAGGCAGTGTAGTGGCCCTCTCTTTCCTTGGACTTGACAATCATGTCGTCCACATACACTTCAACCTCTTTGTGTATTATATCATGCAAGATCGTGGTTGCAGCCCGTTGATAAGTTGCCCCAGCATTTTTCAGACTGAATGGCATCACCCTGTAGCAATAGGTTCCCCACGGCGTGGTGAAGGCAGTCTTCTCCCTATCATCGGGCGCCATTAAAATCTGGTTATACCCGGAAAACCCACCCATAAAGGAGAGCAACGCATGGCCTGTGATGAAGTCCACCAATTCATCAATGTGCGGTAGAGGAAAATCGTCCTTCGGACTGGCTTTGTTCAGATCTTTGAACTCCACACACGCCCGAATTCTGCCATCTTTCTTCGGCACCGGAACAATGTTGGCCAACCAAGTAGGATACTTAGATACTAGCAAGGACCCTGCATCTATCTACTTGGTGATCTCTTCCTTGATTTTCAAAGCCCAAGCCGGGCGTATTCTCTGAAGATTCTGCTTGACGGGTCGGGCCTTAGGGTTAAGAGGGATCCGGTGCTGTACAATCTTAGGATCAATTCCAGGCATGTCTTCGTAGGACCACGCGGAAACATCTTTGAAATCTTCTAATAGAGCAACTAAGCGCTCGCGTTCCCCCGAAGACAACGTGGACCCGATCTAGACTAGACGTGGATCCTTCTTAATACCCACATTAATTGAAATGATTTCATTAACCACCCCCTCTCAATCAATCAAATGCGTCAAAACCAGAGGAATTTCTTCCTCATCGTTTTTATCAAAATTTTGAAAGTCATGATTAATGCAATATACAAGTGGCACAGAAAAGTACTCAGAAACAGCAATGGTGCCATTTTCATTCAAAGCTTCCAGCTCGTCCAATTCCTCGGTTACAACCGACTCAAAAGAAAAGGAAAAAGATGACCTGGACAAAACAACGGCATCCGGGTTATCAACCCCAGGAATACCGGACTCTAACTCAGAAGAACTGGAATCTGATTCTGACTCTACAGACTCTGTGGAATCACATTCCGGTTCACTACCTGATTCAGAACTGCTGGACAAAAAGCCCTCCTCGAACTGCTAAATAAGGGAGGGTGCGATAGATGCGTCCAGAATACCACCGAAAGGGTCCACAGCCAATTGTTCTCCGATCATGGAAACAGTTAAGTCATCCCCCAAGCTCTCCAGTTTGATCTGAGGATCCAAAAGGAGACAAGCCAGCACTGCTCCTATCTCAAGCTCACTGCCACTGGACTCTTTCTCTGTACTCTGTTCAGCCGCAGCTGGTAAGACAGTCTGTTCTTCTACAACTTCATCCCCTTGCAGCTGTAGGTCGAAGAAGATCTCAAAACTGGGCAAACGCCGCCTTTCAGAGTTCAACCATGGCTCAGGAAAGCCACAAAATGGGAAATCTTCCCCCTTCCGGACAAAGCGGTTGTTCAGGGTTCCTTGAATGGGTCTATGCACTAGCTCATAGTGCTTCCCACTTTGCTTAGCTTTGGTTCTTCCTTCCATTTCCTTTCCTTTTCTCACCTAGTCCTCTTTGGTAGACGTATAACTTAGACCAAAGGTATGAGGGTTATGTGGCACTTCGGCCAATGCAGCAACGCCCTTCCGGCCACTCCTTCCAAATCTCATTCCAGGTATATGCTGTAGCTTATTCATGAGGTAGACTGATTGAGCACTAACGTATAACCCCTCATCAATAGCCAGGATATCTTGCACCACCCGGGCCTTAGCCAAGGTGAACCCAGACAAGAAGACATCCTCACAATTTCCAGTACCGATGTAGTGACTTTCAGCGGAGGATGTAAAGAAGAATTTCCCAAAACAATAGCTATCCATTTCCCATGGGGGTACTTCAACATATGACGTAAAGTGGAAGAGATAACTTTCACTTGGTGCAGCCACGATCGTCCAAGAAGTAAGTTAAAAGTGGCTGGAACATCCAGGACGTTAAATTCAATATCCTATTGTGCCGGGCCAACCTGCATTCTGATCCGGGCTGTCCCCTTCACTTCCCGACTTGTATTGTCATAAGCCCGAATCACCTAGGCTGTTTGTACAAAGTCTGCTAGCTTCAAGCCAATAGTATAGGCCGTACGTGACAAACATACATTAATTGCAAACCTGGTATCAACCAAGATGATTGGTATCCACTTCTCTTTACATTCAACAGAGATGTATAGTGGTTTGTTATGCTCAGAGCCCTTAGGCGGCAATTCCTTATCTGTAAAGGTCAAAGTCAGCGAAGCCCCTCTTGGGAAGACCAATCCCACTAACTGCTCGGGAGTTGTGTCAATAGAGACCTTAGCCTTATCCATTGCTGATAGGACGGCTTGTCTGTGCACCCGTGAAGCCATGAATAATCCCCAAATGGATATGCTTGCTTGAATCTTCTTTAGCTGCTTCAGTACAGCTTCTTCTTCTAGTAGTTTCTCCTTCTCCTTTTCTACCTCTTTATCTTTCCCCAATGCTTTTGGTTGGTCCAGGTGTGGGGCTTAAAGTACCGCCCGCTCCTGGTCATGTGATCCACTTCTTCGGAATACCAAGTATCATTTGGCACATTCTGTCCCCAATCTTCATCCATGTGAGCAAGATGCAAATCATCATCTTCCCACCACATTCCTCTGGCAATCGACAAGAAACTGTCCGGTTCCGTTGTAAGTATTCCCGCATCCACATCACAGTCAGTCTCCACAGGGCCTTTGGCTTTTCTAGCCTTCAGATCATTCTCATCACTTTCGTGTTCAAACCGCTTCAGTGCGGCCTCCTGCTCTGTATTAGCTGTACAAATGCTACCCAATTCCTGAGCACAATTCTTAGTACTGGTGGTCTTTGGCAACTTTCCTTTGTCGTCGATCGTTCCGGCCGTTGCAGGAATTCCCATTTCCGGCTGTTCCAGCTTTGGCTGAAACCCCTCATCAGCATCCGGTTCATCACTGAGTCATCCCGTATTATCCGTTGATCCGTTCATATCAAACCAATCAATCTGTACACTCCCCAGATCTTGTTCATTGAAGAACTGCAGATTACTGATGTCCTCCTCGAGCTTGGCTAAGTCATCTAGTCCCTGGCTTGGTCTGTCCTCCCGGACTACATTAACCTCCAGTCCCGTCGGCAACTCCACCTCTAGTCTAGCCTGACTAGTTAGCATAAGGTAGCGGCACGGGTTGTATTCCTCTTCAGTTAAGATCATGGAGCTCTCAAGCATGCCTTCTTCTACCACAGCCACCACCACAGGTTCAGGTTGGGATATAGACGTGCTCATCATGCACAAGTTTGTGCTTTCCGAGATGAACAGCGCCGACTTAGGTAGGTGGAAGGGGGTGATATATATACTAGGGTCGTAAGAGACGGCCAATGTTTGGACAAGGTTTATTTGCAGGGGTGGAGGGGTTTGGTTATGTGGTGGGAGAGGATTTGTAGTGACGTTAGGCTTTTGAGGATGTGCTATCACCTTATTGTCAATTAGATCCTGAATCTCATGACGTAATCTGAAGCATAGGTTGATGTCATGACCATGCTATTGGTGGAAGGCACAGTATTTGGCCGGGTTGTGTGTAAGAGGGAGGGGATTAGGCAATGGGCGCAGCACTAGGGGCTGCAGATGCCCTTTTTTTATCAGGACCCTCAAGGCCGCAGATAGAGACATGTAGAGTGGGGTGAAAACCCTCTAGCTTCGGGGTTGGTGCTTTGTAGGTTGTGGGGTCATGTCGGATGTACCGGCAAAGGGGGTGGTTGTTTTCGGTGTAGTGGTGACCACACCAATATCAGAAGTCCTTGTAGCTGCATTACTACTCGTAGCCACATTGGAACTGCGTGTAAAAGCCCTCTTGGGTTGTTCTTTCTCGTGGTCTATCAGACCTTGTTTCATTGCATCTTTCATCTGTACCTCTATTTCATGGAGGTCAGCAAATGTAGGTAGAGGTAAGACTATCATCTTCTGTAGTAGCCTCGGTTGCAGCTTACAGACGACCATTCTGATCTAGTCCTTTTCAGCTGGCCGGGTGGTCATCATGGAGGCCTTGGCTCTCCACTGAATGACGAAATCAGAGAAGCCCTCCTTCGACTCTTGGCGAGTTTCTTCGAGATCACGAGTTGTGACCTCGATTTGAGTGTTATAGGAGTATTGAGCAATAAAGGCCTCAGCCATCTCTTCCTAGTTCCTCTTTACAGAATCCTCAAGTTTTGCATACCAAATGGCCACGATACCTGACAAGGTCCGGCCGAAGAGGGATAACTTCTGCAGTCTAGTTAGGCCCATTGGCCGCAGAATATCTAAAAATAGCCACAAGTGGACCATAGGATCACCTGAGCCATCAAAGCGGTCTATATGCGGCATTTTAAACTTGTCTGGCAATGTCACTGCCACATCAATATAGCCATCCTCTATATCTGGGATCGAATTGACACCCTGAGCTCGTTTGAAAAGCTTCTCAAGTTTGCTCACTTTCAATGCGGTAGGGTTAACCTCAAACTCAAACGGTGCCTCCGTTAGGTAAACCGGTGCTTTGGAAGTCTATGGTGGAATCGGATCCACCGGGACGTCCTCATTTTCCTGGATATTGGCTGTCGGAGCAGGAGCTCTGGGTACTAGAATGTTTGTAGGAGGTGGATGGGATGCAGAAGCTGTTACTTGTTGCGGCTGTTGTTGCTGTAGCCTAGCAATCAACGCAGCCTGCTGGACTGTAATTTCTGCTTGGCAGGCAGCATCCAACTGCATATTCTCGATAGTATGTTGAAGTTGGCGCATCATATCCTCTATGTTGACTGAGGGGTGCTGGTCTATCAGAACTGGCGTGTACTCTCTTTCCGAAGTGGAAGCAGAAAACTGGACTTCGCTGAAGGAAGGTAACTGTCGAACTGGTGTGTTATGCCTAACTCTCCTCCGTCTTGTAACCGGGGGTAGTGAAACAAACACTGGTTATCCTCTTACAAGATCCCCAGATCGGTATAGTCGTCTTACTCGAGTCCAGAGTGCTTGGGGGGTAACTGCCTTGTCTGACGCAATTGTGAGACACTACCTTGCAGAAAGAAAAATAAAGCAAAAGAAACAAAAATTAGAAAACGCACAGCACTTCGGCTCAGACAAAGGCAACACACAGTTGAAATCTTAAGTTGGACGACTGTACTCAAACACTGATTTCTGTCCCAAATTTTCTGCCTCAAAACTAATGCCCTCAAACTGATACCCAGACTTGCAACTGATACATACATTTCTGTAGAATTTCACTCTAAAAGCACATATCAAGCAAGTGAGAGCCAAAACACCCCTATGATGAGGTAGGGTTACCCTATCCTAATCTCGTCAGGAGCTAGCGGTTCACTACGCAAACAAGCGGTTTCATACAATCCTGCATTCGGGTGAGCAATCTGTCCTAGTTTGGAACAGTCTCTATGGCTTTCGATATGCAACTAGGTCGATTGGTCAAAAAGGGTACATCAGCAAGACTACCTAATATACCTCTCACACCTAACACCGAGAAGTGAAAGGAGTATCAAATAGTACAACGGTAGTCCAAATCCAAGGCTTGTGTCCCATCGTGGCAGAGCCCGTAACTGGTCAGCCTTATGGCACACTTTTCCAAGTGAGCCTCCGGCAAACTACTCAGGAATAGCAGATGGCAAACACTGTGACTTAAGCGCACCGATGCAAATGCAATGCAAAGAATCACATAAATGTACATAAAACAACATATCATGAGTTCGAGTCAATTTCTCTAAATCCCCAACGGAGTCACCAAAAACTGTGGGCTCGCCTTTTGAAAAGAAAGGCCCTCACAGTTCGGACTCTACCTGTGGTTCTGAATTTAGTCTCACAAGTGCAATGTGAAACTGATAAACACCAAAAAGTCCAATCCGGCAAATCATTTTGGAAAATTGATTTTAGATCAAATAATTCCAAAACTGGACTGCTTTGCCAGATTACAGAGTCGCCACCTAAATATTTTATTTTTGGAAAATTTAGGAAACCTTGACTCGTGCCAAAGGCCACGTGTCCGTCATCACCAAAGTTGTCTCGGCTCGGGAACTTGGATATGATGGGGGAAGGTCATGAAATCAGCACCCCCGCTCGCCCGATCAAAAGATCGGCCTCTACTAATCATGATATGTTATTTTATAAACCTCATGTGTTCTTATTCCGGTTATTAGCTAACTTTACTATGTGACGCAAACGAGCAAGTATAAACTATGTCGCAAGAATTGGAACAAATTCAATTCATGTCTGTTTTCAAAAATGGTTTGAATTTGCCACCCTCAAGTGGGCTTGGAAATGCGGATTTGCCATCAAACATGATGGGCTTAAAACATGATTTGCCACAACAAAGTGGGCTTAAAAAAACTCACATTCATTGAACTGTTCCAATTCAAACAATCAAGCTTTCATCCACAGGCATTCATACAATTAAGAAAATAAGCACATAGCCTCATGGCGAGCATGCGAAACATGGTAATATGATAATCACACTCATGCAAATATGTTAAAGCATAAAAGCTTACCGAGTACTCCAAGCCAAAACAGAAACTAGTTAGAAAAATGCATAATCCTAACTATACAAGATGTTTAATGCAACACATGCAATATATAATTAATAGGCTCGACTACTAATATGGCATATGATTCAATTTGAATAACATGCGATAAAACACGTATTCAAAGAAGATATTGGAATTGCAATGCAGTTTGAATGATGCGCTGAGCCTCGGTGCATGTAATACAAATGAATGATGCAAACATGCGATATGCTAATTGAAAATGTCCCTAATCTAACCATCGAAAGCAGATAAATAAAAGGGAGAAAGACGTGGGGTTGGAAGACATGTACATACGCACGCACACTTATTACAACATTATGTCCTCACGAAGGAGGGTCCGAATGAATAAGCGCTAACTAGCTACGCTATTTAAGCTAATTATTATAACTCAAAACTAATTAAATATTCTAAGCTAATTATTACAACCATTGAAATAAATTAACTAACTACTCTAAGCTAGCTAAATATTACAAATCGGAATTGATTAACTAGTTACACTAACTAATTAAGCAATTAAATGGCCTCGAGGGACGAGGGATGCATGCATGCTTGGTTGGTTTCCTCCTGAAAATCCACTACCTTGCGATCGAATGCCTTTGTTTGCACTCGATTGATCACTGAAAATTGTGCCAACTCCCAGAATGCCTCTGCTCCAACTCAGGAGCACACTTGTGCAAAAACTCATTGGTGGTTGGTTGGCTACAAAAAGTGCCCGTCAGCTACTATAACTGGCCAGTCGGCTACTGTTAGTGGCCATCGGCCACTACTTCTGGCCGGTCGGCTACCCTTGTCCCGAACTTCCTTTTTTGCTGCAACAGAGAGCAAATAGAGGCAAAGTAGTGTATTCTCAAGGTTTGTGTGCATTTTTACTCCCCTTATCATTACACAAGTTCAAAGGAGTGTAAATCTCGGCCCTCAAACCATCAACCAAGCATTTTCAATGCATGATGGCTAAAGAGCCAAGCTTGCACAAGTTAATGAATGCAAAACAAAACTCGACAAAACCACGACCCTATCATGTATGATCAAGGGTGATGGTGACCAAGAAAAGTGACACGTTTCATCACTTGAGTATGAAACGTCCCATTTTTCTCGTGTTCGAATTAACGTCCGATTCGAACACATGCAATACAACACGAAGATGCTTAATCTTGTCTCTTTTACTTTGTTCATTTTGTTTACAGTTTAGCAGTCCATTCTTTAATTGATTAGTCCAAAAAGTGAGTGTCCTCTAATGGAAAGAGGGCTTAAACCACAAGTGCCTTGAGCATGAAAGAGACGTCATGCCGTTGGTTAGTAGAAACCCTCAAAAGAGGATTAAAACCATTAAGCATAAGTATCTCAATTTCACACTTAAGCCAACAAGGGGTTCAAGCCACTTTCAAAGTAAATGAAAGAGTGAAGAATAGAGGGAGATTGCAGATATTTTAGTGCTAAAATGGAGTGTAAAATGCCACTAAATCATGCAAGCAACTCATGCAATTCATGTTTAAAAGCCTAAAACATTAAGCTAGTGAAGGAGATTGCACTACAATCACACAATACAAACCTCAAAGGACCAAACCAGCTCAAAACAGAGCTAAGACCAGTCAAAACAGTAGTGAAAACATGTTGAGATTATGGTACCAAATGCTAGAAAAATATGCTCACATGTCAAGCTGTCTAGGCTTGCAAACAAGACTCAAGAGCAACTCTTAAAAGCAATGAAAGAATGAAACAAATGAGCATATGACAGAGCTATATATGCTAAAATTACATGTAAAAAGACACTACAACATGCAACCAACTCAAGCAAATCATGTTTGAAGGCCTAAAACACCAAACTAGTGAAGCCATTTGCACTACAACTATGCAAAACAAGACTCATATGACCAAAGAAGCCCAAAACAATCCAAATCAGAGGCAAAAAATGCTGGAAATAGGCTAAGTTAAGCTACAAAAAAACATGCTACCATGTAAAGCTAACTAGGCATGCAAGTAAGACACAAGGAGGGGAGGCTAACCCCTCCAATTTTGGACTTCAAAACATGTTTTCCACCACTGAAATAACTATGAATTTCAGTGGTTTAAAGGCCCAAAAATTTGATTTGAAAGCCTTGAAAGATGGCACAAAAAGCTATACAAGCTAAGGAACAAAAAGGATAGACAACCCCCTAACACAAAATAGCCTCAAACCACCATTTTTAAACCATAAAAATAGAGTTTTTCGTAGTAAAAATAGAGTTTTTCGTAGTTGAAAACTAGGTCAAAAACAGTACAAAAAGATGGTAAAACAAGTAGTCAAAACAAAGCTTTCAAGGTAAGTCTTATACCTCTTAAAGCACAGCACTAAACAGCCACAATTTCAGGCTCAAACCTCCTTTCCAAAAGCTCAAACTAGGCTCCAAGGGACCTTAGCTCCAAGGTGGTCAAGTTTGGTTAAGGGTAGTGTGCAAAGGTGTAGAGAAAACTAACTACCAAGCACAAAACAAGAAGAGATAGAGAGAATTCTAGAGAGAGAGAGAGAAAATTTTGATCAAATATGTCTAAAAACCTCTCCAAATGGGGGAGAGCACCCCCTATATATAGAAAATCAAGATTCAAGCTTGTATTCATCCCTCCATACACATATATGGTGATGCACTTCAGTGAACAACAGCTGGCACAATTAGCAAACAAATATCTAAAAAAGGAGACGGCCGTCAGCCACTTTAAGTGGCCGTCGGCTAAGTAGCCGACTGGCCACTTCAAGTGACTGTCGGCCACCAAAAGTAGCCAACAAGAACAAAAAGTAGCCGACAAGGCCAAAAACTGGCCGACAAGATCCCTCTCCCTTCCAGGCAAAGAGGCAACAAGGTTTGGCCCACAAACAAGCACAAAACAAATAGGTTTAGAGGCTCAAAGACAAGGCGTTTCGCTGAAGACTTTGGGCGCTTAAAACAAGCACAAACAAGCACAATCATCGAATGCACAAACGATGACGTTCGAGTAATAGGTCGGTAAAAAATGGGATGTCTACACTTATTATTATTGACACCTTAGTATTTTTAAACTTTTTTTTTTTGTGTTTTTTTTTTGATAATTTAGAAATTGAAAAGTATATATTAAATGGATGGATTGGATATGTTTAAAATGGTAGACAAATAACTAATTTAATGTTTTTATATAAATTAATGATTATATTTAAAAGTGGCTCAAGTTTGAAAAAGCCTAAACCGATTAAACCACACTAGTGACGGAGCTAAGAAATTAAGGTAGGGGAGGCACTTTATAATTTTAATTTTTTTGGGTGATCAACAATAAAATAATAATAATTTGATGAGTTAAATTTAAGTATAAAAATCTAATTATTTATTATTAATAGCAACTAATCAAAATTCTATAATAATGTGGAATAACTCGGACACAATAGTAATGTAAGTATGTAATTTTAGCACAAAAAATTACAAATTAAAATTCTTAATTTTAGAAAATAGAAGCAAATCATTTATAGAACAAATCATTATAAAATTTCTATAATTTTTATTTGATAGAAAAATATTAGAGAGATAGTCTTGATTATAAAAATGTGTTTTGAATAGAAATTATTAGATAATCCCAGTATATTATGTGGTGTTGATGACGTGATGCTTTGGATATAAGAAATCGCAACTTACACTAAGTGATTCACCTATTATCTTCCAATTACCTAACAACAATGAATTATTATGTTTCATTCATAAAATTTGACACTATATTATTGATTTAGACCACCACATAAATAACACCACATGATGCTCCAAGAGTACTAAATAAACTAGATATTGTGTGCGAAAAATGCAACAAAAAAAATAAATAAATAAAATAAAATAAATAAAAATTGAGGGGGGGCACGTGACCCCCCTAGCCCTGTTGTGGCTCCGCCACTGAACCGCACCGAACTAAACCGTTTTGGTGCATTATGTATCAGTGTTCGAAATAATAAAACCGACATTATCGGTTCGGTGTAATTTTTTACCTAAATACCGACCGTACCGAACCGATTACATCTCTAATAAACACATAAACAAATCACGTTTTGTTTTACAAAATAAACAACAAATAGGGTTGTAAACTTAAACCATTCAGTTTAGAAAACAAAATGTGATTTGTTTTCATGTTCATAGTTGTCTGATAAAGTTGACTTTTGTATGAATAACATTTATCGTGAGGCCTATGAAGTAAATTGTTCAGATCATCGATATGAATCTAAATTAGGAATCATAAGAGGAGTATGAACAGGCATAGAAAAATAAAATATATATGTAGAAGAACTTATATTTTTCCCCATATTTTGCTTAGCCACATTAAGTATAATTAGAGGCACAACCCACAAATGTGTTACTCTAACAGTGACTACAGAAATACTATGGATCATGAATAGATACTTCAAAATTTACCTTGAAATAAATTGCATGATGTAAATTTAAAATTAGTATGAAATCTATCTAAAACAATTATGATGTATAAATTTATTTTTCTAAATACCTTTTTAAATTTATAATATTATTGTACATGACTACATGCATACAGAGGACCACATAAAATAAAAAAACAAAACATTATTCCATGAAAGTATATGAACAGCATTATTATTTCTCAACCAGCCACTCCACCCTCTTAAAAACAAAAACTATCCCATTTCACCACAAATAAAGGAAGGGCCACCCCTATTATTCTTAATTAAATCAACTATCTTTTTCACCAGAGCCACAGCATTCTCATTCGTGGGGTCATGCAAGTGGAAGCAATGATCCTGCCCTACGTTGTCCACAATCTTCCCTTTCCACCCACTCTTCTTCGGCCTGGCCCTACTTGGCTCTCTCAAATAGGGCTGGACATAGAGTTATTTAAACCACATAACCACTTAAGTTTTGAAATATATGTAAGTTTATTATATACTTAACACGCATTTGTCATTTTTTTTAAAATAAAGTTAGATTTAAAAAATTAAGGATATATTATATTTACCTTCCTTTTTAATAGTTACATAGACCTCTCTTATAATTTTAATAATTATATTAACCTTTTTATTTTTAAAATTATTTTCAATACTCTCTCATCTGTTAAGTTTGTGCAAACGACGTTACTTGAGTATAAAGTGACGAAAATATTTATAAATTAACTCATTCATTATCAACATGTAATTACCTTACCTCCTCTAAGATTTTGCATATATAGTATCAAAGGCCCACACATATTTTAACATTATTTAATAAAATTCTTAAATTTCATATAATATTAAATAAAACTCTTAACTTATAGATATTTAATGGGAAAAAAAAATCGATTTTTATTGATAAAATACTTAAAAATAAACAATCTTTCTAAAATCAATGTCAGATTGTAACAATTCAGATTTTTAATTATTCTGTAGAATTTATATTAATATTATTTAATCTCAGTTCGGAAAATATATAAATTATTATATATTAGTATGTGTAATTTTATAAAACAATATAATTATTAAAAGTTTAGAGGTCAAAATATAAATAATAATAATATAGATAATATAAATAATAATAATAATAATGGATGTGGTATTAAATTAAATAATTAATTTTTTATTTGTATATGATAAAGTGTAATTTAATTAGAAATTAATTTATTTATATAATTATATTAAAATATTAGATTAAAATATAATTATCTTAAATATTTATATTTCATTTATGATCAAATCTGCTGAGGATTCGCGCTGGCCACATAATCTCCTTATCTTCTTATCTTCTTATAAATAGGATGAGTGGATCAAAACTGGGGGAAAAAGAAGAAAAGAAAAGAAAGGAAAGGAAAGAATAAAAGAAAGAAAAGAAAAGAAAGAGAGAAAGAAAGAAAGAATAGTGAAAGGTGAAAGGATCTTTGACAATTGAAAAAAAGGGTGATATATTAAAGTTAAGGTAATCTATATTATACCTTGAGTCACCATAAAGTATTTTACGTATGTTTTGACTTACCAAAATCTATTTTATACAAGTTATGTTTTATTAGTATATTAATAAAAGTTATGTTTTATAAAGGTTTCAGTTACGTGGTTTTATTTCTGAACCCTATTTGCTTAAAAGAAAACTCATGGATATATTTGTTTATATTTTAAAGAATATTTGGTTATGACCTTATAAACAATTATGTTTTGTAAGTACCACCACGGGAGTCTCATGCCTTGGGGGACTTAAATAACCATTGGCCTCTGTTTGACCACTTTGTGGTCCTCTATCTGTCATGGATCCATTGACCTCTGTTCTGTGCGGACCAAAATGCTGTGCAGAGCTAAGTGCTGCACTATTGTCGGAGCCACCTCTAGAATCCGTACGAGCCACCTCTTGAATCCGTACCTCTGTTCTGACTGTCATTTCTGTGACCTCTGTTTTGTACCGTGGTTATGGTTATTTATTTATATAATATCTGTATTTCAGTTTCTGCTACTCAAATGATTTATGTACCAAACTAAGTTATCTTAAATGTTTTGGCCTAACTAACTATCCATAGTTATTTCGTGTCCCTTATACTCTTGGTATAATATTTCTCACTCTGCCATGTGCTTATAGTTGTTTACCAATTTTCAAGAAACATGCAATTCAGAAATAGCTTTTGGAAAGTCTTGGATGCGGGACTGCGGAATAGACACACACAGTATTTTTATGATATTTTTATATGTAAATATTGGCCTTTTTGGTCAATAAATTTTGTAATAAAAATAAAAACTTCGATGATTATTTTGGTACGCTCACTTAAATATTTCTTCCGTTTGCGTTTATTAATTTATTTAAGAATTGGCCGGAGGTAACTTCAGTTATTGGCCATCACGATACTTAACCCTTGGGTACAGGGAGCGGGTCGTGACAAAGATAACATTCTAATAATTTAATATGAGACTTATTTCTCACTATATACATAACATAAAATTATCATTTTAAGTAATGTATTTATTAGTTGATTTTCTTTTTTAAAATTGAAATAAATGGATTTTTTCCTTGGTAATTTGCATTACTTATTTATTTATATGTAAAAAAAATATTATTTTATCTTTTTTCAATCATATATTACTTTCAAATTTTAATTTTTATCATTGAATCATTAAACTTCTATTTGATGCATATTAAAAATATAAAAAAAAGCATGTTAATATTTCTTACATTATTAAAAAAATTTAAAAATAAATATAGAAGTAAAAAAATCTTACATCTACTGAGGTTTCTAACAATTAAACCAAATTCATTCATTATTAACATTAATCTTAACCTTAAATGCACTAATTTTAATTTGTCCTATTAAATATATATGAAATTATTATTTATTTTTCATAACTTTTTTAAAATATAAATGTACTTTCTTGAGTCTTTTTTTTTTTCATAAAAAGTTTTTGAACTTTTATAAACAAAAAATAAAATAAAAATTCAACCATTAATGAATGTGAGAAATTAATTTTAAGATTTAATTAATACAAATAGTTTAAATGAGATAAATATGGAGAAATAGATTTCAAGTATCATATATAAGGAATTAATTGAGTATTTTATTATTTTCAAATAATTTCTAAGTTCAAGTATAGATTAATTTTAATTTTAGGTGTAAGAAAATGATAATTTTTTTGAATTGTTTATTATTCTCAAATGACTTCTTGATCCTTCATTTCCTATCAACTAATTTTAATTTATCGTGAGGCAATTAGAATTTTTTTTTTTACTACTATATTTATTTTTAAATTTTTTTAACCATGTAAGAGATATTAACCTGCATTTTTGTAAATATGCATCGATTAGAAGTTTAATGACTCAAATATAAAAATTAAAATTTGATAATAATATATGACTAAGGAAAGATAATTTAGAGAGATTGCTTATTTTTAAGTATTTTATTATTGAAAATTAAGTTTTTTTTTCATTAAATGATTTAATATTGTGTTAACAATTTAAGGGTTTTATTTACTATTGCATGAAATTTAAGAATTTTATTAAATAATGCTAAAATATGTATAGATATTTAATAATATATATTTGTAAAATCTCATGGGAGGTGAATGAAAATTCTCATTTGAATAGATAAAGTAATTAATGGGCAATTTCGTTATTTTTGATATTATAACCTAGACATTAGCATGACATTTGTATAAATATCAGTAAATTCTGTTAAATAGCATAATAGTAGATAAATCTTGATAATAGTTTCAAAAGTAAAAAAAGTTAATATAATTATTGGGACTATAAATTTTTTTTTTATAATTATTAAAAACCTTACGGGAGGTAAGTGTAATTTACCCAAATATTGGTGTAATTAGTTGTTGCCTTTTGTTTGGCTATTTATGTAAAGTATTAATTTATTATTATTTTTTGGGTGGATCAGATTGTAAAGTGACATTCAACTGTAGGAGGACGAAGCTATATGTCAACAAGTCACGCACCCAACATCAAGCAAATTTGACAGAATGGCTGTTGCATCTAACTTGCACGCAAGTCCCGCTCTGGCATTCATAGTTTGTGATGAAAAGATTACAATATATATAGTTATTAAAATTTATTTAAATATAAAAAAAAATTACAATAAAAAAAAAAACTAGAATAATTCAAACTAGAATATTAAATAAAAAGTGTACAAATTGTATACTTAAACATCACCTGTGTCATATTTTTAATTATAAAATTACTAATCAAACTTATATAATTCAACTCATTAACTAATCATTTTTAATTGATTAAATTGCTAATACATTCAATTTTTCTTATGATATAGTTGACCATGGTAAAATTCAATGAATTTTAAATTTAAAAAATTTCTTTTTCTCGAAACAAATGTAACTGGTATAATTAATTGTATTTTATACGCAATCTATGAATTTGATAAACAAGTATCCATTAATTTAAAATAATTCACTATATCAATCAACGTTTTGGTTTTTGTCAATAAAAATAATTATTCATTTATTTTAAATAATTCACCACATCAACTAACTATTAGCTTTGAATTTTCATCAAATTTTATTGGGATTTTTCAAATTCATGTAGACTTTTTTTAAAATTTTTTTATTTTTATGAATTAGTATAATGGCTATAAAAAAATGGGGCCTTTTTTTTAACTCAAATTTAAAGAGACGGCTATGTCAAACGCATTTCACGAATTTCATTGCTTTTGTAGCTATATATCAATTGAAAAAATAAATAATTCTTTCTGATGTATCGAAAAAAATAAATAAATAAATATTTGAGGCCCACAAGATTCACAATTGTACATACATGATAAGTTATAATTAATTTTTAATTTATTATAAATTTATTTATCATGTCAGTATGGATTAAAAAAAAATTAAAATTCTCTTCAAAATTTATAGTCAAACAAAATTTTTAAAATTCTTTTCAAAATTAGTAATCAAACTCTTTTCAAAACACTATTTTAAAATAAAACTTTAAAAAAATATTTTTTTTATTTTGTTCTTTAAACTCTTTTCAATGTTGATGTTGAATCCATGATGATAAGCCACTCTCTGGAATCCACCAAAGCTTTAGGTCTAAGTTTTTCGGAATCCACCGATGAACATTTCTCCCTTTTTGTGAATAAAAGAACAAAAAAAAAAAAAAAAAAAACCTTGATGTTTGTCAATATGTAATTTGTTAATAAATCGATCACCTTCTATATATCAACGAAACTCATATATAAACACCCTCCAATCATAATTTGTTTGGTTTGGTTTTGAGAGAGTAGTTTTTAAAAATTGTTTTGGGGAGAGAGTTTAGAAATTTTTTTGGTTTATTTGGTTATGTATTTTGAAAGTAGTTTGGAGTTTTGGAGTTTGGAATGATATGGTGTTTTGAGAAGTTGGTAAAAAGCTAATTTTTTGACTTTTTGACTTTTTTTGTGGCTTTTTTGGCAAAAAGCTGGGTTATTATGGGTAAAAAAGTTTATTTTTTTGGGATAAAAAAGCCAAAAAGCCAAAAAGCCAAAAAGCTTGCTTTTTACCAATCTTTCCAAAGTGCCTTTGTTGTAATTGAGTAGATGTGTACGAAAGAAAAAGTAATTGAGAATGAGAGAGGAGAGAGGAGAGAGAAAAAGTGATTGATTGATGTGTAAGAGAGAGAAAGTGATTTTGGAAAAATTACCAACCAAACAAGTTTTTTTTAAAAAATTTCTCAAAATCACTCTATAAATCCAAACCAAACATACCCAAATGTTTTTCCTTCTTCTCTAAGAACCTGGACAGATTTAACCCTAAAAATAGCAAATAATGCACTTTATACTAAGCATAGCTACAAAGACAACTCGAGCGATACAACTAAAGGCAGTGCCTGTTGGAAATGGTTATAAATTCTAGGTAAAATCAGAATTTTATCCTAAGTTTGGTCTAATTTTTAGGTGGGCCCCGTGCGTCGATTTACGCGGATCAAAGTGGTAACGCGTTCTATGCCGCGTTGTGATTCACGTGGTATATTTGGTTGCTCAAAACCATTACCGAGTGAATGAGAAATTGAAGCCAAAGTATACTCCATGGAAATGGAGTTTTGGTGGAAAATCCTTAAAGGTATTGAGGCTTGGTTTGGGAAGTGGGTTGGCTTTTTGACTTTTTGGCTTTTTTGGCTATTTTAGCCTGGGCTTAAAAGCTTGGTTTGGGAAGGGCTTTTTGGCTTTTTGGCTTTTTTGAGTTTTTTTGTGAGGAGAAGAATGTAATGATTATGGGTTGGATGTGATGTTTTGTTTGTTATGGCTAAAATAGCCTATTTTGTTTTTTGTGGCTAAAATAGCCAAAAAAGCCTGCAAACCCACTTGCCAAACACAGGCTTGTCCCATATTGATTTGGTGGGAGGTTTTGAATGGGTTTATTAGGCATGTGTTTGGTACTTGGGGTGTGCCCCAAGGGGTACCCAAGTGTTTTAGAGGGAGAGGTTATGGGCAAAATGAGCTAGACCCATTGGACCCAAAAACCACCGCGCACCGCCGCCGCCGTCTGTCCAGTCAGCTGGGCTGGGCTTGGGCGCGGGTGCGTGGTGTGAGGTTGGGCTTGTTCGGCCCAATACTAATCTTTTTGGGCCAAAAACATTTGAATTTAATTTTATTTTGTATAAAATAAAATATAGAATTCAAATTAAACCGGAAATAAACTGGGTTTGGTTTTTTCTGTACATCCAAACAGAGCCCTTCCCGAAATAAACTAGTTTGGTATTAACGCACACCCAAACAGGGCCCTTTCCGTTATTTGCTATCTGTTTGAATTATAAACAGATTCAAATCTGTTTGAATTCAAAAACCAACAGGTATCATACCTGTTCAATTCAAAACCAAGGGTCACCTTCACATCTATAAATAGGACCACCCTCATTTGATGTAATGAATTCACAAAGTTCGTATTTCACCTCTGCTTATTCTATTCTTCATCTTGCTGCATTTTATTTCTGAAAGAAAGAGTGTAAACACTTAGTGTGTTCGTAAGGCAAACAATTTGTAGTGCTGCTATTGTTTGTGGTAAGATCATTTCATCCTGGGAGATAGACGTCCAAATTCTGAAAGCACCGTGGAGAGGACAAATCTGTCTTAAGGACACAGTGTCAAACATTGGACTTGATCAGAAAATAATTCGAAGAAATTAAATCAAGTAAGTTATTTAATTTATTTTCAGTGTTGTTTTTATTTAGTTAAATCAGATTTTAATTTTGTTTTAGTAACAAAATAAAATCTGTTGTTATTTATTTATTTATTATTTCGAGTTTGATTTTGGTAATCAAACAAATTCTCTCATTTTCTTTATTTCTTAAAATTCTACTTGTTGTTTTGTACACAATAGAATTTAATATATTTAAATACAGTGAAGATTGCCCAACAATCTTAAGACAGAACCGTTTTGGTATCTTCATTGTATTTAATTTTCTGTGTTTTCAAAGTAATATTCTGGTTGGAAAAACAAATAGTGATTTATGCTATTTGACAGATAGTAGTAATATACTGTCTCTTTTCTTTGACAACTAGTAGTACGATACTGGTGTCATTAACAATTGCAGAATATTATTTGGTATTATAGAAAATTATTTTGGTATTTTATTTTTCCTGTTTTAGTAACAAGGAAAATAAAATTATTTTGTGTTATAATTTATTTTCTGGTTTTAGTAACTAGAAAATTAATTTGTGTTTTAATTTTTTCTGATTTTTGTAATCAAAGATTATGGTTACTACAACTGAAACTGCATCTGGCAGTGGTACTCCTATTGTTACACCTACATCGGTCCCTATCCAGAACCATGTTCATGTACCAATCAATCATGGAGAAAAATCGGAAAAATTTAATGGTACCGAATTTAAGAGATAGCAGCAGAAGATGTTGTTCTATCTTACAACTCTTAATTTGGCCCGGTTTCTCCATGAAGAGGCTCCAGCACTTAAAGAGGGTGAAAGTGATCGGCAAGTTGTTGCCGCTGTAGATGCTTGGAAACATTCAGATTTCCTGTGCAGAAACTACATCCTCAATGGCTTTGACAACATGCTGTATAATGTATACAGTCCTCTGAAGTCAGCAAAAGAATTGTGGGATTCTTTGGAGAAGAAATACAAGACAGAGGATGCCGGCACGAAGAAATTTGTCGTCGGTAAGTTTCTGGATTTTGTTATGGTAGACTCCCAAACGGTAATATCTCAAGTTCAAAGTTTTCAGATAATTTTGCATGATATTCATTCAGAAGGTATGTCTCTTAGCGAGTCTTTCCAAGTCGCTGCTTTGGTGGAAAAGTTACCACCGGCTTGGAAAGATTTCAAAAATTATTTAAAACATAAACGCAAAGTGATGACCATGGATGAGTTGATTGTAAGATTAAGAATTGAGGAAGATAACCGAAAGGCTGAAAAGATGAATGGGAAAAATCCCATTGAGTCCAAGGCTAATGTGGTTGAACAAGTTCAAAAACCACATAACAAAAAGAGGAAATTTACTGGAGATGGTCCTAAACAAAGCAACAACAATGGCAACAAGAAGTTCAAAGGAAAATGCTATAACTGTGGCAAGACTGGACATCGAGCTTCTGACTGCCGCCGCCCTAAGAAGGATCATGGAAGTACAAGCAAGAAGACCACCAATCAAGCCAATGTGACAGAATTGGATTACATCTCTGACGGGGTGAATGACATCAACCTCTCTGCTGTGGTGTCTGAGGCTAACTTGGTTGGAAATCCCAAAGAATGGTGGGTTGACACTGCAGCAACTCGTCACATATGTGCGGACAAGAAGATGTTCACTACCTACAAAGAGGCTGCAAATGGTGAACAGCTTTTTATGGGAAATTCTTCTACTTCTATTGTGGCTGGACAAGGAAAAGTGATCTTGAAGATGACATCTGGAAAAGAACTGACCCTCAACAACGTACTGCATGTACCTGATATCCGGAAGAATTTAGTTTCTGGTTCTTTGTTAAGTAAAAATGGTTTTAGGCTTGTCTTTGAGTCTGATAAATTTGTATTAACAAAGAGTGGTATGTATGTTGGTAAGGGATACATGAGTGATGGTCTCTTTAAGTTGAATGTAATGACAGTTGTACCGAAAGTTGCTATGAATAAGAATAACACATCTTTTGCTTATATTCTTGAGTCAAATTTATGGCATGGTAGATTAGGACATGTGAATTTTGATGCTTTGCGTAGATTAATTGGTTTAGATTATATACCAAAGTTTGAAATTAATCCTAATCATAAATGTGAAATTTGTGTAGAAACAAAACTAACTAAGGCTCCATTTAAATCGGTTGAAAGAAAAACCGAACCTCTAGAATTAATTCATACCGATGTATGTGATCTAAAATTTATTCAAACTAGAGGAGGCAAAAAGTATTTCATAACATTTATCGATGATTGCACAAGATATTGTTATGTTTATTTACTTAGAAGTAAAGATGAAGCCTTAGAAATGTTCAAACTCTACAAAACAGAAGTTGAAAATCAACTTGGTAAAACCATTAAAATGGTTAGAAGTGATAGGGGTGGTGAATATGATGCACCATTAAATGAATTTTGTGCACAACATGGCATTATTCACCAAACTACAGCCCCTTATTCTCCACAGCAAAATGGAATTGCTGAAAGGAAGAATAGAACCCTAAAAGAAATGATGAATGCCATGTTACTAAGTTCAGGCTTACCACAGAACTTGTGGGGGGAAGCAATATTGTCTGCTAATTATGTTATTAATAGAATACCCCACAAGAAAACCAAAAGCATTCCTTATGAATTGTGGAAAGGTCGACCACCTTCCTACAAATACTTAAAAGTGTGGGGGTGTTTGGCAAAAGTTGAAGTTCCTGTTCCTAAAAAGACTAAGATTGAACCAAAAACAGTAGATTGTATGTTTATTGGTTATGCTCAAAATAGTAGTACATATCGATTTCTAACTTATAAATCAGAAATACCTGATATAAATGTGAACACTATTATAGAGTCAAGGAATACTGTGTTTTTTGAACATGTCTTTCCTTACAAGAAAGGACAGGAATTAAGTTCACAGAAAATAACTTATGATTGTACACAAAGTCAAGAGACTAATGACAATCAAACACAAGAGACTAGTAATGGTCTCAACCAACAGGATTTAACTGATGATGAACCAAGAAGAAGTAAGAGAGCGAGAACATCAAAATCCTTTGGTCCAGATTTTCTGACATACTTGTTAGAAAATGAACCTCAAAGCTTTAAGGCAGCAATGACAGGTCCTGAAGCACTGTTGTGGAAAGAGGTTGTTAATAATGAAATTGAATCCATTATGCAAAATCATACTTGGGAATTGGTGGAGCTTCCACCAAGTTCTAAACCTCTTGGATATAAATGGATATTCAAGAGAAAAATGAAAGCAGATGGTTCAATAGACAAGTATAAAGCAAGACTTGTAGTTAAAGGTTACAGACAAAAGGAAGGTCTGGATTATTTTGACACATATTCCCCTGTGACAAGAATAACATCCATTCGCATGCTTATTGCTATAGCAGCGTTGTTTAATTTAGAAATACATCAAATGGATGTTAAGACAGCTTTCTTAAACGGTGATCTAAATGAAGAGATCTATATGAAACAACCCGAAGGGTTTGTAGTATCAGGGCAAGAAAAGAAAGTTTGTCGACTTGTAAAATCCCTTTATGGATTAAAAAAAGCACCTAAGCAATGGCATGAAAAATTTGACCATGCAATGCTTACTAATGGGTTTAAGATAAACGAATGTGACAAATGCGTCTATGTTAAAAACACTGACCAAAGATATGTCATAGTTTGTCTTTATGTGGATGACATGCTTATCATTGGAAGCAGTCAAAACATGATCAAATCAACTAAGCAAATGCTTAACAAAAGATTTGATATGAAAGATATGGGAGTCGCAGATGTTATATTAGGAATGAAATTTACCAAAACATCCGACGGGTATGCATTATCTCAATCTCATTATATTGAGAAAATTCTTGATAAATTTATCAAGGATGATTTGAATTTAGCAAGAACACCTGTAGACATCAGTCTTTATTTATCGAAAAATAAAAGTGATGCAGTGTCTCAGTTAAAATACTCCCAAATCATTGGAAGTCTAATGTACCTAATGAATTGTACTCGTCCTGATATAGCTTATGCTATCAGTAAATTGAGTAGGTACACTAGTAACCCTGGAGAAGACCATTGGAAAGCGATCATTCGAGTTCTTAGATATCTAAGATTTACTCGTGATCATGGTTTGAACTTTACTCGATATCCAGCAGTACTCGAAGGTTATTGTGATGCCAATTGGATATCGGATACTAAAGATTCAAAATCCACTAGTGGATATGTTTTTACTCTAGGAAGCGCTGCTGTTTCTTGGAAGTCCACGAAACAAACTTGCATCGCATGATCCACAATGGAATCCGAGTTCATTGCTTTAGACAAAGTAGGTGAAGAAGCAGAATGGCTTCGTCACTTCTTAGAAGACATTCCAATGTGGCCAAAACCTGTGCCAGCTATTTGCATTCATTGTGATAGTCAATCTGCAATAGGTAGGGCACAGAATCACATGTATAACGGTAAGTCACGACATATTCGTCGTCGACATAATACCGTAAGGCAATTGTTGTCAAACGGAATAATCTTAATAGATTATATAAAATCTAAAGAGAATATTGCGGATCCGTTAACAAAAGGTTTGACAAAAGAGCTAGTGTATAGTTCATCGAAGGGGATGGGATTAAAGCCTATTACATAAGAGTCGTCATAATGGTAACCCTACTTATATGACTGGAGATCCCAAGAACTAAGTTCAAAGGGACAACTAAGTTATGTATGGCTCGCCAGAAATCACCAAGGGATTAAAATTCTTTACCGATTCCTATGGTGAGAGTGATATCTGCAACATATGTTGTCTACAGGGGCATAAGGATAAGCTTTGCTTTTAATGATTACTTATATCTTGATTAAGGCATAAAATCAAGACGAGTATAAGAAGATACTCACAATAAGAATCACCTATATGAGTGTTGAACTGGGGCCGGTTCTATGAGAATGAAAGAAGCTACATTCTCTAGAAATACTCATGAAAACCAGGAGCGTTCAAGGCCAAAATGAACACAACAGTGAGAACCACGATGTGTTAGAAGATATTTTGTGTGAAATCTATTGTCTTGGCTTACACAAACGGCTGAACAATTCAAGGCATCGCGTCCATTGGTTAGCCAGTAAGTCCGATAGGTTATCACTAGGGAAGGTTCAAGGCCGAAAACTACCTATCCTGATGCAAGATATTTTCGACTTATACTCTTTCGATAAATCTGCATTTTGTTGCATTTCCGTTATCATCAAATTCCATTCATGTGGGGGATTGTTGGAAATGGTTATAAATTCTGGGTAAAACCAGAATTTTATCCTAAGTTTGGTCTAATTTTTAGATGGGCCCCGTACGTCGATTTACGCGGGTCAAAGTGGTAACACGTTCTATGCCGCGTTGTGATTCACGTGGTATATTTGGTTGCTCAAAACCATTACCGAGTGAATGAGAAATTGAAGCCAAAGTATACTCCATGGAAATGGAGTTTTGGTGGAAAATCTTTAAAGGTATTGAATAAGGCTTGTCCCACATTGATTTGGTGGGAGGTTTTGAATGGGTTTATTAGGCATGGGTTTGGTACTTGGGGTGTGCCCCAAGGGGTACCCAAGTGTTTTAGAGGGAGAGGTTATGGGCAAAATGGGCTAGACCCATTGGACCCAAAAACCACCGCGCGCGCCGCCGCCGCCGTCCGTCCGGTCGGCTAGGCTGGGCCTGGGCTTGGGCGCGGGTGCGTGGTGTGAGGTTGGGCTTGTTCGGCCCAATACTAATCTTTTTGGGCCAAAAACATTTGAATTTAATTTTATTTTGTATAAAATAAAATCCAGAATTCAAATTAAACCGGAAATAAACTGGGTTTGGTTTTTTCTATACATCCAAACAGGGCCCTTCCCGAAATAAATTAGTTTGGTATTAACGCACACCCAAACAGGGCCCTTCCCGTTATTTGCTATCTGTTTGACTTATAAACAGATTCAAATCTGTTTGAATTCAAAAACCAACAGGTATCATACCTGTTCAATTCAAAACCAAGAGTCACCTTCACATCTATAAATAGGACCACCCTCATTTGATGTAATGAATTCACAAATTTCGTATTTCACCTCTGCTTATTCTATTCTTCATCTTGCTGTATTTTATTTCTGAAAGAAAGAGTGTAAACACTTAGTGTGTTCGTAAGGCAAACAATTTGTAGTGCTGCTATTGTTTGTGGTAAGATCATTTCATCTTCGAAGATAGACGTCCAAATTCTGAAAGTACCGTGGAGAGGACGAATCTGTCTTAAGGACACAGTGTCAAACATTGGACTTGATCAGAAAATAATTCGAAGAAATTAAATCAAGTAAGTTATTTAATTTATTTTCAGTGTTGTTTTTATTTAGTTAAATCATATTTTAATTTTGTTTTAGTAACAAAATAAAATTTGTTGTTATTTATTTATTTATTATTTCGAGTTTGATTTTGGTAATCAAACAAATTCTCTCATTTTCTTTATTTCTTAAAATTCTACTTGTTGTTTTGTACACAATAGAATTTAATCTATTTAAATACAGTGAAGATTGCCCAACAGTGCTTACATATAAGCCAATCGCTATAGCGCAACATCTACCATTTGAGTAGTAAATCATGTTTCTAGAAGTTCAGAAAACATGCAGAGAAACTAGATGAACCACTTAATCGCTTGAGTACACAAATGACCGTTAAAGCGGTCAAACAATTTTGACTTCTTCTTGGCTTCGGGGGCACTATCCCTCGACCCTCATACTTAGTCGGCGAAGTGGCAAATAAAGAGAGCTCAAAACGAGATACCGAATGTCAATATAAACTCTTCTACTTAGGCACAACTCAGGTTGGATCTAAACACTCATAACTCACAGATACAATAGAATGAATAAAAATATTACTAAATGGAGTTTTGTCCAACGGGGATTACCAATTACAAAAACCTAACAATTGGCATTCCTTTTTTGTTCCTAGCTCCAGAACTTGAAATTCTCTTGTTATAACGGATCAGGTCTTTTACTTAGGCCTCGTTTGGGAATAGGCTAATTTAATAATTTTTTGACTATTTGGCTAAAATATGAGCTAAAAAAAACTAGTATATTTGGGATGACTTTTTAGCTTTTTACGAAAAGATGTGCAAAAAGTAGAGAGAAATTTTTTTTTTTTGACTTTTTTGTATGGATTGTTGGCTTTTTGGCTTTTTTAGTAATTTTTTGACTTTTTGGCTAAACCGACCTGTTGCCAAACGAGGCCTTAGTTTCTATTGTTAAAGGTTTCTTAATTCCTCATAAAATTAAGTGTCGACTCTTTCGATGTGGGATAAGCGACTCGACACGATATAGTGTGGAAACGGGCATAAACTACAAAAAGGCATGGTGTCCACACCTATCTATACCCCTCTTGTGGGTACCAATTCAAACCTACGTCGATGATCTAAACTGTCTACTATATAAGTCTCACAATAAAGGTCATCTATGTAAACAATTAATTTCATTGATATTTATAAACACATAAACAAATCACATTTCGTTTTATAAAATAAATAGCAAATGGAGTTGTAAATTTAAACCATTCATTTTAGAAAACAAAATATGATTTGTTTTCATGTTCATAGTTGCCTGATAAGTTGACTTTTGTATGAATAACATTTATCGTGAGGCTTATGAAGTAAATTGTTCAGATCATTGATATGAATCTAAATTAGGAATCACAAGAGGAGTATAAATTGGTATAGAAAAATGAAATATATATGTAGAAGAACTTACATTTTTTTCCCCATATTTTGCTTAGCCAAGTATAATCTCAACCCACAAATGTGTTACTCTAACACTGACTACAGAAATACTATGGATCATGAATAGATATTGCAAATTTTACCTTGAAATAAATTGTATGATATAAATTTAAAATTGTATGAAATTCATCTAAAACAATTATGATGTATGAATTTATTTTTCTAAGTACTTATTAAATTTATAATATTATTGTCACGCCCCGAACCCGTCCCTAGAAGTTCGGTAACGAGACCGGCCAGTAATCCTAGATTACCACAGGCCTTCCTGTACAAAACGTAAATAAAAGGGGCTCGCGGAAGCGAAATAAATATCTAATAGTCCAAGAGCTGTGCATAAATGTGGACATACGTTTACATGCCAAAAATGTTGTTAATTACCCACAACCTTCACATAACATGATCATATACATTACAGTTACAAGTGTACAATAAAACAAAAACAAACTCACAACGGCCTCCCAGGCCTGGCCTCAACTCGGAGGCACTCAAAACTCTTGGTTAGGCTTCAAAATGGCGGCTCGACTCGAGACTCCGCCTAGGCTTGGCTCCCTGAATGCTTACCTATAATACATAAATACAAATAATGAGCTAAAGCTCAGCAAGTAACATTTAAGTAAAGGAGTTTAGTGAACAAGTCCAACATTTTATAAATTCATAATAAAACATTCATAACATAAGCAGTCAACAGTAATCATATAAGAACATACGTATTGGCATATTTCATAGAACCTTTTCATAACCATTTCATAACCATTTCGTAACCATTTCGTAATCTTTTCATAACCTTTTACACATTTTCATAACGTCGATTAACGACTAGAGTAACCGGTCCGTACACCGATTAAACACATAACCTTTTCGTAACATCTTCATAACCTTTTCATAACATTTTACAGTCTAACGAGATCTCGTAACTGGCCATGGGCCTTCATCTTCATGCTCTACCATGTTTCATATCATGGCCCTGCATGTTCATGTCACTCCCATGACCTAACTATCTATGGAACTGGCTATGGGCCTTCATCTTCATGCTCTACCATGTTTCATATCATGGTCCTGCATGTTCATGTCGCACCCACGACCTAACTATCTATGACTGGCCCTGAGCCTTCATCTTCATGCTCTACCATGTTTCATATCATGGCCCTGCATGTTCATGTCGCACCCAGGACCTAACCATCTATGCATGCCATACTAGATTTGCAATAGGACATTTGTTCACAGAAACATTATCATTTCATAACATATAACTTTCCATATAACCTTTTAAATATATTTCATACCAACATAACCTAACATATCACATTTGGAACATACTTTATAAGAACATAACTTTACAGAAATGTTACTTACGGCGGGTTTCCAATACCGGTTGCACGGTCTTCGAGGTTTGCCCTGCAATTAACATTATAAAACCTTTCTTAACATTCACTATCATTATACATTAAATCATTCATGCCTTTACATTCTTCCTTTACTTTTATTCATGTCATTTCATTCATTCTTTACTTCATTTCATGCTCATGAGATGCTAAATGATGCAATTTACATGATAGAATCAAGTATACAACTTCTCCAAAATTTTCCAGAAAAAGGCCTTCCCGCTCGAGCGCCACTTTGGCCGCTCGAGCGTACTGAAGAAAATGTCCAAACTGCTGGGAGGGTGATTTCTGCGCTCGAGCGTGCTACCTTCCGCTCGAGCGGACAGAGCAAAAACTCCGAAACTCTGGTTCTTCTTCCCTCTTTCAACCTCCCATCTCTTCTTTACAAAATCAACTCTAATACATGAAATACAACCTCTCAAACACTTGATTAACACTTTGATTAAACCATCACATTCTCAATTCAATTCCATTTACATCAAATATAAGATCAACCCATGAATTAGAATGAGAAATCATGAACATATACATACAAACTTCATATCTCTATATCCATGGAGGTTCTACCTCAATTTGTCAAATACTCATGAATTCAAGTCATGCATGCTCAATTTAAACATAATTTCCCTTCAATCCTCTTATTTATCATGAAATTATAGATGAATCAACCTTCTTTTAAGAATTCTAGAAGAAATCCTTACCTTGATCTCTTAATTGGAGGGTTTAAGCTCAAATCCCCTTTTTCTCCTCTTCTTCCTCCCTTGGTCTCTCTCTTTCCCGAATTCTCTCTTCTCTCCCTCTTCTAGATTTTTCTTTGAGTCAACAATGGTCAATGAGCCTTATCTTTATAACATATATATCAAATAAAAAATCCAATTAAACCACTTAAGCCCAAAAACATAAGCCAAACGGGACTTAACGATTCAGACGAAATTCAGTCTTCAATTTATTTTCTCAAACAGTTCTAAAAATTTCCGGTATCACATAAGTATATTCAATTTCATTTTCTGAACCCATTATGGTCATCAATTTCAGTCCCGAATTCGTAATTCCAACAAATATTTTACTAATTCAAATAGATCTTTTTCAATTAATTTATCCAATCACATAAACACATACTTAATCACAGATAATGACGTCATACGTGTTGGGGTCATTACACTCTCCCCACCTTAAAAAGTTTGGTCCTCCAAACTTTACTTATCCTGGTAAAATCTCAATCAGACATCTCAGTCACATGTCATTATTCATTCCGGAGTCATTCAATAGGTCACAAAATGTCATCATATAAAAAGAACAATTCAACGGTTCTCTTCAATTATTCAACATGACAAAACAATTCTTGATTCCATCTCATAGCAGTGAAAACAATATCATATCATAATAATCATTCTGAAAAGACATGTACGGAAACAAGTCCAAGTTCCATTATCATATCATCATAAAAGAAATTCATCTTCCACTAATCAATATGAAATCCACATTTGAAAAGTTACATAACGTGTTCAATTATGGAGCAATCAAAGTTACATAACATGTTCACATAGAAAAGAACTTACCTGTATCATCTTTCTTTCTTCCATTACTGATTCTGACTCATCTACATTTCATGCATTGGCGTTTTCCATCGGTCTATAGTACCCGTAGCAGATAGAACATTTCATTCTTAACTTCATGTTTCCTTTACTGTTGCATTATTTCAGTTCTTGTAATTCATATGCATATCATTTCAGTTCTCGTTCCTCTTATTCATATCATGTCTGTTCTGGTCTCTTTGTCTTTAGGAACACATACACACATGCACATGTACTCATGCCATGCTCTATTTCTTTTCTAATGCACCCTACAGCTCTTATGGACACGTGTGTGGGTAAATTAACTCGTGCGCTCTGATACCACTCTGTCACGCCCCGAACCCGCCCCTAGAAGTTCGGTAACGAGACCGGCCAGTAATCCTAGATTACCACAGGCCTTCCTGTACAAAACGTAAATAAAAGGGGCTCGCGGAAGCGAAATAAATATCTAATAGTCCAAGAGCTGTGCATAAATGTGGACATACGTTTACATGCCAAAAATGTTGTTAATTACCCACAACCTTCACATAACATGATCATATACATTACAGTTACAAGTGTACAATAAAACAAAAACAAACTCACAACGGCCTCCCAGGCCTGGCCTCAACTCGGAGGCACTCAAAACTCTTGGTTAGGCTTCAAAATGGCGGCTCGACTCGAGACTCCGCCTAGGCTTGGCTCCCTGAATGCTTACCTATAATACATAAATACAAATAATGAGCTAAAGCTCAGCAAGTAACATTTAAGTAAAGGAGTTTAGTGAACAAGTCCAACATTTTATAAATTCATAATAAAACATTCATAACATAAGCAGTCAACAGTAATCATATAAGAACATACGTATTGGCATATTTCATAGAACCTTTTCATAACCATTTCATAACCATTTCGTAACCATTTCGTAATCTTTTCATAACCTTTTACACATTTTCATAACGTCGATTAACGACTAGAGTAACCGGTCCGTACACCGATTAAACACATAACCTTTTCGTAACATCTTCATAACCTTTTCATAACATTTTACAGTCTAACGAGATCTCGTAACTGGCCATGGGCCTTCATCTTCATGCTCTACCATGTTTCATATCATGGCCCTGCATGTTCATGTCACTCCCATGACCTAACTATCTATGGAACTGGCTATGGGCCTTCATCTTCATGCTCTACCATGTTTCATATCATGGTCCTGCATGTTCATGTCGCACCCACGACCTAACTATCTATGACTGGCCCTGAGCCTTCATCTTCATGCTCTACCATGTTTCATATCATGGCCCTGCATGTTCATGTCGCACCCAGGACCTAACCATCTATGCATGCCATACTAGATTTGCAATAGGACATTTGTTCACAGAAACATTATCATTTCATAACATATAACTTTCCATATAACCTTTTAAATATATTTCATACCAACATAACCTAACATATCACATTTGGAACATACTTTATAAGAACATAACTTTACAGAAATGTTACTTACGGCGGGTTTCCAATACTGGTTGCACGGTCTTCGAGGTTTGCCCTGCAATTAACATTATAAAACCTTTCTTAACATTCACTATCATTATACATTAAATCATTCATGCCTTTACATTCTTCCTTTACTTTTATTCATGTCATTTCATTCATTCTTTACTTCATTTCATGCTCATGAGATGCTAAATGATGCAATTTACATGATAGAATCAAGTATACAACTTCTCCAAAATTTTCCAGAAAAAGGCCTTCCCGCTCGAGCGCCACTTTGGCCGCTCGAGCGTACTGAAGAAAATGTCCAAACTGCTGGGAGGGTGATTTCTGCGCTCGAGCGTGCTACCTTCCGCTCGAGCGGACAGAGCAAAAACTCCGAAACTCTGGTTCTTCTTCCCTCTTTCAACCTCCCATCTCTTCTTTACAAAATCAACTCTAATACATGAAATACAACCTCTCAAACACTTGATTAACACTTTGATTAAACCATCACATTCTCAATTCAATTCCATTTACATCAAATATAAGATCAACCCATGAATTAGAATGAGAAATCATGAACATATACATACAAACTTCATATCTCTATATCCATGGAGGTTCTACCTCAATTTGTCAAATACTCATGAATTCAAGTCATGCATGCTCAATTTAAACATAATTTCCCTTCAATCCTCTTATTTATCATGAAATTATAGATGAATCAACCTTCTTTTAAGAATTCTAGAAGAAATCCTTACCTTGATCTCTTAATTGGAGGGTTTAAGCTCAAATCCCCTTTTTCTCCTCTTCTTCCTCCCTTGGTCTCTCTCTTTCCCGAATTCTCTCTTCTCTCCCTCTTCTAGATTTTTCTTTGAGTCAACAATGGTCAATGAGCCTTATCTTTATAACATATATATCAAATAAAAAATCCAATTAAACCACTTAAGCCCAAAAACATAAGCCAAACGGGACTTAACGATTCAGACGAAATTCAGTCTTCAATTTATTTTCTCAAACAGTTCTAAAAATTCCCGGTATCACATAAGTATATTCAATTTCATTTTCTGAACCCATTATGGTCATCAATTTCAGTCCCGAATTCGTAATTCCAACAAATATTTTACTAATTCAAATAGATCTTTTTCAATTAATTTATCCAATCACATAAACACATACTTAATCACAAATAATAACGTCATACGTGTTGGAGTCATTACAATTATTGTACATGACTACATGCATACAGAGGACCACATAAAATAAAAAACAAAATATTATTCCATGGAAGTACATGAAGCCACTCCACCCTCTAGAAAACAAATACTATCCATTTCACCACAAATAAAGGAAGGGCCACACCTATCATTCTTATTTTTGGTTGATGAAATCAACAATCTTTTTAACCAGAGCCACAGCATTCTCATTGGTGGGGTCATGCAGGTGGAAGCAATGATCCTGCCCTACATTCTCCACAATCTCCACGCTCCCTTTCCACCCACTTTTCTTCAGCCTCTCATAGTAGGCCCTACCTGGCTCTCTCATAGGATCATTCCCAGCCACGAACATCAACACCCTCTGACACCCTATCACTGCCAGATCCTCTACGGGCGGCTTCATCCTTGGATCATCAAATCCACTGTTCGTCGGACACATGTACATCCAAATCTTATCATCCTCTTCCACTCCCCCAAAATACGGGTGGGCCATAAACGCCCCGACGAGTTTCACTCCGGGTAACCCGATTGTTCCGACCCGGTAAGCCAACGTGTGAGCCATGTTCCCTCCGGAGCTATCTCCGCCGACGAATACACGGCTGAAATCGGCGTGATCATTCAACCAAGGCTCGGCTCCATCTCTGGTACTGTGGGCGGCGACCCACCGGAGCACAGCCCAAGCGTCGTCGTAGCAAGCCGGTATTGGGTGTTCCGGAGCGAGACGGTATTCGACCGAGACGACGATGGAGGTGGATTCGGCGGCGAGGAGGCGGGCGTGGCGGTCATAGTGGGGGGTGAAGGCGGACATCATGGCGAATCCGCCACCGTGCATGTGGAGGACGAGGGGGAACGTGTGGGTCGGGTCCGGTAATTTGGGAAGGAATATTCGGGCTGAGACTTCGGGTTCGTTGGAGATGACGACGTCTTTGGATCGGACGCCGGTGGTGGGTCGTCGGAGGGAGGGATTTTGACGGGCGGCCAGCTGATTTTCTCAACCCGGCCGTCTTTGAATACTTTAAGGAAGCGAAATTCGTGTAGTATTTCGGAGTCGGTTAAATCCATTATGATTCTCACAAAAAAAAAAAAAAAAACACGCGCGCGCACACACACTCTCTCTAAGATAATTTTATAACGCATATATGTACCTTTAGGTAGTGTTTGGTTTTCATTTTTGGCTAAATAAGCACCAAAAGACAAAAAAATTCACTATTTCAAAGCTAAAAAACCAAAAAAGTCAATCAAAAATACCAAACGAACAAAAAAGTTCCAAGCTAAAAAAGTTAAAAAAATCAAAAAATCAACTAAAAAAGTCATTGCCAAACGAAGATTTAATTCAGGGAAAGAGCTTAAGATGCCCACCATTTTTTATCCTACAATCTATAATTAATTTGTGACCACACATTATATATATACACTAGTGTATGCCCGTGCATAAAGGCACGGTGTAAATAATGTTGGGATTAAAATGCAATTGTAATTTATACATATTATGTTGAAATTTATGAAATCTGTGTCATTTTTTGATAAAGATACTAAGAAAATATAAAGAAATATTATTTTTCTTAAAGAACTTGTAACAATTTTACTTGTACCACACGCTGTACAGAACTCAAATAAAATAACAACTCCCCCTAAACAAAATACAGAAATCAGCGCTATTGTATACTCGTTAACGTTCTATAATAAAAAGAAAAAAAATTACTGAACACCACATAAAGCACACCAACAAATGCTCTGCAATCTCAACAAATTAAATTGAAAATTAAATATCAAACAATGTATACCAACTGTGTGGGTGATTTTCCGACCACACTGCCAACTTAGTACTCAACTGGAGAACACCGGCAGAATAGATGGCACCTGTCTGACCTGCAACAGAAAGAAGAGTCTCCGGCGGTGGCTCGTCCACTCGGGGGTACTCCGACGATCAAGTCAGTACTCCATATCTCTCAAAGATAACCAATAGTGCTTAACTCACTAAACATAATATCAAAAGCCATACCTTAAACCCATGGGGGTGCCTCCATTTTATAGCCAACTGTAACACGCCCGTGAGGGAACTCACGGGTTACAGTTCGGACTCCCTTTTTGTGTTACGGTTCTTAATCTGAACCAAAGAGTCCAACTCTGGCAAATCGTTTGAGAAAACAGATTTTTGAAAAGAAGTGCCAAACATGGACTGCTTTGCTAGATACAGAGTCGCCACCTAAATATTTTTTTAAAATGGGAAATTTAGGAAACCCTGACTCGGTGCCGAAGGCCACGTGTCCGTCATCACCAAAGTTGTCTTGGCTCGGGAGCTTGGGTACGATTGGGGAAGGTCAGCTATGAGCACCCCCTCTCGCCTGATCCGAAGATCGGCCTCTACTAACCATCATATCCAATTTTGAAAACATTATGTATTCTTATTCCGGTTATTAGCCTAGAATTACTATGTTATGCGCACAGCAAACAAGTATAGACCAAATCGCCTAAATTGGAACAAAACACTACATGTTCGTTTTGAAAATGGTTTACTACTCGCAGGTAGGCTAAAATGCAGGTTTTGCCACCCTCAAGTGGGCTTTAGAAAAGATGATTTTGCCACTATCCAGTGGGCTTAAAAACTCACAATTTTCATGCATTGTTCCAATTTAAGTATTTTGACCTCCATCCACAGGCATTCAAGCAGTAATATCACATAAGCATCTAGCCACATGGTAAGCATGCTGTCATGTTAGCATTCACATGCATGCGGCATGCTAAAGCATAAAAGCTTACCTAGTACTCCGTGCCAAAACAGAAACTAGTTAGTAATCAATGCATGATCCTAGTTCATGTTAAGTGGCTAATGCATCACAGGCAAAATGCAGCTATAATAGGCTCGGCTATCCTAAACATGGCATGTGAAATGCGACAGATAACACGTATTCAATTTGGAATTGAAATACAATGCAGTTAGCATGATGTACCGAGCCCGATGCATGTAAGACAAATGTATGGATGCACGTATGCATTGCATAAGGTATGCTAATTTAGACGTGCCCTAATCTACCATCGTAAGCAGGTAAATAAAAGGGAAGAAAGACGTGGGGTTGGAAGACATACATACACCCACGCACACTTATTACACAATTGCCCTCGCTCGGAGGGTCCGAAAGAATATTACAGTCTGAATAAATAATACTAAATTAATTATTACAGAATTTCTAACAAATTAAATGCAGAAAGGAAAAGGCCACAGCCCCGCCTCGGGATGCGCGAATGATGCATGCTCGAACTTGTCTTGCCCGGAAAGTCCGTACCATACCACTGTTGCCTTTGTTTACACTGCCCTGCTTCTCTGAAAATTGCCAAAGTTCTGGGGCATGTTCCCTGCACATTGCAGTACACCATCGGCTGGATGAAATGACCACCGGCCGTTTAAAATGACCATCGGCTGTTTGAGAGGTTATCGGCCACCAATACATTGCCGGTCGGCACTCTGTTCTGCCGATCGGCAAACAATTCCTGCAGAAGACAGTTTTGACAGCAACAAGGCCAGACAGTGTATGGCATGGAATTTCCAGGCAATGTATGCATGGACACACTCCCTATCATGCAATGGACTCAAGGGAGCATGGCCTTTGACCCCCCAGGCCATCAATGGCGCATTTCGACGCATGATGGCCTAAGAGGCCAAGTTTGCATTTCAATGTCAAATGCAATGCACACAAACATACAAGGGACCCAACCTCAATCATGGTTGATCAAGAGGTGAGGCAATGCACAACAATGCACATGCAACCTAAGCATGCAAGCTAACACACAAACATGCAATGCAACTACATGGCACACACAATGTACATAACATAACATGCACAACGCATTGAAACATGGCATACACAATGCAAGATGGGCTTACACCAATATGAGATAGCCTCAGCCACACTCACATAGGAGGCCATTAGGTGAAATGAGGCAACCGAAATGCACACAAACATGTCCAATGCATAGATCAATCCTAAGATACAACATGCAACTCTAACAAGGCATGGCAAATGATGAAACATGGCATGTAAACATGCAGATTTCAGCGCTGAAACATGATGGCAAATGGTCCCAAAACATGGAAATATGTAACCCAATGCATGCTATAGGCCCCGAAACCCAAGATTAGGCGCATGAAATGGCTTACAGCTATACAAAGCATGCATAATTTGAACATATAATGGAGAGACAGAAGCAAGGCAGCCCCGAGACAAGCATTTTTACAGTACAAAGCATGGCAAGACAGTAAACACAAATGGGACTAAAATGGCATACAAAAATGGCTCCGCAAGGGAGGCAATGAAGCAAGTGGTAGATGCAAAGCCCAAACATAAAAATACCCTTCTACAACACTGAAGAGGGACCAGAAATATGACTACTTACAGTAGATGACAAGCCCCAAATCAATATAAAAACATGCTCAAAATGCAATGCAAGATTAAGGCCACAAGAGGGCTATAACATGAAGTACACAAAACATGCATCAAACAGCCAAAGACCCTTCATGGGACATGGAGAGGGGGTCAAAATAAGACCCTTTTCAGTTCTGATCATGGCCAAAAAAAAGAAGCAAAATAAGCTAAACAAACATGCAAAAATGGGGACCAAAGAGGGGTAATGAAGCAAGTCATACATGGAGGTCCCCAACAGTGTTGAGTCCTTCTTCAATGTTGAAGAAGGGCTCAAAATCAGCCTCTTTACAGTTTACATCGAAGCTCAAAAATACTTGTAAATAAGGCTAACCAATGAAGCTAAAAAATGCAAGTTTAAGGGAAATGGATGCTTATCCTTGAAGAGCAGCAAACCAGCAGCCCTTGGTCCAAGTTTATAAGCTTCTAACCTCTGCAAATGGCCTCCCAAGTGCTGGAATGGAGGATGGAGGTGTTGTGCTAGGTGTTGTAGGGCAAATGGTGCAAGAACAAAGGTGTTTGGAGGCTTGGATAAGATAGATATAGAGGGTGTATGTATGTATATCAGATATATATCTCTTCCCTCTGGTTTTTTTGCTCCAAAATCTCCAACCCAAACAAAGGAGAAGGGACCTCTCTTATATAGGCAATGCTAAGCTTCTAAGACAAGCTTCAAAGGGTCAAAGGGGTCTAAGGGGAGGTCAAGGCTTGTTGGAGAAGCTTGGACAGCTGGTAGGCTTCTTGAGGAAGCCAAGACAAGGGGTCAAGGCTTCCTCAATAAGCCTTGAGCAAAGGGTGCACAAAAGAGGGGTCCAAGGCTCAAAATAAGCACATATATGCACGGGGGAGTGTGCTGGTGCATTCCAACTGGCACAGCTGGGATGCACCAGGCTTGGAGGGTGCAAAGGGTGCAAACCGGCCAGAAAATTTGGTCGTCGGCCAAAATAAAGTGCCGGTCGGCAAAATAGATTGCCGATAGATGATTCCAAGGTCAAAAAAACAGTTGGTGGGTATGCAAATTGAAGCCCCGGAAGTTATCTTTCCAATGGCGCAAACCTTGCATCAAAATTCCTCCTATGCAGAAAGTTATGCCCTTTTTGGTGAAGCCACGCAGACTCGATCCAAACGGGGTGATGCCCAGCTTCAACCAACCATATCTCCCCCACCCGGACTTGGCTTTAAGAGATTCTTAAGTGAAAAATGAAGCCCCGGAAGTCTTCTTTCCGAAAATGGTGGCCTCATAGCTAAAATCCAAGTATGCAGATAAATAAGCTTGATTTACCGAGGACTGCTCGACTCCCTTCTACCCGGATCCTTGCCGAACTTCTTCTCCAACTTGGTTTCTCCCCTCTTTTCCTTTTTCTTCAACTCCGAACCCCTAAGTAAGGTGTTTTGAAAGATTTTTCAAAGATTTCATCTCTCTTTCATTCATCTCCACTTTGTCCTTGCTCGGTTTACCGAAAAGCGCACCATTTACCGAAATGCGAGTGTCGGAACATCATGGGAATTTTATTTCAAAAATGTTTTGAAAGAGAGGGTTTTAAGGTCTCAAAACCATCCAAAATAATTTTGGTTCAGAATGGGGTGTGAAGTTGAGATTCGCATCTCTCCTTGCCGAAGAAACTGAACCTGCGCCCTGCACACCTTTCTCCACCAAGTAAACCATCAGTAGTGCCCAAGTCTTGTGGGTGGTCAAAAATGGGGTGTCTACAGTTGCCCCTCTTTGACAGAACTCGTAAGTCATAACAATGACGGGAGTGAGTGTCAAAGCCCAGAGATGACCCATTTTTGACGAGGCCGAAGGCTTGGACAAACAGAAATACAAATGAATAAGTGGTTGTGCCCGCAGGCTGCCTACGTATCCCTTTGCAAGGAATCAAACCAGCGTAGTTCAGGGGCAGGATGCAAATGATGTGCAGGAAGACTTTGATAATTGTACTTATACGCTACGCGAATCCGGTTTGAAAATCCAAGATTTATGCAAAAACACAGTGTGCACAAAGCAATGTGATACAAAGTGAATGCACAAAACAATGCTAAGGAGATGCACAAAATAGTGCGAAACAGGTTGGAATGCACAAGATAGTGCTAACAAGATGCACAAAACAGTGCAATGCAAGAGTGAATGCACGAAACAGTGCTATACAGGTGCACAAGAGAGTGCGATGTGGCATAGATGCACAAAACAGTGCGATGCGCAAAATAGCGCGAAAGTGAATTGCACAGAACAGTGTGATACGCTAAACAGCGCGAGTGTAATGGAATGCACAAGATAGTGCGAGTGAGATATAGCATGTAAGTGCATAAGATAGTGCGATGCGCAAGAAAGCGCGAGTGCACAAGACAGTGCGATGGAGGTGCGCAAGATAGCGTGATGATGCGATGCACAAAACAGTGCGATTGAGTGCACAAGACGGTGCGATGCGCAAAATAGCGCGATTGAATGGATGCAAAATGCAAGTAAGGTGCACAAAATAGTGCGATGCGCAAAATAGCGCGAATGATGAATTGCACAAAATAATGCGATGCGCAAAATAGCGCGAATGAGATGTAATGCAAAATGCAGTGAGATGCACAAAATAGCGCGAATGAAATGTAATGCACCAGACAGTGCGATGGAGGTGCGCAAGATAGCGCGATGATGTGATGCACAAAACAGTGCGATACGCTAAACAGCGCGAATGATTTTGAAATGCACTGAACAGTGCGATACGCTAAACAGCGCGAGTGATTTGAAATGCACTAGACAGTGCGATACGCTAAACAGCGCGAGTGATTTGAAATGCACTAGACAGTGCGATACGCTAAACAGCGCGAGTGATTTGAAATGCACTAGACAGTGCGATAAAATGCATCTTCTATGCAAGTATGGGGGCATTTTCCATGCAATATTGAAAGCAAGCATATTTTATGCATGAATCATAACGATGCGCGGCACACATGCAACAACAGTGTATATGAAAGTTCATATTCTATGCAATAGAGGAGCATCAAATATGTACTCTGGTGTCTCCGATTTACCACTCAGAGGGTTTTGCAACACACTCAGTTCAAAAGGGGACACCTTGTCTATATTGGCGAGAGGTAACATCTGCTGCTGCTTTAATTGCCGTTCTGACTTGAAGCAGGCTTACACTTAAGGTAGAGGCGCACTCATACTTCGGTAGCATTGACAAGGCCTGAAGAGGTACATCCGGAGTACAATCACGGAATTTGCTGAAGGTGAAACACACTCAGATGCTTCAATTTTCCCTCTTTTCTTTTGCTTGGCAGTCCGGAACCATTATAGCTTCAGATAGGTCCTGGTTCTACTGTTCTCACACGACCTGGGTTGAACCCTGCAGTTTTTGAAAGAACAAATTCCTTTTTGCACAAATGTGGAGAATGGCACAGCACTCTGAGAACAAAACTATTTTATTTTTGAAATCGAGAGATGAGTTTTCGACCAGGTATTGAGCCTACGACTGAACACAGCAAAAACGACTCAACAACGGAAAATAAAGGTAAACAACCTAAACACATTGAGACACGCTCGGAACGACTCAAAACAAGAATCGAGACAATACAAAAGACATGACACACAGACGTATTACAAAGACGAGGGACTTCTCAGTACACGAGGAGCCAGTTTCTGCGGGTATTATTTCCCACCCTTTCTCACTTGTGATTCTCACATCACTCGGCCCTCAAGCTCTGTTTTTCTGAAAAAGCCCTTTTCTCACTTTTTCTCTCATCGCACATCTCTCTATTCTTCAATCTCTCATTTTCCAATCCCTTCCCTGGGTGGTTGATAGATAAACAGCAAGTTGTGGGCTCGTGCCCCTAGCATTCAGATAGATTCTTCGTTTGTTCACAACAGTGAGATTCTTCCACAGAGGGGCTGCGCTATGATTGGGTGTGTAGCAAATCTGTGGCTGACATTGGTTGATGATGCCCTACTGGGGAGTTTGGATGTGGTTAGATCTGTCCAGATGAGGGAATGGAATATCTGGCCCCATTCCAGCGCATGCTTCGCACTTGGCTTGATACCTCGCTGTTTGGAGGATGAGAGAGCTTTCTGCATTTTGTTGTTGACTTCAGTTGTGCCCTTTCTGGCAAGTATGCTGGTGACGGGGAAAAGACAAGAAGCTTGACTCAACTATGCCCCTAGTTCATCATTTTGACCATTTTTTTTATTTTTGAGCTTTTGCTAAAGTAATTTTGACCGACATGAGAGTTAGATTAACATGTTTGTTCGATTTTTGATTTGAAGATCATGCAAGTTAGGCTATGAGCACTGAAAATTTTCCTTTTTTGGGTCCAAGAAATGGTCCAGTTTTGAAAAAGATGGAACAATTTTCGAGAAAATAGTCAACTTCAGTAAATTCTCAAAAATTGTTTTTGCAAACGGCCACCACTGGGCGAGCATAAAACCTACTCTCGAGATGCACCACCTCGGATTTGAAGGAAAATTGCCCCTTGCTTGAAGAGAGCTGCATGGCAACGGAAAGTTGCCCCTTGTTTGAAATGGCACTGCGGTGTTTTGAATGGCAACGGAAAGTTGCCCCTTGTTTGGATAGCACCGCAGCGTATTGTAGTCAGTCCTCAGAGCGACGAACACAACCAAACCCTCGGATACAGTGAAGACAAAGACCAGAACCATCACATGGACATAATCGAATTTGAAGTGTTTTGCGGCTGGACTTCAGAATGAAGTTGCCTACGTATCCCAAACATGGGAATCAAGCCTTACGTAGTTCGGGGTTAAGGTACACTCGGGTATTGACCTCTCCTTTTTATGCTCTAACTTTTGCCAAGGCGCCTGTTGCAGGTTTTCGACCTTGCGAGCTTTGTTCTTCTTTCTTTTCAATTTTTTTATTTTTTCATTTTTTTTTCCTTTTCTTTTTTTTTTTTGCATTTTTCTTTTTTGTATATTTTTTGCATTTTTTTTTCTTCTTTTTTTTTTTGTATTTTTCTTCTTTTCTTTTTTGTATTTTTCTCTTGCCCTAACTTTTGCCTGGGTCGCCCTTCCGGGTTTTCGCCCCAGCGAGCCTCTCAAAGGGTAAAAGTGTAACGAGTCCATGCCAAATGGTTTTGAGATTGAAGCCCTCTGTATCCCGGAGAGTGGCTGTTGTATTGATTTGCAGAAAGATCCACCTTTGGCTCTTCGAGCACATCGGATATTTTTTGCCCTTAGTTCGAGGGGTGCTTCTGATCTAGCTTTGCAAGCTTCTTTTGATGACATCTGATCCTCTTGATCTGACTTTGGTGCCTCTTGTTCGAGGACTGCTTCAAATCTGGTCACACATGCCTCCCATCATGATTGTCCTTTGAACGTTCTGAATCCAAGTTCAAGATTTGAAAGCAAAGGGGTTGAGTCTCGAGGCCGAGAGCGATCCTAAGCTGCACAATCTCAAGAGCGATTCCACACATGTCTTCGCAGGACCGCACAAAACATTTTTTGAAAGTTTTTAAGAAAGCGACAAATCGCTCGTGCTGAAGACAGTGTAGAACCAATCTGGATCAAAGCTAGGGTCCTTCTCAGTACTCACACTAACAAGCATGATCTCAATCATTAAGGGCTTAGCACGCCTCTCTTTCTCTCAAATTGATCAAATTTTGCAAATCCCGAGGAATTCCTTCCTCTTCGTTTTCACCGCAGTGTTCAAAAAGCTTTTGGAAAACTTAGGTCAATGCAATAATTTCAAGGCACAGAAAAGACAGAGTTCTTAGTCAAATACTGCCATCTCATTTAAAATTTCTGGCACAACTGGCACACGGCAGAAGCAAACACAAGAGTGTGAAAATCACTGCTGTTCCATTAAGATCTGTTGGCATAACTGGCTCCAAGGCAGAAACAGACTCGAAAGGAAGCAAAAAAGACAAACACAAAACAAGCAAGTGATGTCTGAGGTAACACCCCCGAAATCACCCGACTCTAACAAAATAGGACTGACTTGATACAACAAGACAGACCCTGACTGACTCAGTATGAAAAGACTGACTCAATACAAAATGACAAGACTGACCCAATACCTAAGTCAGAAAGTACAAAACTAGCATTCGCAAATGCTAAAAGCAGTGCGTGCCAAACGCCACATCCGGAGTAAATTGAGTGCTGCCCGCAGGTGGTTCATCCCCTGATCACATATTCGTACTATCCCCCAAGTTTACTGATCCAGTGGTGATAGACTTTACTGAGCTGGTGCGGCAATGACCTTGTTGTCAAACAAATCTTGTATTTCGTGGCGAAGACGGAAACACTTATCGGTGACATGGCCGACTTGCTGATGAAAGGCACAGTACTTGGCCGAATCATGGGAGGGAGGAAGTCTATCTGGCAGTGGTCGCGGCTCCAGGGGTTTCAGGTACCCCTTTTTAATCAGGACCCTCAAGGTCGCTGATAGAGACATGTTCAGTGGGGTGAATACCCTCTGGCCCCGAGGTAGATAGTCCGATGTTCGGGGATTTGAAGAAGATGCGCCAACAAAGAGGTCGGCAGGTGCTAGCCAGGTTTGCTGATCTTTTTCGAGAGTAGGGTTAGAGCTGAAAGGAACATTCCTGACATGACGACCCTTCCCCCGGCTTGCCCCTTGATTCAAACTGCCCTCGACTTGAGTGGCGAAAGTGTCATCCACAGTTTTTGCCATAACTATGAGGACTTGCTCCTCGTTCAATCCCTCGGCTTTCAAAGCCTCAACAGCCAACTGAAGATGTTCATGGGGACTAATGCTTGCCCCTGCCTTGCTCTTATCACTGGCCTCCACTTTGCTAAGAGATTGGCCTTCTCCCAATGCAGCCTGTCCCAAGGTTAAGGAGCCTTTTGACATGAACTCCCTAGTATGTGATGCGGTTGATGACGGAGCCAAAACTCCAAAGGCCAGATCTGCCACAGTTCTCTGAAGATCTTTGATCATCCTCATCAGCTCAGAAGTAGTGGGTTCATGGGTTTGAGATGATTGGGGTTCAGATGCACCCATCATGCATAAGTCCAGGCTCTCTGGGATAAACACCTTCGGTTTGGGCAAATGGGCTAGGGTGATATATACGCTGGGGTCGTAAGGGACGGCCAGTGTGTGGATTAGATTGAGATGTGGATGAGGTATTTGGTCATTGGGGTCTGAAGGTGGAGCTATCGTTTGGTTGTCAATGAGATTTTGGATCTCATGACGAAGGCGGGTAGCAACGGTCGGTGCCATGACCGCGCTGCTGATGGTATATACAGTACTTGGAAGGGTTATGCCTGGCTAGGAGTGGGTTTGGAAGGGGTTGGGGTTCTAGAAGTTCTAGGTGCCCTTCTTCTCGCAGCTTTTTCAAAGCTTGAGAGAGACTCATGTAAAGAGGATGGAATTTTCGGGTTTGGGGCTGAGTTGAAGTGGTTGGTTTTTGGCCATTGAGGGAGGTGGTGATAGTATCTACTTCTGAGCATTTCGCAGCTGTGCTACCGTCAGTAGTAGCATTGGGACTGCGAGCAACATTCCTCTTCAAAGGCTCATTATCTTCTGCAAAGATCCCTTGCTTGATGGCATCCTCGATTTGAACCCCCATTTCATGAAGGGCTGGAAAGGTAAACAGAGGTAGAACGACCATCTTTTGAACCAACTTGCCATGCAGATTCCGAACAATCATCCTGATTTGATCTTTGTCGGAAAGTTTTGTAGTCATCATTGAGGCCTTTGCTCTCCATCTCGTCACGAACTCTGAGAAACCCTCCTTTGGCCCTTGGCGGGTGACTTCAAGATCACGAGTGGTGACCTCAATCTGTGTGTTGTAGGAGTATTGATCACTGAAGGCCTCAGCCATCTCTTCCCAGTTCTGTTTCACAGAGTTCTCCAATTTCGCATACCAGATTGCGGCTATCCCAGACAGGGTTCGGCCGAATAGTGACAATTTCTGGGCTGTGGTCAAACCCATTGGTCTCAGAATATCAGAAAACAGGTGGAGGTGCACCGTTGGGTCTCCAGAACCATCGAATCGATCAATATGTGGCATCTTGAACCGATCCGGTAATGTCACCATTGAGTCGGTATAACCATCCTCTATATCAGGAATAGAGTGAGCCCCCTGAGACTTTTTGAACAATTTCTCAAGCGTGCTCACTTTCAACGCTGTGGGGTCCGTCTTGAACTCAAAGGGGGAGTCTGGCAAGTTGATGGGTGTTTTAGATAGCTGGGGTAGAACCGGGGGCGGAGCCGGCCCTGTTGGAATGTTCGTATCTGCTTGGACATCTGGTGTCTCCTCGGGTATCGGAACCCTTGGCGGGGGAGGAGCCTGGTGTGAAGTAGATACTCCAGTTTGCTGCTCTAGCCTGGCAATTGTCTCTACCTGTTGGGCTATGACCACAGCCTGTTGCTTGGCGAATTCCGCTTGACGGACAGCGTCTTGCTGCATGGCTTTCATACCATCCTGGAGTTGGCGCACCATCTCTTCCAGACTCGACATATTGTCCTGGTCTAACTAAGCAACCGATATATCCGTGCCTGCTGTAAGTTCGGAAATCTCTACCCAACTACTCAAAGATCACTAATCTGGTAGCTGTGGTACTGGTGGTCTATGCCTGACTAGCCTTCTTTGGCCCTGATTACCCTTGAACTGAGCCTCTGACCTGACAAAGTCTATCAGCAAAAATCCAATGTACCCGAGGGATAGTGGAGCCTTCTGAAGCTATAGTTCCAGGACTACCTAGCAAAAGAGAAAACAGACAGCATCTCAGCTTAACTTCACTGGCACGGATATGAGCAAAGCTGAACGACTGTATTCCATTACTGATCACTGTTTCCCGAAATCACTGCCCCAAATCTGAATCTGATACCCGCAGATATAACTGATTCTAAAAAAAAACACTGATAGTGGTGCCCTCAGGCCGGATACCCAGACTCGCAAATTGGTATATGCATTCCCTGTAGAGATACACTCTAAAAGTACATAGCAAGTAAAAGAGAGCCAAAACACCCCTATGTTGGGGTAGGGTTTTCCTGTCCTATTTTGTCAGGAGCTAGGGTTTCACTACGCACGCAGCGGTTTCAAACAACCTAACATCGGGTAAGCAACCTGTCCTAGTTTGGAATAGTCACTATGGATTCCGAATATGCACTAGGTCGAATGGTCGAAGAGGGTGCCCCGGTAAAACCGGGGTTTGTGTTCCCATACTGGCAGAGCCCGCAACCGGTCAGCCTTATGGTCATGCCTTGACAAGACAAGCCTCCAGCAAACCGCTCAGGAATAGCAGATGGCCAACACGGTGTCCTAGGCGCACCAATGCACATGTAATGCAAAGAAACACATAAGTGAAATCAAAACTGGATATCACGAGTTCGAGTCAAGCTCTCTAAATTCCCCAGCAGAGTCGCCAGAAACTGTAACACGCCCGCGAGGGAACTCACGGGTTACAGTTCGGACTCCCTTTTTGTGTTACGGTTCTTAATCTGAACCAAAGAGTCCAACTCTGGCAAATCGTTTGAGAAAACAGATTTTTGAAAAGAAGTGCCAAACATGGACTGCTTTGCTAGATACAGAGTCGCCACCTAAATATTTTTTTAAAATGGGAAATTTAGGAAACCCTGACTCGGTGCCGAAGGCCACGTGTCCGTCATCACCAAAGTTGTCTTGGCTCGGGAGCTTGGGTACGATTGGGGAAGGTCAGCTATGAGCACCCCCTCTCGCCCGATCCGAAGATCGGCCTCTACTAACCATCATATCCAATTTTGAAAACATTATGTATTCTTATTCCGGTTATTAGCCTAGAATTACTATGTTATGCGCACAGCAAACAAGTATAGACCAAATCGCCTAAATTGGAACAAAACACTACATGTTCGTTTTGAAAATGGTTTACTACTCGCAGGTAGGCTAAAATGCAGGTTTTGCCACCCTCAAGTGGGCTTTAGAAAAGATGATTTTGCCACTATCCAGTGGGCTTAAAAACTCACAATTTTCATGCATTGTTCCAATTTAAGTATTTTGACCTCCATCCACAGGCATTCAAGCAGTAATATCACATAAGCATCTAGCCACATGGTAAGCATGCTGTCATGTTAGCATTCACATGCATGCGGCATGCTAAAGCATAAAAGCTTACCTAGTACTCCGTGCCAAAACAGAAACTAGTTAGTAATCAATGCATGATCCTAGTTCATGTTAAGTGGCTAATGCATCACAGGCAAAATGCAGCTATAATAGGCTCGGCTATCCTAAACATGGCATGTGAAATGCGACAGATAACACGTATTCAATTTGGAATTGAAATACAATGCAGTTAGCATGATGTACCGAGCCCGATGCATGTAAGACAAATGTATGGATGCACGCATGCATTGTATAAGGTATGCTAATTTAGACGTGCCCTAATCTACCATCGTAAGCAGGTAAATAAAAGGGAAGAAAGACGTGGGGTTGGAAGACATACATACACCCACGCACACTTATTACACAATTGCCCTCGCTCGGAGGGTCCGAAAGAATATTACAGTCTGAATAAATAATACTAAATTAATTATTACAGAACTTCTAACAAATTAAATGCAGAAAGGAAAAGGCCACAGCCCCGCCTCGGGATGCGCGAATGATGCATGCTCAAACTTGTCTTGCCCGGAAAGTCCGTACCATACCACTGCTGCCTTTGTTTACACTGCCCTGCTTCTCTGAAAATTGCCAAAGTTCTGGGGCATGTTCCCTGCACACTGCAGTACACCATCGGCTGGATGAAATGACCACCGGCCGTTTAAAATGACCATCGGCTGTTTGAGAGGTTATCGGCCACCAATACATTGCCGGTCGGCACTCTGTTCTGCCGGTCGGCAAACAATTCCTGCAGAAGACAGTTTTGACAGCAACAAGGCCAGACAGTGTATGGCATGGAATTTCAAGGCAATGTATGCATGGACACACTCCCTATCATGCAATGGACTCAAGGGAGCATGGCCTTTGACCCCCCGGGCCATCAATGGCGCATTTCGACGCATGATGGCCTAAGAGGCCAAGTTTGCATTTCAATGTCAAATGCAATGCACACAAACATACAAGGGACCCAACCTCAATCATGGTTGATCAAGAGGTGAGGCAATGCACAACAATGCACATGCAACCTAAGCATGCAAGCTAACACACAAAAATGCAATGCAACTACATGGCACACACAATGTACATAACATAACATGCACAACGCATTGAAACATGGCATACACAATGCAAGATGGGCTTACACCAATATGAGATAGCCTCAGCCACACTCACATAGGAGGCCATTAGGTGAAATGAGGCAACCGAAATGCACACAAACATGTCCAATGCATAGATCAATCCTAAGATACAACATGCAACTCTAACAAGGCATGGCAAATGATGAAACATGGCATGTAAACATGCAGATTTCAGCGCTGAAACATGATGGCAAATGGTCCCAAAACATGGAAATATGTAACCCAATGCATGCTATAGGCCCCGAAACCCAAGATTAGGCGCATGAAATGGCTTACAGCTATACAAAGCATGCATAATTTGAACATGTAATGGAGAGACAGAAGCAAGGCAGCCCCGAGACAAGCATTTTTACAGTACAAAGCATGGCAAGACAGTAAACACAAATGGGACTAAAATGGCATACAAAAATGGCTCCGCAAGGGAGGCAATGAAGCAAGTGGTAGATGCAAAGACCAAACATAAAAAGACCCTTCTACAACACTGAAGAGGGACCAGAAATATGACTACTTACAGTAGATGACAAGCCCCAAATCAATATAAAAACATGCTCAAAATGCAATGCAAGATTAAGGCCACAAGAGGGCTATAACATGAAGTACACAAAACATGCATCAAACAGCCAAAGACCCTTCATGGGACATGGAGAGGGGGTCAAAATAAGACCCTTTTCAGTTCTGATCATGGCCAAAAAACAGAAGCAAAATAAGCTAAACAAACATGCAAAAATGGGGACCAAAGAGGGGTAATGAAGCAAGTCATACATGGAGGTCCCCAACAGTGTTGAGCCCTTCTTCAATGTTGAAGAAGGGCTCAAAATAAGCCTCTTTACAGTTTACATCGATGCTCAAAAATACTTGTAAATAAGGCTAACCAATGAAGCTAAAAAATGCAAGTTTAAGGGAAATGGATGCTTATCCTTGAAGAGCAGCAAACCAGCAGCCCTTGGTCCAAGTTTCTAAGCTTCTAACCTCTACAAATGGCCTCCCAAGTGCTGGAATGGAGGATGGAGGTGTTGTGCTAGGTGTTGTAGGGGAAATGGTGCAAGAACAAAGGTGTTTAGAGGCTTGGATAAGATAGATATAGAGGGTGTATGTATGTATATCAGATATATATCTCTTCCCTTTGGTTTTTTTGCTCCAAAATCTCCAACCCAAACAAAGGAGAAGGGACCTCTCTTATATAGGCAATGCTAAGCTTTTAAGACAAGCTTCAAAGGGTCAAAGGGGTCTAAGGGGAGGTCAAGGCTTGTTGGAGAAGCTTGGACAGCTGGTAGGCTTCTTGAGGAAGCCAAGACAAGGGGTCAAGGCTTCCTCAAGAAGCCTTGAGCAAAGGGTGCACAAAAGAGGGGTCCAAGGCTCAAAATAGGCACATATATGCACGGGGGAGTGTGCTGGTGCATTCCAACTGGCACAGCTGGGATGCACCAGGCTTGGAGGGTGCAAAGGGTGCAAACCGGCCAAAAAATTTGGTTGTCGGCCAAAATAAAGTGCCGGTCGGCATAATATTTTGCCGGTCGGCAAAATAGATTGCCGATAGATGATTCCAGGGTCAAAAAAACAGCCGGTGGGTATGCAAATTGAAGCCCCGGAAGTTAGCTTTCCAATGGCGCAAACCTGTATCAAAATTCCTCCTATGCAGAAAGTTATGCCCTTTTTGGTGAAGCCGCGCAGACTCGATCCAAACGGGGTGATGCCCAGCTTCAACCAACCATATCTCCCCCACCCGGACTTGGCTTTAAGAGATTCTTAAGTGCAAAATGAAGCCCCGGAAGTCTTCTTTCCGACGATGGTGGCCTCACAGCTAAAATCCAAGTATGCAGATAGATAAGCTTGATTTAGCGAGGACTGCTTGACTCCCTTCTACCCGGATCCTTGCCGAACTTCTTCTCCAACTTGGTTTCTCCCCTCTTTTCCTTTTTCTTCAACTCCGATCCCTAAGTAAGGTGTTTTGAAAGATTTTTCAAAGATTTCATCTCTCTTTCATTCATCTCCACTTTGTCCTTGCTCGGTTTACCGAAAAGCGCACCATTTACCGAAATGCGAGCGTCGGAACATCGTGGGAATTTTATTTCAAAAATGTTTTGAAAGAGAGGGTTTTAAGGTCTCAAAACCATCCAAAATAATTTTGGTTCAAAATGGGGTGTGAAGTTGAGATTCGCCTCTCTCCTTGCCGAAGAAACTGAACCTGCGCCCTGCACACCTTTCTCCACCAAGTAAACCATCAGTAGTGCCCAAGTCTTGTGGGTGGTCAAAAATGGGGTGTCTACACCAACATAATCCTAGTCCCAATAGAAGCCTAACTTTAATGGACTCAGGATTACTGCTAATCTTGGACTCCCAGTAGGATTAGGATAAACTCTCTAAGAGTCTTATTTTTACCCAAACTGAAGTCTTCTCCCATTTTAGGACTCTTGTCCCTTATCCGCTTATCTCGGATTTCGGTATTCTCGCAGATAACCTCGGCCTAGCCGAGATCATCTCGGCATCATGACCAGGACACGTGACACCTCGGCTGACACTTCGGTGTCACCTCGGCCACGTGTTGTCATTCAAAAATTATGTCCCCACAACTGCCCCCTAGGTTCTATTACCTCGGCATCCTGAGGTGATGGAACCTATATCATTTATTCTTCTTAGCACGTCGGCTAAGCTCGCTTCATCATTTATTGCCGAAGTCAGAACTCGACGGCTCAATATGACCAAGACATATAGTCTGCTTTCATCAATGCCTTAGAACCAACGACCAAGTTTGTTCAAGTTTCTCAGCCGAAACCGTCCTCCTTCGCAACCGTCTCGGGGTGACACACCTCGGTTATACAAACTGATGATTTACCTTGGCAAGTACCCAAGTACCTTTTCTTGGCATAACCTTGGTTTCACCTTGTAAATTTTTTCATAAAATTTCAACAAGGGTTTAACCTCGGCTTAACTTTAACTTGTAAATTGTCCACAAATTTCAACAAGTGTTAAGCAATGATTTCGGTTTAACTTCAACTTGTAAACTTTTCTCAAGTTTCAACAAGTGTTAAACAATGATTTCGGTTTAACTTCAACTTGTAAATTGTCCACAAATTTCAACAAGTGTTAAACAATGATTTCGGTTTAACTTCAACTTGTAAACTTTTCTCAAGTTTCAACAAGTATTAAACAATGATTTCGGTTTAACTTCAACTTGTAAATTGTCCACAAATTTCAACAAGTGTTAAACAGTTATTTCAGTTTAACTTCAACTTGTAAATTGTCCACAAATTTCAACAAGTGTTAAACAATGATTTCGGTAAGCTCTTCTCTTCTCTTCTCGGACTTAATCATCTTAGGCCGAGATCTTGTCTTCTGGGATCTGGGATCCGAGATCTGGAATCTGGGATCTGCTTACTTGTGCTGAGCTCTTGTCTTCTCATATCTAGTGTTATCTCGGCTTCGCTACGGCAAACCATTTCTCTTCTCTGGTTTGGACGCCTTTGTCCCCGGCGTGTCCTCCTCGGCTCTGGCATACTTTTCTATCCTGGCCATCAGCTCCTCCATGCTTTTCAGCAATGTCTTTGCCAGTGATTTTCGAAGCAGGCAGTCATCCTTCAAGTCGCTTTTAAACGACACGACCGCCACCTCTTGGTTGCATCCTGGTATTCGGTTGAATACCTCATAATACCTTTTGGCATAGGCCCTAAGGCTGTCATCCCCGCCGATCTTCAGGGCTATTAGGGCGTCCACCCTCAATGGCTGTAACTTGTTTGTCATGAACCTGGCCACAAACATCTCGGCCAGGCCTTCCCAGGTTTTCACAGTTCCTTTCGGCAAATTGTGAAACCAATCCAATGCAATTTCTCCGAAGGATGAGGGGAACACCTTGCAGAGCAACGGCTCGTTCTCGGTGTACAATGCCATCGAGTTCAGGTACAAGCCGACGTGAAAGTTTTGGTCCAATTTGCCGTCGTATATCTGGAACCTTGGCATACTGAACCTTTTCGGAGCCTCAAATTTGTCCAATTCTATCGAGAACGGTATCCTCGGCTTGACAGGTGAGGTCACCTCGGCATCTTGTCACTTTCTCTAGAGGTAATCCCTCAGATCCTCCGTGGTTCGTCCAGGAGCTCGGCTATCTCCGGATTTCAGCCTTTTTGGTGCACTACTTCCTGTGTCATTGTGAGTCCTTTTGGACCTCCCTCCATTGGTCGCGTCGAAACAGAGTTCCTTTCCCTGAACATGTCGATATTCTTTGGAGTCAGCTTCCTTGGTGCGATGTGTCCTCTGTGAATGTCCCCTTCTGGATTCTCCTCGTCCGACCTCCCTTGAAGGCTGGTGAGAATGTTCCTTGGTCCTATCGTGTTGAGGAGTCGTAGGAGTTGTCTTCTGCCCCCTACCTGGGCATCTTTCTTGGCTGCTGGAGTCGGTGTATCTTGTGACGGGAATGGTGGCTGCATGACGTTGTTCTGTATCATGGAATTGACAACCGTTTGCAAGTCCGCCAATTTGTTCGCCATTCCCTTTATCTCGTCGTCCCTTCGTGAACATCTTTTTTTCCATACCTGGAGGTCGTCCTCGTTATAATACTCGCTTCGGTCTGATTTCTTCGGCACGTCGCCCTCCTGGCTGACGTCCTCTTCTCCGTGATTCTTATCACGAGTTTCTTCGTTGTAGTTGTCTTCTTCGACGCCAAGGTCAATATGTTTCCCACTCTCAGTAGGGGTGTCGTCCCCAACCTTCTCTTTCTGTTCGTCGTTGACCATCTATTCTCCTTTCGTTCCCACAGACGGCGCCAAATTGTATAGGTGATTTTCCAACCACACTGCCAACTTAGTACTCAACTGGAGAACACCGGCAGAATAGATGGCACTTGTCTGACCTGCAACAGAAAAAAGAGTCTCTGGCGGTGGCTCGTCCACCCGGGGGTACTCCGACAATCAAGTCAGTACTCCATATCTCTCAAAGATAACCAATAGTGCTTAACTCACTAGACAGAATATCAAAAGCCATACCTTAGACCCATGGGGGTGCCTCCCTTTTATAGTCAACATAATCTTAGTCCCAATAGAAGCCTAACTTTAATGGACTCATGATTACTGCTAATCTTGGACTCCCAGTAGGATTAGGATAAACTCTCTAAGAGTCTTATCTTTACCCAAACTGAAGTCTTCTCCCATTTTAAGACTCTTGTCCCTTATCTGCTTATCTCGGATTCCGATATTCTCGCAGATAACCTCGGCCTAGCCGAGATCATCTCGGCATCATGACCAGGACACGTGACACCTCGGCTGACACTTCGGTGTCACCTCGACCACGTGTTGTCATTCAAAAATTATGTCCCCACACCAACTTGTACTCTGCAATTCCAAACTTAGGGGATTCCAAAACTTAGCACAAAGTTATTCCCAAAGTAACTCAAAATTTACCAACATATATTGTCTTAAGCAAGGCATTTATTTTGTTTCTAAGATTAATCTGTGTTCACCAAAAAAAAAAGAGATTTATCTACGTTTATCTTCCCTTTTTTTTGTTTTTTTGTTTTTCAATTTTTTCAATCCTCATTATGCACATTTTCTTTTTGGTTTAAATCTTCAACACATACTCCCAACAATCACCAAAATGTGTAATTGCTAAGCCAACATTTTCTTATGGTGGGAAAAGATATCTAGTGTACAATGCATGAGTCAGTCAAATAAGCCATTATATTAGGTTTCTCACAGGTCATATCAATCCATTCTATTTCATTCCACTACTTTACATTCACCAAAACCACTCACAGAAAAGCTACAAAGACTACTACAACACCCTTTACTAAGCTCCATAAGAAAAGAAAGATTGAGAAAAAATAATCTAGTGGAAAAAGCAAATAAAAGCAAAAAGTTTGAGCAATACTATTTTTTTTATCATGGTTTACTGCTCATTAGTCTCATTTTGCTTCCATCTTTTATGCAAATAGAAAGAGAGCTTTGTTTAAAACATAACTACAAAATGGGGGGAGGGAGAAATTTTTTACAAACCCAATAATCACCGAAGACCTAATAAGTAACAGACCAAAAAATTTAACTTTTATCAAAATTATATGAGTAATGAAATAGATGTAATAAAGAAAAATTGTGTGAAAGGGTTTATACCTTTGATTATATCGAAAACCTAGAAATTGATGACCACCAACAAAAAACATAGCACAATACGAAAACAGCATAAAGTAACAAACTAAAACTTTGGAGAAAACTAACGATTAGAGGTAGAAAGGAAATGACATATTTATCAAAACTTTAATGAAAAATATTATCAAAGAAATCAAAAAATTGATGAACTGCAGCAAGAAGAAATCAGATATTAGAAATTGAATTATAGAAATATAACAATCGAAACGAAGGAAAGAAAATAATTAATCAAAATATCATTAATGTTTGTAGACAGTGCAAGGGAAAAATTACATGGATGTCCATTATACACGGAGTAAGTAAAAGAAAATAACGGTATCTTAGGTGACTGTCAAGGCTCGAATCACTTTCATAGTTCATTATCAAAGAGAATCAACATAGATGTCCATACTCTACAGAGCATAGCATTTTCAAAATTCAAAATCACACCTAAAACACTAACTAAAGAAAAATAATAATTTTGTTACAAAGATTAAGGAGTGATTGACAACAAAAAAAGAACCCCCCATCATTCAAACGTAAAGCATTTCCCAAATCAAATTGATTCATTAAAATCCCAATTCAACTGAAACACATGCATAACAAAACAAATTAGAAAAAATGTAATTGTTTCAGTTTTAAGCACTACTTGAGTTATCGAGTCTAAAAAAGAAGGGAAAAAAAAATAATAAACAAAGCTCGAAGTATAGTTTCTATCACAACATACCAATCCACATTCTCAAATAATAATAAAAAATTAGGTTTCTTACATATTTGTACTTCAATGGAGGCTCCAATTACCGTCATCAGCCAAGTCTCAAATTCTACAGGATTTAACCACTGTCATCAACATCTGTAAGTAAACCTGACATGGTAGCAAAGTCATGCCACTTGAGAAATAATCAAACCAAGCAACCATATGGATTGAAAAACGTACAGTCAGTTGAGAAAATAAAAAATAAAGGATGTAAATATCACAAATAAATGGCTTAATTTGCTTTTTTTTTTTAAAAAAAAGAAAGAGAATAAGTGGATGACACATGCCGATGGCACTTCTCAACATACTTGAATTCAAATGTGAACAACAAAATTAAGAATTCAAACACAAAAAAATGATATGTCCAGGTTCAACTCTTAAAAATGAAAGGTTTTTCATGCCCACAAAGAGAATAAAAACTAAAGTACATTGTAAAACAAAAAGATGGCATGCTCACAAAGAGAATACAAACTAAGGTACACTCACCCACACCATGTAGAACATTGTAAAACAAAAAGATTGCATGCTCACAAGGAGAAAACAAACTAAGGTACACTCACCCACAACTGGGGAACATTGTAAAACCTGACATGCATTTGCTAGTGGGTCTAATTTGTGGTTAATTTTTTTTATTTTTTTCCTAGATTATTAAATCCCAAGGGGAATAAAGAAGAAATTAAAAAAAAAAATTTAAAAAAAAAGTAAAACTAAACCAATTGGAGTAAACAATAATGAAAACAAAAAGGAAACTAATTCATATAAATGAGATAGAAAACTAATATTACATCAAAAAACACTAAACAAAAACAGTCAATAAAAGAGGAAATAACGTAAGTTATACGCTATTGTCAATTGAGAGAAAGAGAGAGAGAGAGTCACCGAAAAACAACTCCATTGAGATTCTAATGATCTTCAAAATAGCATAAGTCACCTCGCAAAAATGGGAGATCACACAGCGTTAACAAAATCAAATTGACAACTCATAACAGGGAAACAAAATTAAAAAAAACCAATTTGGTAGTGTTTTTTTGTATTATTTGAAGCCTACAATATTCTCAAGACACAGAAAAGTGGAAAAAAACTAACACACAAATATTATTGTCAACTCGAATTGCTACGGAATTTGTTTCCCAATGGAAACCAAGCACCCTATAACCAACAAATAACTTCAACTAATAATAATAATAATAATAATAATAATAATAATAATAATAATAAATCAACTATTAATAGGTACCAAAGGATATAGTTCAAATTTATCACAATTTTAGCAATAAAACAAACTAATTAATCTAACTACAAATCTAATTAATTAAATCCAGCATAATTAATTACAAATCCAATTAATTAAAGTTTCTAGCAACTTTTCCTATGGTTTCAACATATCTGGCATAACTAACTAATTAAAATACCTGTTTGGGATAACATCTCTACCAAAACCAAGACACTGAAACAGAGCCAGCAACCCACAACCTTGATCTTCTCCATTGTCGCCGTTGAAGTTGTTGCACCATATGAAGTAGATCACATAATGGTGCTTAAAGATGGAGCAGAAAAAATATAAAGAGATAGATTAATGGTGCCCAAACAAATAATCCAAGTCAATTAAGGAAAATAACAATTCAGAACATTAGCACTTGTTCTTGAGTACAAAACCCAATAAAAATAATAATAATTTTGATAAAAATACATTCATAATAGACCTTTCAGTCAAACCCAAAAATGACAATACCGAAAATTTCATTTTCTTTACTTTTGCTACCACTTTCTCAGCAACCAAACAGGACAAATATTTTTGTATAACTACATCTGATAAATTTCTATGCTGATAACAAATAATAAAAAAAAAAAAAAGGAAAGAGAAAAAGAAAAACAAACCCAAATAAAAGTGGGGAAGTGTGAGAGTGAGAGGGAGAGGGAGCGGAGGCAAATATTTATTATCATATCAAAATCCAAAATCCAAAATCCAAATAAAAACCCTAGATTCTCACATCTTTTTCCAAAAAAAAAAAACAATAGGGAGTATAGCTTTCTACCTTGGAGCTATGTAGAGAGAGAGGAGGTAGAGATTGAGGCAGATGGTAGAAATCACCCCCTCTCAGTGGTGCTATATTCCACTAGAGCTATATTCCGGAAATCACCACCGGAGATTAAACTTCTAAAGAGACAAAGCTTGGTAGAAAGAGGAAGATGTGTGGTGGGAAGAAGAGGTGTGAGAGAGAATGGAGTTTGGAAATAAAAATTTAAAAGAGGAGGAAAATATAAAAAATAAAATTTAAAAAAATAACAATAAAAATGATAGAATTTGGAAATTTGAATTTAATTAGACACCAAGAAACAAAAAATTAGCAATGCTAATCAACAACCATAAAAAAATCTTTTTAATGTTTTTTTTTAATAACCTTAAACAAAATTAACCATATATGACGGTCAAATATTTTTTCCAAATCACTTGGTAGCAAATCTATATAATCACAAAAGATTAGACAAAAAAACATATGTCTAAAAACTAATTCCATTTAATCCAATAACAATAAAAAATGATAAAATTCTATTTTGAACTAACCCAAAATTATAGAAAGAGGATACCATAAACTAATAATTAGCCAAAGGAAACTCAAAATTACACAGTAATCTATGATTAGCCAAATGAAACTCAACAAAAATAAAATAAAATAAAATAAAAATTTGAAGAGGTTGGTCTCATTTGAACTTCGGCTCAAATTAGAAAGGAATAAAATCTCAGTGACTGGTAACCAAGTTGACAATGTCCAACAGTGCAAAAAACAAAGTTGCATTTTAAATAATGTTATGTGCTCTCTAAGAAACATATAGTGTAATTTTGGCTTGTTCAAATTCAACTAAACAAAGTTTTGATCAAAAAGAAAAAATAAATTCAACTAAACAAAATTGACAAAAAAGAAAAAATGGTCCAATAATGGTTATGAAGGCCTTTCTTAGGCAGTGTGTATTGTGGGAAATCAGAAATCAACTTTGTGTGCCACTTCTATGCACTCATATAAAACATCTTAATTCATAAACAAAAATAAAAGAAAATATAAATAAAAATAAATGGAAGACAAACAAACAAATTTAAACAGTAAAGTGGCAAACTCATTGCCCTCAAAGAATTATAGATTCTTTGAGTCTTTCTATAACAAATGTAGATAATTGGAGCGCATTTTGGGCGGAAATGAAAGGCATCTCAATCATTGAATTTTGGATGGAACAATCTAAATCATTGAAACAAAATGTACCTCTGATAAAAAATCCCATGCTTAAGTGAATAAAAAGAAGAAAAAAAAATTTAAAAGAGGAGGAAAATATAAAAAATAAAATATAAAAAAATAACAATAAAAATGATAGAATTTGGAAATTTGAATTTAATTAGGCACCATGAAACAAAAAATTAGCAATGCTAATCAACAACCATAAAAAAATCTTTTTAATGTTTTTTTTAATAACCTTAAACAAAATTAACCATATATGACAGTCAAATATCTATATAATCACAAAAGATTAGACAAAAGAACATAGGTCTAAAAACTAATTCCTTTTAATCCAATAACAATAAAAAATGATAAAATTCTATTTTGAACTAACCCAAAATTACAGAAAGAGGATACCATAAACTAATAATTAGCCAAAGGAAACTCAAAATTACACAGTAATTTATGATTAGCCAAAGGAAACTCAATAAAAATAAAATAAAATAAAAATTTGAGGCTGAAAAATATTTATGAACTATTTCCTCCACTTACTCACCAACCAAACATGGCAGAATTTTTTTGGTAAAAGCTACTGATTGATGGACTAATAAATATTTATACCGATTCAAAAAAGTCTTCAAAATTGAAACAAACAAAAAATAAATATTACACTCACTGTGTAATTCCATTCCATGTAAAACAGGTCCATACTCTCACACTATTTAATTTCATTTTTAGAATTTATTTATTTTTAAATTTGACAAAAATAAAACTCAAACAAATATTTTCAAAATTTTTAAAAAAATATTTATGATCCAAAAATAGAAAATCTTAGAAAGTTTTTAGAAAATCTTAAAGCTCAAACTCAATGATTTAACACAAATCAAACTCTAGCATAGAAACAAAACAAATATGATTGTTGAGTACAAACAAAACAAATATGAAATCTATATAATATGACCGACACTTTGTTTTTGGTCCAGCAGGGCAATCCTCTGAATTTTTTTTTTTTAATTTTAAAATTAAAATTAAACAAAGTGATGATGAAAATGTGAATTAATCAAAAAAAAAAAAAAAAGAAGAAGAACAAATCAAACTCTAGCATAGAAACAAAGCAAATCTGAAATCTATATAAACAAATCCAACACTCTGTTTTTCTATTTGTGAGTGAAGCAAAAAGAAAATAAAAAGAATTCTATGAAGCTTTCAATTGGTGGAAATGACTCAAGCATGGTCCAGCTTTAATTTGCATGTTTGAGTGAAAAAAAAAAAAAAAAAAAAAATGCTCTGAAGCTTAGAAAGTTTTTTGTAAAAAAAATCTTAGAAAGTTTTTAGGACACAAATCTGAAATGATTTAACAAATCCAAATCAAACTCTGCATAGAAACAAAACAAATCTGAAATCTATATAAACAAATCCAACACTCTGTTTTTCTTTTTGTGAGTGAAGCAAAAAGAAAAAAAAGAAAACAAAAAGAATTCTGTGAAGCTTTCAATTGGTGGAAATGACTCAAGATGGTCCAGCTTTAATTTGCATGTGTTGAGTGAAACAAAAAGAAAAAAAAAAATGCTCTGAAGCTTAGAAAGTTTTTTGTAAAAAAAATCTTAAAAAGTTTTTAGGACACAAATTTGAAATGATTTAACAAATGCTTATATGATACCTTCAAAAGGAGTGTATACCATAGTGTTTCCCAAAGACTACAGATATATAGTAGACATTGAAAATTAAGAAACAATGAAGAGGAAATATACCCAACAAATGCTTCAAATGGTTGAAGAAAGACAAAGATTGAATATAGCCATGAATTGAAAACACAAATATATAAATAAATAAATAAATAGAATTTATCACCTCCCAACACCACAGGCAGGACTCTGTCTCATCCTCTAAGATATCAGCATCAGCATTAGGGACTCCATACAAAGATCTCTAACCAATGAAAAGCACAGTGCTCTTCACAGAAGCAACAGTGGGGGAAAACCCAGAAGCAGAGCCACTCTCTCTCGCCCTCATCTTCTTATATATCTGATCGACCAATTTTGAGAGCGAAAGAGTGGTCTCTTCGAGCAAGTACGCAATTGCCGAATTGCTCGAACCACACTCATTCATATCCAAATTGATTTTATCATCTGAAAACCTCTTTGTAGTACTTGAACAAACCCTCTATCTCTACACGTAAGGCATTAACTCGAGCCTCTCTGTCTTCTGTGGTCAATGTCTGGACCAGTGAAGAAGAAGAAGAAGCTCTCTTCCTCTTCTTGAGAGACTTGGTCGCATTGTTTTCGTGATCTAGGTTGTTGTTCATTTTCTTCGGTTCAACAGCATCGACGACCATTGGATCTTCCATTGAACCCTGACTTTGCATGTACACTTTCAAACACAACACCAATCGACGAAAAACCTGAACAACAACAACCAATTTGAAATCTAACAAATCTGAAATCTATATAAACAAATCCAACACTTTGTTTTTCAGAGAGGCGAATCAGGAGGGCGAGAGAAGAGAGTCCGTGGTCGGTGGTCGAAAGAAGAGAGGAGAGCAAGAGGCGAGGAGAGGTGGTCAGTAGTTGGTGAGTGGCGATGTCGTCGCGAGAGGAGAGGGGGAGAGAGAAGAGCGTATGAAAGAGAAGGGATATCTCTGAAATGAGAAAGATGGAGGATTTGGGCAGAGATGAAAGAGGAGAGAGGAAGAGCAAAGGCTAAATCTGGACCATCTAGAGTGAATAACAATATTGATCTCAACCATTGAAATGTCCTTGTAGGACAAATGAGAATGAGACATTTTTAGCCCTTGGATTGAAGCAATCTAATGATCACATTTTGACACATAGACATTTTCAATTTTGAATTCAAAATCAGCCTTCCATTGTTATATAGATATATATATATATGTAGATATCTTTTTTCTCTCCTTTCTCTCCTCCCCCTCTCTCACAAATTTGTGGAGGTGCTGGCGTGTTGGGGGTTGGGATTATTTCCCTTAATTCAGTTTTTTTTTTCTATAGTTATTATTATTTTTTAATTACAATATTATTTTGAGATTTTGATTATAAGTTTTTTACTCTCAAATCATAGTTACAAAACTCTACCAAACGCAACCGAAATCTCGCATCACACAACCCCACGTTTTCACTTTTCAATTTTATTATTATTGTTATTATTATTATTTTTTACTCCCAATCCCAACCAAACACTGACACACAGCCTCACTAACCTTTTATTTTATTTTTGAAAGTCCCAATCCTAATCAAACACTGACACACACTGTCCCAACCACAAAAAATAATTTCCAAAGTCTCAACTTTTTTATTTTTATTTTTTTAAATTCTTAACTTGCTGGCAATGATCAATCTAAAAAAATATATATCTGGTTAGCAACAAGACTTCTAAAATCTTAAAAGTGTATGAAGGTCTTCATTTGGTTATTTATTTTTCACAATACTTATTAAGTGTTTTCGTATTTTTTTTTATTTATTTTTTTGTCTCCTTTTATTACTTTGCAATTTACTGACTCACAATTCACCGGATTGAGATCACATAACATAGATTTGGGACCACACTACAACCTTTGTGTCTTTTCTTCATTATTTACATTTAACTTTATTTATTATTTTTTCCTTTTAAATAAAAATTATGAAATTTATAGTTATTTGTTAAGTTTTGATTTGTTAAAAAATTTATTTGTTATTTTTTATGTTAAAATAAGAGATTTTAATATGCTAAAATTATGAATCTTGATCGGTGGTGATTTATATTAAAATTAGGAATTTTGATTTGTTGTTGTTTGTGCTAAAATTAGGGATTTGATTTGTGCTAAAATTAAAAATATTAATTTGTAGAAATTAATATCTAAATCAGGGATTAAATTTTTTTTTGTAATGAATATTAATTTTTGGTGTTTAATATTAGCTCGGAAAATTATTATTATGTTATTGTTATTAATTGGGAGAAATTTTTTTTGAGATTATAAAAAAATTATTAATAAGTGCCCTTCTATATTAAATTTCTAGCTCTATCATTGATCTTACACTATATAAATTTAATATCTATCACATAATTATTCACCTAGAAAGAGTGATTTTGTTTTGTTTCCAGACTTTTTCAAATTTTAAAAGGACCCCAAAAAGAATGCGACGTGGGCAATGTGGAAGTGTGCACATTTTAAACTTTTGCCAAGGGTTTGCATATGTGCATTTGAGGACATTTTTGGAAAATACATACATATATATATATATATATCTTAATATGGTTTTTAAGTTAAATTTATTTTGTGGAAAAGACTCAAACAAATTTTCAAAGTAAAACTTGTCGGTAAAAATGCCTTTAATTTCGTTTTGGTGACGTATGAACAAAGGTGATTAGGAATTTATGAATTATTTATTTATTTATTTTATATAAATAATTTGTTTTATCTTTTATTGTAGTTCTCTTATTTATAAACTATAAAACGGGATGCCATCTATTTTATAAAATCACATACTATTTCTTTAATTCATCAACATTTTACAATATATAATTATATGATCTCTAATTAATAATATCAATTTTAATAAATCATTTATACAAGATATACATGTCAAATTTTTTTTTTCTTAAATTTTAAAAAGCAAAGAGATATCTATACTTTATTATTTACTTGATTAGTAGAATAATGATAAAATTGATTATAATATTATAAGAATAATACTGGTCTACACACGCAAGGTGTGTACCATTCAAAAAATATAATATTATAAACATAATGCCAAAGAAATTCTTTTATATAATGTGTTGCTCAAGTAGTAAAAACATTCATTATTAAACCGAAGGTTGTCAATAGCCTTTATATAGATATATAACATAGGAGTGTCAATCAATACAAACAATAAACGCATAAATTAATAAATAAAGAGGAAATTACCCACACACAAAAAAAAAAAATTCAAAATTTGAGCCTTTTAACAAAATAAATCTTTAGTTTTTAATTTAATGAATGTAAACCATAATCTTTTGATTTATTTTAAATTTGAATCATCTACTTATTTTTGTTAAGTAAAATTAACGAAAAAAATGATATTTTAGTCATTAAACTCAATGTAGGTGTACAAAAAATTTAAAGTATCTTTTTTTTTTATTGAGTTTAATGACTAAAATATATTTTTTCGGATAGTTTTATTTCACAAAAATAAGTGGATGATTTACAATAAAAATAAATCAAATGATTATGAATTAAATTGATAAAATAAAAATTTTAGGGTTTAGTTTATTACAAAAATCAAACATTGAGTTTTTTTTTTTTTTGATAATTAAAAAATAAATAAATCTTTACCAGAGGAAGACAAGGGTGAATTTGTGTCGTTGACGAGAATGTGGAGCTCTTCAGAATTTTCACAAAGAAAATCTAGTGCTTCAGACTTTGTTTCTACTGTGGAGTGATTATTCAGTACTCTCGTAGTATGGACATGTGGTGCTATATAAAGTTTTAATTGATGGAGAGGCCTAAAGACCCACAATTTATATTGGGTATGGGGAATAACATGTGACTAAGTAATTGATAATTGGCTTGGAGTATGATCACGTGGTACACTGCGAGTATTGAATAATTTTCCTCTATTGTGACATCCATGAACTATCAATGCTAGAAAACCTGGGTTGGAGCTAGCATATGATTGAGTTTTTTTCTCTATGCCAACCTAGTTGGGATCGTTTAGTTAGGTACAATGCTCTCTGCTCTTACCTGCTTTATTGATGCTTGCAATGTACTTTGTACTTTCTTTTTATCAATAAAGTTTCTATTTTGCTGATCAAAAAAAAAAAAAGAAAAGAAAAAAAGAAAAGAAAACCTAGTTAACAAAGACAAAATAAGCTTAATAACAAAGACAAAATAAGCTTAATCCATTAAGTAATTAATTACTAGAGAAAAATTTCATAGTTTTGTTGATAAGCTTTTCTCTAACATGTGTTAGGTGGAATAAATAAAATAAAAAGAAAATAAAAGCGTGTAACTGTTATGAAAGAAGCCAAAAATATTATGAGTTAGTTTGGTGCAGTTTTTCTGAAGTCAAAAATTCATACTCAGAGAGTGAATCTAAAAACTCTCCTCTCTTAATTTTTAGTAATCGATTATTTTTAGTATTAGTTTGTATAAATTATTTCTATTTCATAAGTTATAAGTGGAAGTTACACTAAATACTGATATTGTTTGGCGCAGCTTATTGTTAATTAAAAATTAATAATCTAAAAGCATAAGCCAATGCATTCCTCACACAGTTCCCTAACAAATTTTTAAATTTTTTTTTTTTTATAGCTTATTTAAGTTATTGCTACCTTACAGGGCCGGCCTTGAAGGCAGGCAAGAGAGGCCTGTGCCTTGGGCCCCCAAATTTGGACTAAAAATAGGATCTCCCAAATATAATTTTGTATTTTAGATATATAAAAAAAAAAACCCAAATACTATAGACCCAATTGAACATGAGGTCCAAAAAAAAAGCAACAAGACTAGATTTTTATTTTTTTTTAAGTATTTGTAATGATTGTTTCCTGTCTTAATATATGAAAGCAATTTTTTATTTATAATTTTGATAATTATATGTGCAAGTAAATTTTTTTGTGACTACAAACAAATAATAAAATTGTAACTTATCGTTTTATCTATGGATATATATTTTTTTTCAATGCAAGAGAGTCTCATTTCCGAAGTGTCTCCTTGGACCCCTTAAATCTCAGGACTGGCCCTGCTACCTTATATACTATAAACAGAAGCTGCATCAAATAATCTAATGCAAACTTCCAAAATAAATATAAAAAAAGTTTATAAACAATGTAAATAAGTTGCACAACAATCTTAACATAGATTCGTAAAAACAAAAAAATAAACACACAGCTTATTGCAGATCAAAGGTTGCACTAAATTGGGTCTACAAATGTTAGAGAGTTGTTATATCTCATCGGAATATTTCATCACAACTCTTCACATCCTATATGGTTTCTCATTTTTTTTTAATAATAAAAAAAAAACTATGGTGAATCTTACATATACATATGTCATTTATTATATGAATATATTGAGAGGTGAAATAAAAACAGTGAGATAAATTTGGTGATAAATAACATTTTTCTGTCGTGATTCTCTGTTTCCAAAACCATATGTTTTTCTATTGCAAAAACATTAATATCCATTGAATCATATTGAGATTATCACATGTCAAAAAGTTTAGTGATTCAATAATTATAAGTATTTTGAGATAAAAGAATAAAGAGATTTGAGAGGAGAGAATCTCGAGCATGTTAAGATAGCCACAAAGGTCAATTACACATACCCACAAACACGCACACATAGATAGACAGAGAAGCTTGAATGCTGAATGACCATATTGAAGACTAGAAATTGAATCATCAAAACAATTGCAGAAAGACACCTACAAAGTAATAATACAAATTGCAAGCTAGTTCAAACGTTTGAGAGACTGTGATTGTGATAAGTGAAGGAAAAATTACCCCTTTTATAGTTGCATTATTGCATACAATTTTGTGATTTTTTTCAAACTTTGGCAATTAACTAAGTAAAAAGTTTCACACAACTTTTTAATAGACAGATGATGATAATGGTCCTCTCAATTGTGTGATTTTTTATGGTACTACTAGAATTTTGGGGATTGATTTAAATGTAGTCAAACTTTGGCAATTAGCTAATTAAAAAGTTTCACACAACTTTTTAATAGACAGATTGATGATACAGCGTGTTCCAGATGGAATGGGTCGGATTGATCCACGCTTCCCAAACTGGTGCCCGATGTACCAAGCCTACAAAGAGACCTACACAAGAGTTCAACGGGGAACGGGGAGTCCCCTAGCGAACCCTCTGACGAGCAAGTTAGGAAGAGAGATGGAAAGTAGAGATAGATTAGTGATAGAAAAGCTTAACCTTCTTCCTGTCTTCGACGTCTGCTTATATCCTCTGATAATCATTTTGTTGTCCCTTCTGACCTGTCATCTTGGCCGAAAGTCTATGCTCTAGCTTGCCTTGTTCATGGTGAGGCCGTTCTGTCTTGACAGGGAAGGGTCATCGCCATAAATGCTGTAAGGGACTTCATTAATGGCTGATGTGCAGTGCAATAATTTTGTAGGATTTTTGTCTGCTTATGTGGCTTGTCCTTCTCTTGCCACGTGTTTAGATGTCATTGGTTCTTAATGCCATGTTGAGCTCCAGCAATGTTGGGTTTTGGTATTTGAATTATGTATTGGGTCCTAAATGGTGGGCTATATCCTTTATGGGCTTACTCGTGTCAGTAGTCCCCCATTCCCAAGTGTAGCTTTAGTCCAACGAAGGGAATAAAGAAGAAAACAGTAGTTGTGAGAGATCGACGGGGTAAAGACCAACCGGAAGGTGGGCGAAGACCGGTCGTGAGGAGGGCCGACCACGAAGGGTGACCGAGGGGAGGAACCGATCGTGAGGAGGGCCGACCGCAAAGGGTGACCGAGGGGAGGGACCGACCATGAGGAGGGCCGACTGCAAGGGGTGACCGAGGGGAGGGACTGATCGTGAGGAGGGCCGACCGCAAAGGGTGACCGAGGGGAGGGACCGACAGTGAGGAGGGGCAACCGGGAAGGGTGAGTGGCGGTGCGTGGGGCTCGAGGGGCGGCGGGGCACGTGGTGAAGTGAAGTGGAATAGATAGGGAAGGGAAAATGGGCAGTGGATTGTGGTCGTACACGTGGCGGAATCTCGTAATGGAGAAGGTTAGGCGTTGAGCAAGAAATGAAGCGATAGGTCAATATAGGGTGTTTGAAAAGACGATTTTGGTGGATTTTTGAAAATTTTTAAACTGGCGAAATTTAATTGTGACGCTTGGAATACAGGCAAACCTTAGGCTTTTGGTGTTATCTTCTTTACCTACCTTTTTGCAAAAAATCAAAACATTCCAGAAGTAAACTCTTTTGTGTCGAGTGATACGCCTTTGCAACATTTTGTGAACTATCTTACACCGGCGTCTGAAGCTATACGCAGGCATACCAGAGTGATGGCTCGAGAATATGCGCCCACCATGAGACTAGATGTGTTGGGTGATGACGACGCAGTGGACCTGGCGGAGCAATACAGGACGGAGAGGCGAGTAGGAAGCGAGAGGGAGCCGGCGGGGCGACCCTGCTCGTCCACACTGATAGCGGTGGCGAAGCCAATCAGTCAAGTAGAGCCAGACCACTGGCACATGAAGGCTGACAAGTCGACCTTCACAGCGGAGGAGTTGGAGGAGGCGCGCGGGAAGGATCAGATTCCCGCGGAAATAGAGTTAAAACTGCCGACATCAAAGGAGAGGCTATCTGATGCTCGACCTGGGGAGTTTGCCCTCTATGAAGAGGCGTTGAAGGGGGGGTTGAGGTTGCCGCTTCCCCGAATAGTAGTTGACGTTTTGAATCGGCTGGAGGTGGCTCCGGACCAGTTGATGCCCAACGCGTGGAAGATTGTATTGGCCTATGCAAGCGTGTGGCTACGGGTGAACGAGGGGGTTGCCATGACGGTGAACGAGTTTTTTACATGTTACAAGGCTTCGGGCCAGCAAGAGACTTGGGTCACTTTACAAGCGGCGGCAGGGAAGGGTCTGGTGGCGAGGTTGTCGTCGTCGGTGAATGGGTGGAGACTGCGGTGGTTCTATGTGTCAGCCAATGGGGGGTAGGAGTGCGCACGGTATGGAGGGTGCCAACCAAGTCAGTGGAGCCAAGGTTGGGGGTGGAGGCAGAGGAGAGGGTGAAGAAGGTGAAGGCATGGAGGGAGAAGGAGGGCGTCAAGTGGGATGACCTCGTTCAACCTTCAGCCTTATTTGCCTCGGGGTTGGGGCCGTAGTCAACCGGTGGGGACCTCGCGCCAGCAGAGTTGGAGGTGAGGAGGAGGGCGCAGGAGGCGGAGGATAGGACAATTTTTGCTAAGGCTGATAAATACAAAGAGGCACAGTTAGGTCATCCGCCAAAGTCGATCGTGAGGGAAAGAATCCGACCGAGCCCCAAGCCGCTGGAGGAAAAGGACTTGGGTGGTTTTGAGCCACGACTACCTCCAGTGGATCCTTTGAAAGAAAGGAGCAACAAGGAAGTGGAAGCTGTGTTGAAGAGGAAGAAGAAGAAGAGAGTGGACAAGGGTGAGGAAGAGCTAGCGTTGAAAAAGAAGGAGGGGATGGCAGAGGCGACCCCCGAAGCAGAGTCGGAGGGGCTAGCGAAGAGGGTGGAGAGTGCCCTGGGCCCCGAAATACAAGTGGAAAGTGGGCCGACTGACCCCGAGCAAGGGACAGAGCAGCAACCCAAGGGGGGTCCTACGCCCCAAGGGGAAGGATGGAGGGCCAAGTTGAAGACCGCCATTTACCACGCTCCAGCAGTGTCTGGGCTACTGGAGGGAGAATGAGGGGAAGCCAGGACTGCTGCAGATCGGCTTTTGAGAGTGGTGGAGGACACGGCGATGCGTTTGATGGCAAGTTTCACGGAGGCCAAACTGCTGAGGGGGTTCTGCTCAGCCCAAATGGAGGTGACGGCCTTAGCAGGAGCCTTACTGAACAAGGCGGCGGCTGTAAAAGGCGAAGTTAGGCCACTGAAGGCAAAGTTGGAGGAGGTGGAGGCCCAACTTGAAAGTTTGAGGATGGAGACTGCAGGGTAGAGGAAGACCGCGCGGAGTCTACTGAGTTGCTCGCATGGAGGTGTTAGCGATGGTGCAGGACTATTCAGCAGACCGCGCTAATGCTGAGTTGCTCGCAACCAAGTTGGATCTGGAGACGGAACGCCGCAAGGTGGTGTCGCTCGAGTTCCAGTTGGCTGGTGAGCAGAAGAAGCTAGAAGAGGCCCAGAAAGCCTGCACCGTCGCCAACGAAAGGTGGGATGAGGCCATGGTTTGCAATGAAGATCTGCGCGCACAGTCGATCAAGGAAAAAGAAGAAGGAGATCAGAAAATCGCTGCGTTGGAGAAAGCTCTGGCAGACGAGCAGGCTAGACTGGCGGCTGAGAGGGTGGGATATCCCGACCTGTGCAAGGCGGCAGTGGAACAATTCAAGGAGTCTACTGACTTTCAGATAGCCATCGATGCCGCAGTTGCTAGGAGCTTGGAGAGAGAGGGTGATGTGGGGCTAGGCCATCGAGGGCGGCCGCTGGAAGCAAGAGTGAAGAAGAAGTGATCCAAAGCTTCCAACGGTCAGATTTTTATAAGCACGAGATGGCTAAGTTCTGGGACAGCGGCTGGAAGACCTTCAAACGTAAAGCGGAAGAGTTGTTCCCAGACTTAGACTTCAGCAGTGTAAATATAGATGAGGACGACGTTGTCCAGACCCCCATGGATGAGGGGATTGATGAAGAAGACCTTGCCTCGAGCGAGGATGAATGATTGATGTAACTAAAATTTGTAAATGGAATTTTTGTTGTTGTTTTGTTTGTTTTTTTTTTTGTTTCATGTTGGGTGTGTAATTTCTGTAATGAATTGATGTATAAGTTTTGTAAATAAAATTATGAGTTGTGTTTTTTCATACTGTTGTCTTGATTTCTTGTAGATCTGAAAAGAATGTGAATGGTCACTCAAATAAGGCTTGTGTATAAATCGTAGTAAAAGTTGAGAAGTAGGGAGCCAATCTAACTTGGGAGAAAACAATGCCGCAAAGAATGTTAACAATAAAAAACGTTGAAATGTAAAGGTATTAAAGTGTAAAGTTTTAAGTCATGTCGTAAGAGTGTTGAGAAAGGGAATTAAAAATGAAAGTTAAAAGATGTAAAGAATGTTGAGAGACGTAAAAGCAGGGACCTGGACTTTGACTAGGTATGGCGACTATGCTACAAACATGAAGTGGCAAGAATGCTTGAGCCATAACTAACTCAGTCTGGCTGAGCCCTTCGTGCTCAGTCTGGCTGAGGCTTTAAGCAACTCGGTCTGGCTGAGCCCTTCGTGCTCAGTCTGGCTGAGGCTTTAAGCAACTCAGTCTGGCTGAGCCCTTCGTGCTGAGTCTGGCTGAGGCTTTAAGTAACTCGGTCTGGCTGAGCCCTTCGTGCTCAGTCTGGCTGAGGCTTTAAACAACTCGGTTTGGCTGAGCCCTTCATGCTCAGTCTGGCTGAGGTTGCAAACATGGTGTTATTGAAATACCACACAGATAATTGAGATATAAGAGTGTTGTCACTTAAAGCGTAGCCCATTGATCACAAATTTACACCATGTGAGAAAAGGACAAAAACATACAAGTGCGTAGATTGTCAAAAAGAACATATAGCAATTGACTAATACAAAAAATGGGGCTTTATTGAAAGTAACACTTCAAGTGTTCGGCGTTCCATGGATGGGGGAGATCTCGACCTTCCATGTCCTGAAGTCGGTAAGTGTCCGGACGAGGTCTGGCCTTAACAATGTAAGGTCCCTCCCACTTGGCTGCAAGCTTGCCCTCGGCCGGATTTTTGGTGGCAAGAGTTGCTTCGAGCAAAACAAGGTCCCCCACGGAGAATTCCCTCGGTCGGACTTTGCGGTTGTAATGTGTTCTCATTTTCTGCTGATATGAGGCCCGCTTGACTGCAGTTGTCTCTCGGAGTTCTTCAATCAGGTCTAGGTCTGCCCAACGCAGCTCTTCAGTTAGTTCTGGATTCGGGTGCAGAACCCTTGGGGTGGGCAGACCGATTTCCACTGGGATGACCGCCTCAGCGCCGTATGTTAAGCGGAAGGGGGTCTCCCCAGTGGGGGTTCGGGCGGTAGTGCGGTAGGCCCAGAGTACGTTTGGTAATTCCTCAGACCAGAGTCCCTTAGCAGCTTCCAACTTAGTTTTGATGATCTTCAGAAGAGAACGGTTGGTAACCTCAACTTGGCCATTGGCTTGGGGGTGACTTGGGAAAGAGAAACATGGCTGGATTTGAAGCTCTGCACAGAATTTCCTAAATTTGGCATTGTCGAATTATTTTCCATTATCGGAGATGATGGCTTGAAGGATGCCAAACCGGCACACAATCGACTGCCAGATGAATCTGGTTGTGTTCCACTTGGTGATTGTGGCGAGAGGTTCCGCCTCCACCCACTTAGTGAAGTAATCAATGGCGACGATTGCGAATTTGGTTTGGCCTCGGCCAGTGGGCAATGGGCCAACTAAGTCGATCTCCCATTTAGCGAATGGGTAAGGACTGTAGAGTGTGATCAGTTCTGTAGGAGGAGCATGAGGGATGTTGGCAAAGCGTTGGCACTTATGACATTTAAGCACGAATTCAGTTGCATCTTGATTGAGAGTAGGCCAAAAGTAACCGGTGTGAAGTATTTTGTGGGCTAGTGACCTGGCACCCGAATGATTACCACATATACTCTCATGGACTTCCCTCATACGTAGGTCGCTTGAGCAGGGTTGAGGCATTGCAGGTATGGGTGTGAAAATCCATGTTTGTACAAGAGGCCGTTGATGAGAATGTAGTTGGACGACCGGGCGCTGACTTTCGCGGCCAGCTGTTTGTCGTCTGGCAGTTCCTCCTTTGTTAAAAATAGAAGGATGTCGGCCGCCCATGGAATAGGTTCGTTTTGGAGGAAGTGGACTTGCTGTTGGTTGGGGGAAATGGCAGGGTGGGCCAGGTACTCGAGGCGGACACCATGGCTGAGGTCCGACTGGTCTGCAGAAGCTAATTGGGCCATCTCATCGGCCTTGGATTTTTCCGCCCGAGGGATGTGCTGGATGTGGAAAGTATTGAAGAGGCGAGCAAGGGGGAGTGCAATATCCCTGTATGCTCGCATTGTGTCTTCCTTGGCATCGAATTCCCCCGTAATTTGTCCGACAATGAGCTGGGAATCGCTGAACACTTGGATATGGCTGACACCAATGTCTCTGGCGAGGCGGAGACCCGCGATCAATGCCTCATATTCAGCCTCATTATTGCTTGCGTCGAACAAGAAGCGGAGAGCACACTTGAAATAACCACCCTCGGGGGTGGTGAGGATGAGACCAGCCCCACTGCCTTCTTTGCGGGATGATCCATCGACATTCAGGGTCCAAGAATGGGGGTCTTCTGTCTCAGTGTGGGTTTGCGGGGGTGGTGGGGGCGTGGTTGGAGTGGGATTAGTGAATTCCAGGATGAAATCGGTAACAACCTGCCCTTTGATCACCGTTCGAGGTCGGTAGGAGATGTCAAATTGGCTGAGCTCGACCGACCATTGCATAGGTCTGCCGGACAGCTCTGGTTGTTGCATTATCTTCTTCAAAGGTTGATTAGTGAGGACCACTATGGAGTGGGCTTGGAAGTAAAGACGGAGTCGTCTTGAGGTCGTGACCAAGGCCAAGGACGTTTTTTTCTAGTAATGGGTAGTTCTGTTCGGTGCCTCTGAGAGCCTGGCTAATGTAATAAACCGGGCACTGTACTGGACCGTCCTCCTGATGAGAGCCGCACTGATTGCCGTGCTTGAGACGGCTAAATAGAGAAAAAGGGGCTCACCCGTAAGCACTTGGGAGAGTAAGAGGGGGTTGGTCATGCACTGCTTCAACTGTTGAAAAGCCTCTTCGGATTCGGTCATCTACTCGAAAGTCCGCCGAAGAACTTTGAAGAAGGGGAGGCACTTGTCCGTTGCGCGGGAAATAAAGTGGTTGAGGGCGGCAACTCTGCCGGTAAGCCTCTGAACCTCCTTTACCATTTTGGGTGACTGCATTTCTATCAAGGCCTTGATCTTTTCGGGGTTAGCTTCGATGCCCCGCTGACTGGCCATAAAACCCAAGAACTTCCCAGATCCTACGCCGAAGGCACATTTCTCCGGATTGAGCTTCATTTAATACTTTCGTAGGGTGCCGAAGGTCTCTCGCAGGTCGGCCAGATGATCAGTGGAGAGTTTGCTCTTGACTAGCATGTTATCGACGTATACTTCCATGTTCCTGCCTATCTAATGGTGAAAGATGGCGTTGACCAACCGTTGGTAAGTGGCTTCGGCATTTTTCAACGCAAATGGCATGACATGATAATAGTAGGTTCCCCGGTCGGTGATGAAGGAGGTGTGTTCCTGGTCAGACGGGTGCATCAGAATTTGGTTATACCCAGAGAAGGCATCCATGAAGCTGAGCATTTGATATTTGGCCGTGGCATCGACAAGTAGATCTATGCGAGGAAGGGGATAGCTATCTTTGGGGCAAGCTTGGTTGAGATCGGAGCAGTCGACACAGAGTCGCCACTTACCATTGTTTTTACAGACTAGGACCACATTTGACAGCCATCTGGGGTAGTCCACGTTTTTTATGAACTGTGCCTCAAGGAGCTTATCTACTTCAGAAGTAATTAGGGTATTGCATTCCGGGTGAAAGATGCGTTGCTTTTGGCGAAAGGGTCGGGAATGGGGCTCAATGCTGAGACGATGAGTGATGAAGGAGGGATCAATGCCCGGTATGTCGGAGTGGGTCCAGGCAAACACATCATTGTGTTCAGTTAAGAGGGTTGTAAGATCAGCCTTGGCTTGTGGGGATAGTTGGCTGCTGATCTTGGCTATTTTTTTTGGGTTGGTGGGATCGATTGGGACCTCGACGAGCTCTTCCACCGGTTCCCCTCTGACCAGCTCGTCTTTGTCTCTGACGTCGAGTCCTTCAATGATCATAGCCTCCTTTAGCTTGACCTCTTTAAGTGAAGCCACGTAACATTCTCGGGCCACGGTCTGCTCTCCCTTCACCGTGCCGACCCCAAGGTCGGTGGGGAATTTGACGGCAAGATGAAAAGTGGATGTCACAGCTCGGAAGGCATTCAGGGCGGTACAGCCGAGGATAATGTTGTAAGCAGAGGGACAATCGGCGACGAGGAAGGTGAGCAACTTTGTGGTCTGCCGCGGGTATTCATTGATTGTGATGGGAAGATCGATGGAGCCTATGGAGGTCACCCGATCTCCAGTAAAGCCTACCAGTGGGGTTTGGAGAGGGGACAGACTTTCTTCCCCAACCTTGAGCTGGCGAAAGGCATTGAGGAAGATGATGTCTGAAGAACTGCCGTTGTTGACGAGAACCCACCTGACTTTGTAATTGGAGAGGAGAGCAGAGATGACGAGGGGGTCATCGTGGGGGTAACGAATGCCTGTGTAGTCGGCATCCGTAAAGGTGATGGGCTCCATCCACTGCTTGGGCTATTTGGAAGGGCGATCCAATGTGGCAACTTCTTTATCTGAGCCCTGCCTTATTTTTCTGAGTTCTGCCCGCTGGGCCGAGCGGGATGGTCCCTCCACAAGCGAGCCCGCCAGCAATAACTCTGATCTCTTCGACAGGGGGGGTAGGATTGCCTTGTGCCGGGGTTGCTGTGGAGGCCTATCATAACCTTGGTTGGGTTGGGTGGTTGTCGAGGATGGGTGCGCCGACGGTTGTTTCTGATAGGTTCAGTCCTTTGCCTTTGCTGAGGGCGGGCTGCCGTGAACCGATTGAGACGTCCCTGGCGTATCAAATCCTCGACTTGGTCTTTGAGGTTAACACACTCCTCCGTATTATGGCCTTGGTCCTGATGAAAGCGGTAGTATTTGGACTGGTCTCGCCGGTTGGAAGGAGACCGTGACGGTTGGGGCCATTTTAGGGAATAGTCTCATTGGATCTAGTTCAGGACTTGTTCCATGGGGGAATTGAGGGGTGTGTATCATTCGAACCGGCTGGGCAGTTGGGCTCGTGCTGATCGGTTGGCTCGAGGTGGTCGGTCGGTATACTGAGGTGTTTGGTGAGTGTACTGGGTGTTTATGGTTTTGGAGTCTTTTCTCTTCTCTTTGGGGGTCGGGTTTTTGGTTGTAGGATCTTGTCGGGCGGCTAGAGAATCTTCGGCGTTCATGTATTTTTGGGCTTTGGAAAGTAGGGTTGCCATGGAGGTCAGGGGGTTTTTAGAGAGGAGGAAAAGGAAGTCAGATGATTGTAGAACGGCCATGAAAGCCGTGAGGATGACCTTGTCATCGTTTTCCGCTACCTGCAGGGCTTCGGTGTTGAAGCGGGTGACGAAGCTGCGCAGCGATTCCCTCTCGGTTTGACGGATGTTGAGGAGCTGGGTTGCCGGATGCCGCTGGCACTGGGCACCAATGAAATGGCTGAGAAAGGAGTCACTTAGGTGCTAGAAAGTGGAGACAGAATCTGCTGGCAGCTGACTAAACTAGAGTCGTGCCGACCCCTTAAGTGTTACAGGGAATGCCCGACACATGATCTCGTTAGGGAATGCATGGAGGATCATGAAGGTCTTGTAAGTTTCCAAATGGTCGGCCAGGTCTGTTGTGCCGTCGAAAGAGTCAAGCGAGGGCATTTTGAATTTAGGAGGTAAGGGTTTGTCCCTGATGGAGGCAATGAACAGTGAGTTGGCTGTGATAGATGGTTTATTCTACATGTTCTACATGACTCCTTGGAGCTGGAGCTTCATGGCTCGGAGTTCTGCATCCTAGAGAGGAACGTTGTCACCACCGAAATACAGCGGAGGCTGGACACTACTGGCCTTTCCCTCGGGGGTGGGTGCCTGGACCAATGGATGTGGGACCCAAGGTGGCGGGTTCATATCTGGGGGAGGGGGTTGCAAGCCTTTCAAGTTGGGTGGGTAGGGCTGTTGGGTGGGATGGCTCGGGGCTCGTTCTTGGTTGGGTGGGATATTTAGAGGTGATGGAGGAGGCATAGGAAGGTTTCTTTGGAGTAGAGCATTAATTAGGGCTTGGTTTTGCTCGGCTAGGCGGTTAATGCTGTTGGTGAGCTCGGTGAAATACTGCGGTGGGTTGTTTGGATTGGGAGGGTCGGCTTGGTGGTCGGCAACATTGTGGTGAGAAGCCATGGATCTAGTTGTGACCATCCACCTTGGTGGGTGGCAGGAAGGGGTTATTGGGAAAGGGTCTCCGGCGACAATGAGCACAACTGGCGCGCGGAGCAAAAGGATTCCCACAGATGGCGCCAACTGATGATACAGCGTGTTCCAGATGGAACGGGTTGGACTGATCCACGCTTCCCAAACTGGTGCTCGATGTACCAAGCCCACAAAGAGACCTGCACAAGAGTTCAACGGGGAACGGGAAGTCCCCCAGCGAATCCTCTGACGAGCAAGTTAGGAAGAGAGATGGAAAGTAGTGATAGATTAGTGATAGAAAAGCTTAACCTTCTTCCTGTCTTCGACGTCTGCTTATATCCTCTGGTAATCATTTCGTTGTCCCTTTCGACCTGTCATCTTGGCCGAAAGTCTATGCTCTAGCTTGCCTTGTTCATGGTGAGGCTGTTCTGTCTCGACGGGGAAGTCGACGGGGAAGGGTTATCGCCATAAATGCTGTAAGGGACTTCATTAATAGCTGATGTGCAGTGCAATAACTTTGCAGGATCTTTGTCTGCTTATGTGGTTTGTCTTTCTCTTGCCACGTGTTTAGATGTCATTGGTTCTTAATGCCATGTTGAGCTCTAGCAATGTTGGGTTTTGGTATTTGAATTATGTATTAGGCCCTAAATGGTGGGCTATACCCTTTATGGGCTTACCTGTGTCACAGATGATGATAATGGTCCTCTCAATGGTGTGGTTTTTTATGTCACTTCTAAAATTTTTGGGGTTGATTTAAAAGTAGCTAAAAACAGTTGAATCATTTTATACTCTTGTTTGTGTGACTATCAACTGAGGTTTTCTTAGGTTGACTTGTTATGACTCGAGCATCATGTCATTGAAATTTATTTCATGGGTAAATTACAATGGGAAAATTGCAAATAGGTTGAAAGAACAAAAATATATATATTATAATATAATTATGTAAAAATTTATTACTTCAATTATTAAAATTGATAAGTTTTACCATTTATTTGTAAATTTTTTTTGGTCTTTCAATTGAATTACAATTTCCTCAATTACATTTACCTTACCTGATTATCACGACCCGCTCCCTGTACCCAAGGGTTAAGCATTGTGATGGCCAGTAACTGAGGTTACCTCCGACCAATTCTTAAACAAATAAATAAAACGGCGAGCGGGAATAATATTTAAATGAGGGTATCAAAATAATCACTGGAGCTTTTATTTAATTAAATTGTCAGAACTGGACTATCTTTACAAAGTGCTTCGTGCCTACCCCAAGTGTTGTGCCCTGACATATCACCTGAAAGTGGTAAACAACTATAAGCATATAGCAGAGTGAGAAATATTATACTAAGAGTATAAGGGCATAAAATTCACTATGGATAATTATTGGCTAAGCAGAGCTTGATATTAAAATGCAGAATATATAATACAGAGACCAAATACGGAAATCATATACATAATCATAACCACGGTACAGAACGGAACAGAACAGATGTATGGACTCAAGAGATGGCTCATACGAACTCTAGAGGTGGTTCCCACCATATTGTAGCACTTAGTTCCGTATAGCACTTTGCTCCACACCAGAAGTGATAACCACGGTACAGAACCGGACAAATGTATAGACTCAAGAGGTGGCTCCCACCATGGTGTAGCACTTAGTTCCGTACAGCATTTTGCTCCACACCAGAAATTCAGAGGGTCAATGGATCCATGATAGACAGAGGGTGACAAAGTGACTAATCAAAGAGCCAATGGTTATTTAAGTCCCCCAAGGCGTGGGACTCCCGTGATGGTACTTACAAAACATAATTGTATATAAGGTCATAGTCAAATATTCTTAAAATATAAAACAAACATATCCATGGGTTTCTTTTTAACAAATAGGGTTCAGAAATAAATCCACGTAACTGAAATAATAATGTAGTTTATAATAATTTATAAAACATAACTTGTATAAAATAAATATGGTAATTCAAAACATAAGTAAAATACATTTTGGTAACTCAAGGTATAATATAACGCACCTTCACTTTAATACCTCACTCTTTCTTTCCACCACCAAAGACCCTTTCAGCTTCTATTATTTTTTTCTCTCATTTCTCTCATTTTCCTTTCTTTCTTTCTCTCTTACTTTCCTTTTCTTTGTCTTTTCTTTTCCTTACTTCCATTTTCTGAACACAGGCCCCCTTATATAGAAAGGCAGCTGTGGGCACCAAGCCACGGGCTGCCACGTGTCACACCCCCATTGCTCCCCATTAATTCAAGCTTATCTTAACGTAGTTATTTATTTATATTTTGACCCCTAAATTTTTAATAATTATATTATTTTACAAAATTACACATAATAATATATAATAAATTATGTATTTTCCCTAACTGTGATTAAATAATATTAGTATAAATTCTACAGAATAATTAAAAATCTGGGTTATTACATTGATGTTTGAAAAAAATACACTAAATTTTATAAGTCTAAAGTAATTATATTATTATTATTTTTTAATTTTAGTTCATTTAACACTTGGTCTCTTTTTTTATTAGTACTTCGTTAATCATATAGATAGAAAAATAATATTGTTATTTGTTTTACACTGAAAACTTTATGGGATAAGCTCCCTTACATATCTTTATGTCTCTATATCTCTCCGTACCTCTCTTGTGGGTCCCAACTTGAATCCAAACAGATGATTTGAGCCATCTACTTTATAGGTTCTGCAATAAAGATTATTCATGTAAAAAATCGGCTTCATTAGATATTTATAACCACGTGAACAAATCAGATTTTGTTTTATAAAATGAAATGGTAAATAAGATTGTAAACTTAAACCATCCATTTTATAAAATAAAATCACGTAAGTTTTTATGAATTTACATAAATAATCTCATAACAATGCATAAGTTAAACACAAATTTGTGTAAATCTATTCATAAAAGTTTTGAAATTTATAAAATCACGAAAATTTTTATGAATTTACATAAATCATCTCAAGAAAATGTATAATTCAAACTATAAAATTACATAATGAAAATGCATGAATATGGTATGCAATGCACATCTAACGTTGTGTTTGGTTGGGGGATTTGGAAAGGAAAAAGGAAAAGTTAAGTGAAATGTGAATAACATATATTTATATTTTACCTAGTTTGACACACTTTTTCTCTTTCTTTTTTTTAAATTCCTTTTCAAATCTTTCAACTAAACACAACATAAGAGTTTTCCATGGAAAAAGGAAAAGTGTATGGCTTCCCTCCCGTCCGTGATCGGACTTGAAGGAACTGTTGAACCCGTGAAGGCCTACCACGGGTTTTGTTTCGATAATTTGAACCGTTCAATGTATAGATCCTCGAAGTCCCACCTGAGGACTACCTTGATCTTCTGCTAGACATAGTTTGTTTGCAATATAGGGAGTGTTTGGCTGTGTCAAAAATTGACCCTATGTAGTTTAATATGGAGAGAAAGGAATCTTCATTGGTTTGTAGGAAGAAAGAAGAACTAGTGTTAGATATAGAATGACATGAAAAAATGATAATTAAGAGAGGAAAAATGATCTGTAGCTTGAAATTAAGAGCTCGAATGGCCCGAATAAAAAGCAAATTGTATTCTCACTCCTCAGATTCCAAAACCATTTGTTTGTACTCACTCTTTCCTCAAACTCCAAAATTTCATCTCTCTCTACTCACTCCAAAAACATTCGAGCTGTTAACTTAATTTCTCTTTGAAATCCTCTCATCCGATCCTCTCATCCTTCACCCCTCTGTGAAACATCTGACTCTGTGAACGCGTAGAGACAGATCTTGAGCTGTGGGTATCGAATCACAGACAGAAAGTCGTTTACTTAGTAGAACAAAAGGTAAACCCGAAATCGCAAAAAAAAAAAAGGGTTTATGTGTTGGGTTTATGTGTTCACATCAATTTTCAAAAAAAATCGTTGTAGCAGACTGTTTGTGTTTGGATTCTACTTGTAATTTGTGTTAGGATTTTGGTTTTGACTTGAATTTGTTGAACATGTTTTTTGGCCTTATGAATGAATGATTGTTAGGGTTCATAAAAACCCGCGTTTGGGCATTATGGGTTTTGCCTTGATATATATATATATATTTTTTGTTATGTTGAGTTTGATTGTAACCCAATATTCTTACTTCTGAAATCTGTGCATGTAAAATATGGATATCTGTTGATGAAAGCTGTTGTTTACCCATTATTCTCTAACTCAATTTGATGACAAATGTGAATGAACATCCCTAAGTGATTGAAATCTGGAAATGTTCAAATGTGGTTAACTTAATTTTTCTAACTTAACATTCAAATGTGAATGAACATCTCTGACTCAATTTTTCTAACTTAATTTACTTCACAAGGTTCAATTAGAAAGGCATGGTCAACAAAACGCTTAAAACTGTGCATTTGAAAGTTTATTATTTGTTGAAACTGCACAAACAACCAAATCAGGTAGCAGCTTAAAACTTAAAATAACATTCCTTGTCCAAAAGGCCAATAAAGAACAAAATTTCCTTGTCCAAAGATCATATTTTAAAAAATTAAAAAGAGAAAAGAAAAACTCTCCTTGTCCAAAAACTTGAATAGTAAAGGCTATGAATAGCCCCAAAATTTAATTATCATAATAAAATTAAACATGCATTATTTAGCCTCAAAATTATCAGAATAAAACATTGCTATGAATAGCCCCAAAATAATCAGAATAAAACATGTATTATTTAATTAGAGTAAAACATTGCTATAAAACATGTATTATTTAATTATCTGAATAAATGGTCAAGAAGGCCTCTTATTAAGATTTTTCCTTAAGCCCCATTGAGGGTTGGGCCATCCTTGCATGCATTCTACTTGTATCTGCATCTTGGTGACATATGGTAGAACCACAAAGCCCTACTGAACTACATGCATGTTTTGGACAAGGAAGCTGAAATAGATCAATCAGAATGGAGACAATAAACTTGTTTACCGAATAGTTTTTCACAACTATTATTAGGAAAATTTTCTAAAAACAAACTACCTTATAGGAAAACACAAACAAACAAAGAAAATATGTTCAAGAAGGCCTCAAATATTTTCCAACATTTAATATGAGGTTCTGATATTAAACTCCACCATTATCTGTTTCAAACTCTAAATTTGTTTCAAGATTTCTCCCACAAAATCTCTATTTGTTTCAAGATTCATCCCACAAATTTCAGATCATTAATCAATATGTTTGTAAACCTTAACTATCCCATATCATTACTCCACCATTTCAACACAAGTAAATCATCGAACACCTTGAGAGCAGAAAATCCAGGGCTTACATTCCAACATTTCATAGGCATATATATATACAGATTACACAAGACGGAGCGAAGAAGTTGAAGTTGAAAACGCACATACCCGTGAGTTACAGACACACACAGTCGAAATGCGAATCACGAACAGGTTGATGGTCAGCGGCGGCAAAAGGATAATTTTGGTGCTCGTCGGTGGTCAACCAGGTTGATCGTCAGCAGCACCAACCAGGCCAGTGATTAGCAGTGGCACACAGGTGGGCCAATAGGTTACGAGCTACAGTTTCATTCTCCTCTCTCTCTACTCCTGCTTCGTCTCTGTTTTCCTCTCTATTCTCGCTTCATCTCTATTAACTTCTTCTCCCAATTTAAACAAAATACTATGCGGAATGGTAACAACATTTTTTATATGATGATGTTGGTCAATGAAAAATGATAATAAATTTTTAGGGATTAGTTGAGTAGTAAAGATTTTTGAAAAAATATTTAAGATGAGAAATAAATAAATAAATATATATATAATAAATATAATCAGAATGAGACTGGATAGATGTGAAAATTTTTCTGCTACCTCATCAAGGCAATAAAACAACATGGAGTGGAGAGGTCACTGCAAGAAAATCGGGAATTAGCGGCGTTTTTAAAATGCCGCAGTAGGCCAGAAAAACGCCACAAAAAGAATAAACGACATTTATAAATTTCGCTGATGATGCGGCCGTCGCTGTATCTTTGTGACGTTTTAAAAATGCCACTAAAGACTTTAAACGACATTTCCAAAACGCCTTTAATTCTCTTAACAGCTGTTAACTATGCACGTTAGAAGAGTTATCTCTGACGTAATCATGACAATATTTTGCGACGTTTTTAAGAAAAACGCCACCATTTCTGTCATTTAAAAAAAAAAAATGAAAAATCATAATTAATGATCTTTTGACTTTTGTTCAAACCAAACCTATATTATTCATCACCATTCTCAAAATATATACATAATGTGAATGAGCATTCATTTTTCAATTTTTCATAAAAAATTAAAATAAAAAATAAAACCCCTTTAAACAAAATATGACAATACAAAAATAATAATAATAATAATATTCAGTGTACTCTCCAAATTCTCTGAAAATAACTTCATCCACTGCTCTCTTCAGCTTCATGAAGTCATCCATCATCTTCACCAAAATGATGATTATATACCTAAATTATCCAATTCCATTAACACAACTTCAATAAACTTGAATGATTGAAAAATCTACATGCTCTTGCATACCATGTCAAGAAGGCTAGAAAGATAAGAAATTATGAAATTTCCAAGTGCATGTAGAATGAAAACTTTTTTATTTATACATTGTATTCACAATATGCAATATAGATTGTGCACAAAATAAATAAAATAAAAATAGAAGAAAAGATGAGAGCTGCAATAACCCTTGAAATGCAATTCAAACTATATGGTAAATTGATCTGTAAGTAGGTATAATGCATAATGATAAAGTGTCCCATATTGCTCTCCCTTTTGTCTCCCACACAAACTTCTAAAACTGCTCATGAAACTATGGGAGAGAGTAGTTGAACAGAGATTAGGATATGCAACAATAGTTTTAAATGAGCAATATGGTTTGATGTCGCAAAAATCCACTATGGAAGCTATTTTTCTACTTAATCGACTAATGAAAAAATATAGGGAAATGAACAAATATTTCCATGTAATGTTTATTGACTTACGAAAAGCATATAGGGTTATTATGACGAAATCTATTTGAGTCTTTGAGATGGTATGGAAATGTGAAACATAAATAGTTATGATAACATATGGTGTGTGTTTATGGACAACAGAATTAGCCACATTCAAGTCAATTGTTTCTGCAAAGCTATCATTGATAAACATGCAATCAACTTCTCACTTACAATGTAAGCTGTTTAGGTACATGGTAAAAAATAAAATCCAAGATTAAGACCTTTGTGAACAATACCGTGGGCGCTGAGTCCAATGACCTTACCCAGCTTATACTGCCAATTCAATAGCTTTAGTTTATTGACAACACACAACATATATAAATTGATTCATGATGATTATGATATTGAACTACACAAGCACAACACAGATCCTCTACCTTTTCCATTTGATTGGCTCAAAGCTATTGAAGCATAATCCAAAGATGATGTGATCTAGAAATTTAAAAAATTATCAGAATTTTAGGATTACACTCAATAATAAACAAATATATATATATATATATATCTCATTAAAAATTTTAAACTCAAGCATACATTTATTAAAAATGAGAAAAATGGAGAGAGAAAAAAAAAATCTTATGCAACTCAAAGATTAATGTAAAACATATATTTCCAACAAAAACTTATCATGTTCTAGTAGTAGAAGTTGCAGTTTCCAACTGTTTTTTCACATTATTATCATTAAGGGTGCACAAAATACCCAGAAAACCCGAGAACCAAAGGGTCTAGTTAGGTTAGTTTGGTTTTTTTTAATACATTGCTTGGAAGATCCCATCATCATTTTTATTTTTTGGTGTTTGGCTAAACATTAAAAGGTAAAATAAAAATAACAAAAGTTTTCCATTGACAAATTTTATCGAACATTTGACATGCAAGGAAAATGGTACAATAAGAATCACAATATCAACAAGCTATTCCAACAAAAAAAAAAATCCATAAAAAAATTTATGTCAGTAGGATAAGAATCAATCAACGAACTACTCATCAGGAAATACTACTCTCAACTACAAATCGGTCATCATCAATATGCATAGGAGAGCACCAACGAACTAGTCACAAGCACCAATTTTAGAAACTGTTTTGACATTTTCTATAAGGAAAATGTGATAGAGTGACAAAGATAATGAGATTCAATCAAAAACCAGAGAGAAAGGTCCAAATCTCATAGAGCAATGAAGAGAATACATGAAATTCGATCGGAGAGATTGAGAGAGCAGATTTGATATTACCATAATAGCAGATCGGAGAGACAGAGAGAGCAGATCTGATCGGATAAAGAACAGTTCTGAGAATAAGATCTACATCTCTACATCGTTGAGCTTGCTTCTACTCACTGTTGCTAACGATCCAGATCCAACGCTGCTTGCCTATCTTGTACGTGATCAGAGACATTAACATGGCACTCAAAACCCTAGATAAATCGATTTGGAAAGGGAAAATACAAAACAGAAGAAAAGAAACTAGAAATTAACTTTAAATTGTTAGTTTAAGCCATAAAAGTTTACAGATCTTATGTGAATGTAGCAAATCTATATCAGAAAACTCTAACCTTGAGCCCTAGATCGACTTAGATAAGAGGGATTCAAACGATATTACAGAGATACACTCAAATCAAGTACAGAACAAGAATTTCCAGATCATACAACCAAAAAATCGATGGAGATTGAAGATCCAAGGCCCTAATTTCTCTCTTTGCCCCTCCTCTCTCTCACAAAAGTCATGCCTCTGTTCTCTTCTTTTGATCAGAAACCTGCTTTTTCAATCACAAGTAAACGTTATTTCACGGTTTTCTAATAACAGCGTACAAAACGAGATAAAATAATTAAGTAGGCTGAGAAGGTGAAAAATTATAAAAAATTTCACATCGTTTTTAAAAAACGCCAGAAAAAAAACGTGGTAATATCCTATTTTTCATGTAGTGGGTGCATGGTGCTTTTTCATCCGTAGTCTAAAAGAATAAATATTAAATATAACGATTATATCATCTGGCGATATAAAATTACTCTATATAATTTCACTCAAATTACTCTATCTATATATTTATGTGGTTAATTCTTTGCTACTTTTTGATCCCCAAATGAGAATATGCCAAATTGGCTTGGGATGCCAATTAAATTCATATGTGCAAATTGTATGGACTTTACTAGTCATAAATCTAGATCACATATCATGTTGTTCCTTGTTGTACACAATGACAGTTGAAATTGCAACTGGCGCTTTCACGTAATAAATTACCCACAACAACAAATCTAACACCATATATAAATATTATTCTGTTTGTCATAAACATGATTGTATTATACAAATCCTAAACATGCATTAAAACAGCGACAACACTATTACCTGTCGAAGCTTCGTCACCAAATAAGAAATCTCTCAGCAATTTTACAATTCTAACTGCCTAAAAATTTTTTGTTTTTAAAAAACATGGGTATGAATCCCACAATGTGTGAGGTTCAAGGTCATGTTCTTTTATGTTATCCCACATGGGTTATATATATATGTATTTAAATTTCATCTATACATTTTATGTTTTAAGTATTTTTAATTTTAGGTATTTCTTGTGATTATTTAAGGATGCGAATTGAGTGGACACAATCTAAACACTGTAGTCTAAATTGCAAAATTTTAAGATTTGAATTGAATAATTTAAAATTTGATCAAAACTTTGGTTGAATTTTTCTGACCTGAATCAAATTCAAGATTTTAGCTCAAATTCTCATAATTCAAATAATCCAACTTTTAAGTATAATATTAATATAATAAACATGAAATATACATATAAAATACTAATTATTTCGTCATTAGATTAAATCATCTTGCAATGTAATATATTTTATTGTTTGGTAGGCATAACTTAACAAATTTTCTTATTATGTTCTATATTTGTAATTTTATGAGATATTTTTTTTATAAAAACAAATTCAATACATTAATTTAGGACAAAAGAATTATTTATTTATTTATTTATTAATTATTATTATTATTATTATTATTATTATTATTATTATTATTATTATTATTATTATTTGATATTGATTTTTGGTAAATCACAAAAAAATGGAGCAAAAATTGAGTTTGGAATTATTCAAGTTCAAGCTAGAAATCAAGTTGGACCAAATTTTAATAAATCTTTGAGAAATTAGGATAAATTAATTTACACTAAGCATTTTTTAAATTTAAAAAAAATACAATTAGTTTCATATTTTTGACATAATTATACTATTTTTTTTTTTGTAAAACTAAAATAGATAAAATTAATACAGATGGTGTTTAGATATTGAAATAAACAAAACAAATATACATTTAAAAAAATAATATTATCAAACTTCAAAAAAAGTGAATGTAATTTATCTAAAAAAAAAACTTTTCAGCATTACAGAGACAAAGCCTAAAGCACTAGCCAGAGCCACTGGAGGATTACAAACCCACTGAGTTGGTAAAAGGCCCGTAAGGCAAGCTATTGCAGCCCAGTGGGCAACAGCTCCTAGCAACCAAGCGAATGTCCTGGATAACAGACCCACAGTCCCATGGGGGTTCATTCTTAGACACACAGTGAAATGACTTCATTATTAACTCGCGCGATTTCCACTTGAGAGCTTTTGATTCCATGACAATCATGGGTGGGGTGATATGAGTCATATCTGACCCAAAAAAAGGGAAGATTGTGTGAAAGCTTTATGTGATATCTTAATGAAATCCAACATGTGTGCCGATCAATTTGAATTTGAGAACGCACAAAACCAAAAAAGAGTTAAAACAATTGTTTGGTATACCTCTTTATTAGAGTAGGTGATCCAATTGATTTATTAAAAGAATTTAATTCGATTTGGTGTTGGTGTTGGTTATAATATATTTTAATATATTATACTTAACTTTTGGCGGCCCAATAAATATTTAATAATCTATTTGGTGGTAATTAAGGTTTTGATAAAAAAAATCCCAAAGTCTACAATATATATTTTGTATTGTTTTGCATTTTTCGAAGGCGCAGCATCAGCGGCTACAATTTATTGGATCATTATCCGGTGAGTTTGGTTTTGGTGGGTGAGCAGTAGGTTTTGATCAAAATTTGGTAGGTTCTTTGTGCCTGATTTTGATACTGCTACAGTCATTGTTTTGGAACTGATTTGAGTTATTATTTTGGGTCTTCTATAACTCTGTTTCGAATATTTTTGTTCGTCTATTTGGTGAGATCTTTCTTCTTGATTATTTGTGATTATTTGGAATTCATCTAAGGGTGATTTTGTGAGACCATTCGTGTCTTGTTTGTAATCATTTGGTTGATAGTGGAATCGAATTTCGATCCCGTGGACGTACCTCACATTGAGGGAACCACGTAAAAAACTTTTTATGTCGTTATTGATTTAATTTTTCCGCATTAGTTTTTATTCACATTGATTGATTTACTTGCGGGAAATCATCTATTTTCCCTAACAACTAGTATCAAAGCTTACGGTTTATTTGGATTTATTTATTTGTGTAAATCAATGGAGGGGAATGCGGATCGTGTGTCTAGCTTCAATGGAAGCAATCAGATAACTTGGAAAACTAAAATGGAAGGCCTATTAGTTTGTAAAGATTTGTATGGACTTATTGAAGGTGATAGTGGCAAAATTGAGGGTATGAAATATGATGAATGGAAGAGGCTTAATCAAAAAGTCATGGGTATTATTTGTCAATGGATTGATGACAGTGTGTTTCATCATGTTGTTACTGAAACCTTGGCACAAGATTTATGGAAAAAATTAGAAGGTCTTTATGATAGAAAATCAGCCACAAATAAAGCTTTTTTGTTTCGTAAGTTGGTTAATTTAAAATATAAAGATGGTAGCCCCATTCCCAAACATTTGAATGAAATAAAGAGTATTGTTAACCAAGTTGCTTCTATGAAAATTATTTTTGATGATGAGTTACAGGTTTTGATGCTACTTAGTTCCTTGCTTGAAAGTTGGGAGACTTTAGTTGTGACGGTTAGTAATTTGGTACCCGATGGAGTTGTCACAATGAGCCAAGTCATAAGTACTTTGTTGAATGAAGAAACTAGAAGAAAATCAGCAGGTTCATCTCATTCGAAAACATTTGTTATGAGAGGCCGAAGCAAAACAAGGGGAAGGAGTAAGACTCCTCATGGTCGAGATCAAAACCATGACAAATCAAGAGATGGTTCTTTTTCAAAGAAAGACATTGAGTGCTATTATTGCTATGAGAAAGGGCACATAAAGTAGGAATGCTGAAAGCTCAAGAACAAGGATAAAATGCGTGACAAAAGTGTAGATAAGAAGTAAGAAGACACAACGGCGGTTACTACCGATGATCTCATGGCTGTTTGTGAAGATGATTGTATCAATTTTGTCGGCCAAGAGAGCAATTGGGTGATTGATTCCGGTGCTTCTTTTTATGTGACTTCTCGAGTTGATTTATTCACTACCTACACCAAAGGAGATTATGGGTATGTTCGAATGGGTAATGAAGGTTTGTCCAAGATTGTTGGCATAAGTGATGTTTGCTTGGAAACAAATTTCGGCTGCAAGTTGTTGCTTAAAGATGTGAGGCATGCTCCCTACATTTGCCTTAATTTGATCTCTACTGGAGAGTTAGATGATGAAGGCTATAACAACAAATTTGGTGATGGAATATGGAAGCTCACAAAGGGTTCTTTGGTGGTGGCTAAGTCCAAGAAGACTCATACACTTTATTCGATGTAAGGAAAAATTTGTAAAGGCGTTGTCAATGCACTTGAAGATGATACTTCTACTGAATTGTGGCACAAGTGGCTTGGGCACATGAGTGAAAAGGGGCTGCAAGTTTTGTTCAAGAAAGAACTTCTACTCAGTTCGAAAGGTACACATATTAAAACTTGTGTTCATTGCTTGATGGGTAAGCAACATAGAGTTTCTTTCATAAAAATGTTGCTTCTAGAAAAGAAAATGCTTTGGAGCTGATTCATTCGGATGTTTGTAGTCCTTTAAAAGTTAGAACACATAGTGGTGCACTTTATTTTGTTACTTTTATTGATGATTATTCAAGGAAAGTTTGGGCTTTTATACTAAAAACTAAAAATCAAGTTCTAGATGTATTTAAGCATTTTCAGGCCATGGTTGTAAGAGATACAGAGCATAAATTGAAGTGCATCTGAACAGACAATGGTGGTGAATACATTGGGCCATTTGATGAGTATTGTCGCAGCCAAGGTATTCGGCACCAAAAGACAGTTAAGAAAACTCCTCAACAAAATGGCGTTGTTGAGAGGATGAACCGCACCATTGTGGAAAAAACAAGGTGTTTGCTTTCACATGCTAAATTGCCAAGATCTTTTTGGGGTGAGACAATGAGGATAGTGGTTAATGTGATCAATTTGTCTCCTTTCTATCATTTGAATGGTGATGTTCCAGAAAGAGTTTGGACCGGCAAATATATGTCTTATGAGCACTTGAGAGTGTTTGGTTGCCGAGCTTTTGTTCACATTCCAAAGGATGAGAGGTCTAAGCTTGATAGTAAGTCAAGACAATGTATTTTTCTTGGCTATGGGCGTGATAAATTTGGCTATAGATTATATGATCCGGTCAATAAGAAAGTTATTCGAAGTCGTGATGTTGTATTTCTTGAAGACCAAACAATTGAAGACTTTGGCAAAGGTGATCAACCGGAGCCAAAAACTAGTGATCTCATTGACATGGATCCGTCTCCTTCATCTTCAGTTGATGATGAAAATAGAGAAGATATGCAGCCACCTATTGAAGATGTAGATAATGATGCTACTCCAAATGTTGAGTCAGAAATTGAGGAAGAGCATTCAACTCAAGAATCGCCATCACAACTTAAGTTGGGGAAATCTATAAGGGACCAAAAACCTTCAAAAAAGTATCCTCTTAATGAATTGGCATTGATATCCGATCAAGGGGAGCCCGAGAGCTACCAAGAAGCAATTGAGCATGCAAATAAAGGTGATTGGAAAAAGGCCATAGAAGAAGACATGAATTCCTTGCTTAAAAATCACACTTATGATTTTGTGAAGTTGCCTAAGAGGAGGAAAATTCTAAAAAATAAGTGGGTTTTCAAATTGAAGAATGATGGCAAAAATCTGAGATACAAGGCACGTTTTGTTATGAAAGGCTTTGGGTAAAAGAAATGTATTGACTTTGATGAGATTTTCTCACCGGTTGTGAAGATGTCTTCAATTCGGGTTGTACTTGGCATGGCCGCAAGTATGAACCTTGAAGTTGAGCAACTTGATGTGAAGACCGCATTTCTTCATTGTGACCTTGAAGAAGAAATTTACATGGAGCAATCGGAAGGTTTTGTAGAGAACGGGAAAGAGAAATTTGTTTGCAAATTGAAGAAAAGTTTGTATGGCCTCAATCAAGCCCCACGACAATGGTACAAAAAATTTGACTCTTTCGTGATGAATAATGATTTTTCTAAAATCACTTCGAATCATTATGTGTTTGTGAAAAAAATTTCGGATAGCAAATTTATTATTCTTGTGCTTTATGTTGATGAGATGTTAATTGTGGGTCAAGATTCTACCATGGTTAATAAGTTAAAGTTAGAGTTGAGCAAGTCTTTTTCTATGAAAGATTTGGGGCCTGCAAAGCAAATGCTTGGTATGAAAATTGTTCGTGATTGCAAAAAGGGGTTGATTTGTTTGTCTCAAGAAAGCTACATTGAAAAAGTTCTTAAGAGGTTCAACATGGATAAAGCAAATCTGGTTGGTCGTCCACTTGCGGGTCACTTCAAATTTAGTTCGAATCAATGTCCTACAAGTGAGAAATACAAGGAAGAGATGTTGAAAATTCCTAATGATTCAGCGGTTGGTTCCTTGATATACGCCATGGTTTGTACAAGACCGGATATTACTCACGCCGTTGGTGTGGTGAGTCGTTTTCTCTCTAATCCGAGTAAAGAACGTTGGGCAGCGGTGAAGTGGATTCTAAGATATCTTCGAGAGATTTTGAAGGTGTGTTTGTGTTTTGGGGATGGTAAACCGATGCTTGATGGGTTTACAGATTTCAACATGCCGGTGATGTTGATTCTAGAAAATCTATTTCGGGGTACGTGATGACATTTGCAGGTGGAGCTGTGGCATGGAAATCTAAATTACAAAAATGTGTTTCTCTCTCAAATACCGAAGCTGAAATTATTGCTATTACGAAAGCTTGCAAAGAAGAGCTATGGTTAAAGAAATTTTTGCAAAAATTGGGTTTAAAGCAAGAAAAGATATGTGCTTTATTGTGATAGTCAAAGTGCTATTCTTTTGAGTAAAAATTATAATTTTCATTCGAGATCGAAACACATTGATGTCAGATACCATTGGATTTGAGATGTGTTAGATTCGAAGTTGTTGCAACTCGAAAAAGTTCACACAGATGATAATACTTCGGATATGTTGACTAAGATTTTGTCGAGGGACAAACATTTAAAGTGTCGAACTTTGGCGTGTATGGTTGATATCTCCAACTAAGTTGGTAGGGGGAGAATTGTTGGGTATACCTCCTTATTGGAGTATGGGATCAAATTGGTTTATAAAAAGAATTTAATTTGGTTTGGTTTGGTGTTGGTTATAATATATTTTAATATATTATATCTAACTTTTAGAGGCCCAATGGATATTTAATAACCTGTTTGGTGGTAATTAGAGTTTTGATAAAAAGCCCAAAAGTTTACAATATATATTTTGTATTATTTTGTATTTTTCGAAGGCACAGCAGCAACGACTGTAATATATTGGATCATTATTCGGTGAGTTTGGTTTTGGTGGGTGTTGGCTTTTTTGGCTTTCGAAGGTTAATTATGTAATTTTAAGTATGCCAGTAAGGATCAATAAGCCCTTATAGAAATTAGAATTGCCAACCAATTATCAAGCGATTTTGTTGAAGTTCTTTCAACCTCAATGAAGAGGATTTTTACCGGTGGCTTGTTTAGGAGAAATTGATAATAACAACAATTAGAGAACAATTCAGAAATTGAATTTCATTAAGAATGAGAACTTACAATGCAATGATCCAGCCTCGAAGAGGTTTACAGCGATGACTACTTGAAACTACTCTTAGGAAATGAAGTGCAGTACAGGAATTGAAGTGCTGGAAATGAAAAAACTAGAATTAAATATGAAGTAAATAAACTGGTTTCTAGATCTGAGTCCCCTTGATTCTGGCTCTTCTATATATACTCTCTAATGATAACCGTCGAAGTGGGTTTCAAACTGCCGAAATGTACTCCCATGATTGCTAATCATGCTCTTTCACAGTTCACCCCACTATACCATTCTTACAGTTTAGGCTTCCTTCTTGAATTTTAATTTAAATCTGTGAGTAACCGTTGGGCCACGTCATCTTGCGCCTTTTAGCCATTCTAGTGCTGCGCAGATCCATTGTAACCAATATGACCTGACACATGTTAGTCTTTGACTGGAGACTCGTATTAACTTCCTAAAATGCCTTTCATATGCCGCGTGTCGAGCTGTGATTGGATTTTACAAAATATACAGCCAACATTACCTCCCGCACTAATATACCCAATACTTGGTGATATTAGTGGACTAGTGCATATTACCAATGTCTTAGGACGTGTACGAACTGTGTTCCATCTTGGAAGTGTAACCGCCTTTGAATAATGAAGCACTAAACCTCATTAAATTCTTCCTTGCATTTGAACCTTTCTTCTACCATCTGCACATACGAAGAGACTGATACATCTCCAATGGCCAATCAAACCTTCTCTTACATTGATCAAGCATATGAGGAGACCTTGGACAATGATGACTAGTCTTGAAAGAACTTGCATGCATTTATTGATCACACTTATCCGCCCCCATTTATACAAATTATGGAAGCTTTTGCAAATTACCAACCTTTGGACCAAAAATTTGCCAACTACAAACCTCTAGACCAAGAACTTGCAAAAATGGACCTTGGAAGCCCCATTCTGTCCCAAAATTGTCTGCATGGAATGAAGCCGCTTCTTCTTCTTCCAAAAGTACTGACTGGGGTACTTGGTTAGCACCAACTCAACCTCAACTAAGGGAGCGGATTCATCACAGATTCGTTGAATTTGATGATCCTCTTTTAGTTCCCCCTTCTTCTCGAAGCTTAGTGGTATACCTATACGTACCTATTGATTGCCGTCGTTGTCTGGAGCACAACCTACTTTCAACGTGGTACACCTCCTCCCTACCAACAAAGATAGTGCAGAAAACTCCCCATTCTATCAAAGCACTGGGGTTTAGCCCCTCATTTTTGGCCAAGAAGGCCAGGCTTTGTTCCTCTAACTGGCTCAAATGTGTGAAAGACCCTTAATTCTCTCCCTCCTTTGGGATGGACCCTTCTGCACCCCATCTTCCTCAGAATCCTCACTGGATGGAGGAATTGAAACTTACTCTTTTCGAGGGTCAGCATTTCTTTTCCTATCAACCTCCAGCTCCTTCGACTACATTTGAGTGATACAAAGCTCAGTTTTTGTTTGCCGCCTCCTCTCATATGTCTTTCAAAGTTCTTGGATGAGACCCCTCTTAAGAACTTCAAATGGGCTTGTGACATTATGACCCGAGGTCATGTTCTCAACCCTATAGCCCAGATAGAGCTCCAAACCTTTTTGGACCAACTTCCTCTTCTTCTCCATTGGTATGAAAATTCTTTGGCCACCAATGACTCCTTGGATAAAATCTCAGCCAATCGAATTCAAGCTCAGTACGAGGCAGAGAACCTTCTTGAAGAATATGATGCCTTCAAGAACAAGGACTCATTATACTGGGATGATTTAGACATGGAAGAGATGGGGCAAGGCTTGAAGGAGACAGAGTTTGAGGTGAAGGCTAAGCAACTTTTTCACCAAATAAGAGCATATCAGTTGCAACAACCTAGTTTAGAGAGAACAGAAGATAGAATAAATAAAGAACACAAGTTCATAGAGCACTGCTATGTTAAATTTAATGAACTTGTTACTTTTTCTATTCCTTATTATTATGAAATTGAATTTGTAGCCAAGTAGGCTTTTCAATGTAAATATTTATATATCAATAAGACTAGGTTTCCTAAATTTTGCATGATCTGGTTTTATGTTCCAATTGCATGATTGTATGGTTAATGTGCCCTTATTCCTTACCTTGTTCACATACTAACAACTTTGAATTAACCCATCTTACTTTGAAATCAAGTCTAAGTGCTTCGAAGCTCTTAGTTGTCACAATGCTTCTCTTTAACAGAAAATCCAAGAATGAATTTTCACGTAAAGACAAGTCCTTTTGGGTTTTGACATTTTTTTTTTTTGCACTGCTTGGTCAAGTGTTGGTTTTATAGTGCTTATTTGTCTTGGATCCCAAAAAGATTGGGCAAGACAAGTACTTCAAAAATTCTTTCAAAGGACATTACTTTATAAAGATACTCTAAGAGTATACTTTAAAAACCTTCGAAGAAAGCAGGCCTTAACTATTCTTGAGTTTTAAGGCAAAAGTTTGAAAGGTCTTGGGGGAAGACTGGCTTTCGAAGCCAACTATCGGTTTTCGAAGCTCAACTGAGTGTGTTTGAAAGGTCTTGGGGAAAACTAGCTTCGAAGCCAACTACTGGTTTTCGAAGCCAACTACTGGTTTTTGAAGCCAAGCTGAGTATGTTTGAATGGTCTTGGGGGAAAATTGGCTTCGAAGCCAACTATTGGTTTTTGAAGCCAAGCTGAGTATTTGGAATATGCTTTCTTCCCCAAAACTCACTCTCGAAGAAACCCTCTATGATGTGTTTTTAGGACCCTTTGTGTTTTCAGCTAAATGTTTTAACTTCACATGGGTCCAACATAAATAGGTAATTATCTTGAAGCCATTTGACCTATTTAGGATGACTGGGTATCCTTTTGGACAGAAAGGTTTAAAAATCCTTTCTCCTCATGCTTTTAACTTACTTACTCACTTGTCCAAAAAATCCCTTTTCTCTGCTATTGCTCTCGACTGCCCTTTCTTACTCTTTTCATACTCAACCTCCCTGCTTTCGTTTCATTCTCTCACCAATGGCTTCTTCCTCTTTGAAAGTACCAGTTGTTGAGCGTGTGAGCCTTTCTGTAGCTCTAAGGAGAGTTATTAACGAAGAATATGAGAAGTACAGAGCCGGTGAACGAAACACCGCTGATGGATGCATTCTCATTCCCTATCACCATGTTCAAGGAGAGTACGTGCTCGGACCCATTTTCAAGGAAGCCCCTGCTCAGCTTCTTGCATTATATCCGCGTCTAGAAGATCACTGCCTTCTTTATGAGGGTGGCCTTGAATGGGGGAGCTGGAGGTTAAACCGACCCCATCGCTACTGGCCCATACTGAGGCCTGAATGGGAGGAATGGTATGATCGAGTTGTTCCTTCCAGGATGTTGGACCTTCAAGAACTTTGTCTCCTCGATGCCTTTTGACTAGCTAGGTTTTTTATTTATGAATACCCTTTCCTCATACCTGCTGCACTCTGTTTTTGGAATCCATCTTTCGATTTTTTTCAATTTCAATGTGGCATGATGGCCCCTACTGTTCTTGATATATGCCATCTCTTAGGGCTATCTCTTATTGGCACCCCTTTTGGTCCTGATTATCTTGACCTTAATGTGCCTTTTTCCATTTCCCCTTTGGACTCCTTCTTCAATGGCCTTGTATCAGACCGAGAGTTCTTCTCTTTTCTTCTATACTGGCTTTGCAAATTTTTATTTTTCACTTCTTCTCAGAGGATTATGTTTGAGTTTGTCCCTCTTGCCAAGGCCCTTGCTTCGGCAAAGAGGATAGCCTTAGCCCCATATGTTCTGGGCTATGTATGTAAAGCCTGCTCTTAATTCTGTGAGAAACCTTTGGATGCCAACTAAGGAGGGCCACTCTGGATATTGCAATTTTGGCTTTTTGCTTACTTTACTGCTTTACACTCCAGGTGTCTGAGATTTTTGGTAACAGACCCTACTACTTATGGAGTAAAATATGCTAGAGTTTCACTTTACCCTTCCAGCTTTTCTTATTAATTCACTTTCTTCCACCAACCCCCTATTTCTCCCCTTGCCTGCTTCTTTTGGCCCTTTGCGTTTGCGGCCAATATAAGGCCAACATGGTTGAAGAACTTCTTGTCTGACAGAACTTGCTCCCAGCCTCAACATAGGGATATGTGGGCCTCTATCTTAACTCGAAGGGAGCTTTTTGTTTGCACCTTACACCCTCGAGCTTATAAGTGCATAGCCGAAGCCTACTGCCCTACTTAATTTGCTAGGCAATTTGGGCTTACTCAAGGGATCCTTATCCCTCTCTGCAGGCAAACTAACCCAAACCTTGCAAGCAGAGAGCTGAAAATTCCAAGAACTAGGTTGGAGGACGTAACCTCTAAGTTTCTACAAGACTTTATTGAATTTCAATTCATCTCCTTCATTCCACAAGGCACAACATTAAAGAGGAACCATAATTGGTGGACAACTAATATGGAGGTGCACTTGGCTATTCCTCCTCAAGATCTGTTGGTGGCGCTAGACATGCCTTCTCAGTTCAAGCCCAAAGGGACTGGGATCATTACTTCTTCAACTGCTCCTACTATCCCAGCTCCTGCTCCTGCTGCCACAGAGACTCCTGTTGCTTCATCTCCTCCTCCTAGAGTCACTAGAGCTACTTCGAAGAAAGGTATGCACTTATGCTTTCCTTGTATGGTGTCTTGTTCATTTGTTTATAACTTCTATTCTTGGTGCAGGAGCTCCACAGGATGATTCTCCTCAGAGAGGTCAAGCTTTGAACATCCTTAAGGGTAAGTAGCAACAACAGAAGAAAAGAAGACTTTTACTCGACCCTGAGGAGGATTTACCTAAGGCTAATATAGAAGAGGGGGAGATAGAAAAAACATAAAGTGATACCATTAAAAGGAGGAAGAAAATGACAGTCTCCCTCTCTGACCTGGCTGAGGATCCTATCCATGAGGCAGCTGCCAATGTAGTGGAGAAGGAGCACTTGAAAGAAATTGTTGTTTTCCAAAGGTCTGAAAAAATGAGGTAGCAATAGATGCTAAGGGATGAAGCTGCTGCTGATGATGCATTGCAAAAGGAAACTACAAGGAAGAAGTAAACCGCTGAACATTATTCCCTTCGCGGCTTTCCTACCAGCACCACTACCACCTCTAAAGCTGGTAATTTCCTTTAGTCCCTTTTTGATAATTTCCTTTACCAGGATTTTAGTATTAAATTAACAATTCCTCCTTATTGCCACGCAGCAGGAGTTATTCCAACACTCTCTCCTTCGATACTACCTTCCTCTGTTTTGCTCATGGATGCACAATTATTAGAGGCTGCCTATAGCGATTCCGGTTTTGGCCGTCACTTGGGGCAGTCTGGACTCAGGTTAGTATGGTTTCAAATAGTGATTCATATCATGTTTCCCTTGTTTCCTTTTATTGTGGTTATCGGGTTGTGGTTGTGTGTTTGAAACATGTTGGCTACTTAGTTTTCGAATATTGTGTTGCTTAGAATTTTGGTTTTCCACTTGAGCGGGCCTTCTTGCGCTCGAGCGAGGTTTGCAAACAATCAGTACTTTGGACGTCTGCAAAATATTAGAGGAGTGTTTTCCTCGCTCTAGCGGTATTTCCCACGCTCGAGCGTCTCTTCTTGCGTTCAAGCGGTTTGTCTAATTGTTGTGTTTGACGCTCGAGCGTCAACTTCTCCACTCGAGCGGACTGCGTGTATATCAAATCGCGAAAATGACTTTTTACATCCCTTTTCATATCTTTTCATCTTAAACCCTAAAGTTGAGAGCCTCTCTCTCTAAAACTCACATTCTCTCTACTTTTCCACCAAGATCTAGTGATCTATCCACCCTCCTTCCATTGATAAAAAGATTGAGCTCCTTAAGATCTTCATTTTCATCCGATTAGAAGTTGGTTTCGGCATTATTGGAGTTTCACCTTTTCTTTGATTGGTCTTCTAACTTGAGGTAGGGATTTTCTACATTTTGTTATGATTTTTAACTTAGTTATTTGTGAATGTGTAACAGTGGTGGGACTTGGGAGTATTTTGAGCCAAACCTAGGGGTTTGGGTGAAATGTAAAAGATGGGTTTTTAGTGGAAATGAAATAAATGAACATGGAGTTTGAAAATGAAGTCTTGTTGTGTCAAAATGGGTGATTTTAGTACTTGGGTTGATATTTTGAAAAAGGGGATTTTTTTTTCCCTAAAAGGACTATCATACCTATTTTGTATAAATAGTTGAAATTGGTGTTGTAAACATGGGATTGAGTGAGTATTGGAATTGATGGTGGAATTGAATAGGAAATGCTTCACATCCTAGGAAGTTTTGATTAAATTATCCATTTTGAGATTGTATATCTGTTTAGAAATATCTGTATTGGGCAATTGGTGGAGGATAGCTTTGATTGTTGTAGAAATTGCATGTAGATTAGGTAAATTGAAACTAGTCCATGGTTGATTATCATTGGATATGATCATGTTGTGAATACATTTTATATGTATGATTATTTGGAAGGAGAAAGAGGATGTACTCCAAATGAGTGATTATGTGTCTAAATACATTGCATATGTATGATTGTTTGGGAGAAGAGAGGGGATGGATTCCATTATAATTAAGTTGGCCGGAGTGTCCTGCGTAAATGTCCCGAAATTTATACATGGGTGTCGATCCTGCGAATGAAATATTCGTAAATTGGCAGTTGGAAGTGTTTGTGTGTTAAATATGAAATTAATGAACCTTTGAGTTGTAGTCTCATTTGGGTTATTGAGAAATAATGAAATTGGCTCATGTATTGAAATGAATTGAAGAAAAATGAAATGAAATGTGGATTTGATGTTTTTATTTATTTTATTTTATTTTTATTTATTTATGAATATCTATATATGAGTATGATTTTTTTACCCTCAGCATTATATATACACATTGCACTTATATCTTTGTTAAATCTCATATATTGTGTTAGATTATTCCTACTAGGCTGTGGCTCATCCTGTTTGGGAAAACATTTTCAAGTAATGATAGAATGCCTCCACCAAGGCAATAGCATTGGAGGAACCTTTGGGAAGCAAGAGCTTCTTGTTTTGTCTTATTTTTGTATAGCCTAGGGCTAAATTTGGATGAGCTAGTCTCCTTTTGTTGTAAACAAGCCAAGACTTGGAAAGGTGTAAGCCCGAAGGGCATTTATTAGTGTTAAACTCTTTTGTATTATTATCTTCATGTAATGAAAGGACTTTACACTCTGATTGATGTAATTGTTAATTATCCTTTGAATCATATTTATTGTATTTTTTTGAGGGCGTTACAACTTGGTATCAGAGCGTACCGGGTTTGAATATTTTGGAGATGTGAGAAGTGGTTAGTACCACAATGGGTTTGTCTCGCTTAGTTGAGACCTTAGTATGCATTGTATGCTTATGTGATAACATGCTTATATGATTAAGTGGGTATATGATTTAGTTCCTAAGATGTTGATTGGGTCTACAGGTTTCTGGAAGTCCTATTAGAAGAGCACTTGATCATTGCTGTTTCTAATTGAAACTCTAGCAACGCTGCGGGACAGTCATTATCTAGGAAGGAAATTCGTATGTGTTTATGTGATTATGTGCTTATGTGGAGTGAATTACTGTTGTCCAACTGTAGACCGCCCAAACTCCGCTCCGCGCACGAGGGCACAAATTGGGTTCTAGCTATTACAGTTCGGACTCCTGTCACGGTTCTGAATCTAATGTCACAAAGTGCAATGTAAGAATGATGAATCACCAAAGAGTACAAATCCGGCAAATCATTTTGAAAAATCAATTTTGAATCAAAATCGCCAAACATGGACTACTTTGCCAGATTTCAGAGTCGCCACCTAAATATTTTGTTTTGGGAAATTTAGGAAACCCTAACTCGTGCCAAAGGCTGCGTGTCCATCATCACCAAAGTTGCCTGGGCTCGGGAACTTGGGTATGAGAGGGGAAGGTCCTGAAATGAGCACCCCCGCTCGCCCGATCAAAGATCGGCCTCTACTAACATGATATGTTGTTCTTGAAAATACATACGTTCTTATTCCGGCTTATTAGCTAACTTTACTGTGTGATGCGCACAACACACAAGTATGGACTAAATCACTTAATGTGGAACAAAACATCTCATGCTTGTTTTTCGAAAATGGTTTGGAATTGCTACTCGCAAGTAGGCTAAAGCGCGGATTTGCCACCAAACAAGGTGGGCTTAAAACTCACATTTCGATGAATTGTTCCAACTCAAACAATGAAGCCTTCATCCATAGGCATTCATGTAGTTATAGAAATTAAGCAAATAGCCTCATGCAAGCATGCTATCATGGCAGTCACTTACATACTTGCAAGGATGCTAAAGCGTAAACACTCACAGTGTACTCTGAGCCAAAACAAAAGCTAGTTAGAAATCATGTATGATCCTAGCTATATTAAGATGCATAATGCAACACATGCAAAAATGCAACTAAAATAGGCTCGGCTACCTAGAATGGCATATGAATGCAACACTTGATACATGTATTCAAATAGGAATTGAAATACAATGCAGTTTGAATGATGCGTCGAGCCCAGTGCATGCAATACGAATGAATGATGCACGCATGCAAAGCATAAGTATGCTAATTGAAACATGCCCTAAACTAACCATCGAAAGTTGATAAGTAAAAGGGAGAAAGAAATGGGGGTTGGAAGACATGCACACACACACACGCACCCTTATTACAACATTTGCCCTCTCGACGGAGGGTCCGAATAAATAGGCTAAGCTATGCTAAGCTAAGCTACTTATTACAAAACAAAACTAATTAACTATTCTAGTTAACTAATTAGTTATTACAACACAAATCGATCAGCTAAGCACGCTAACTAATTAAGTACAAAGCCGACGAATTAACTAGTTAATCAAAGCAATTAAAAGGAGCCTCGAGGCGAGGAATGCATGCATGCTCGGTTGCTTCTTCTCGAAATCCCGTCTCCTTGCCACCGGTTGCCTCAGTTTGCGTTCGTTTTGATTCTGAACACCAAACCAATTCCCAGACTGCTTTTGCTCCAGAACCAGAACAACTTTGAACCATCTTCAAGCGGGTGGACGGCCACTGGGGGAGGCTGTAGGCCACCTGTTGGCCACTTAAGTAGGCTGTAGGCCACTTCCTCTGGCCGGTCGGCCAGTTGCTTTTGCACACTTCCATTTTGCTGCAAACAGAGTTCAACAAGGGCAAAGCAAGGCATTTGCAGGGCATGTGTGTACAACCACCCTCCTTATCATTTCTCAAGCTCAAAGGAGTGCGGTACTTGGCTCTCGGGCCACCAACCGAGCATCGCAATGCACGATGGCCGAGAAGTCGAGTTTGTACAAGTTAATGAATGCACAAGTAACACACAAGACTCGAGAGGCCTCCACCCTATCATGCACAATCAAAGGGGACGGTGACTAAGAAATGAGGCACGTTTTGTCACTTCAAGTACGAAACGTCCCTCGTTTCTTATGTTTGGATTAACATCTGATCCAAACACATGCAATGCATCACACATGCAAACAACATGCTTATCTATCAATGCTAGAGTGGCATGCACAAGGCTCTATCATATAAGCAATGCATGCATGGCATGTTTAGAAGCTAAGGCATCAAAGCTAGTGAAGTGTATTACACATGAGGCATGCACTACAATGCTCAAATGGTCAAACCACACATGGACAGACCTACATCATGCCAAAACAGTGGCAAAGTCATGCTGGAAATGAAGCACCGAAAGTTACAACAACATACTCATGCATTGGCTTGCAAGCTAGGCATTAAACACAACTTTCAAACACAATGAAGGAGTGATAAACAAGAGAGTATGGCAGAGATGTAGGCACTGAAATTGCATACCAAAAGATGCTATATCATGCAAACAACACAAGTATGGCATGCTTAGAGGACTCAAAGCATAAGGCTAGTGAAGTACACAATGCTAGGACTATGCAATGCTATGCACAAACAACCAAACTAGCCCTAAACAGACCTCATGCATGTCAAGACAGTGGCAAGAACATGCTCAAACTAAGGCTCACAAGAGTAGCAAATCATGCTCCTTTGGTAGCTCACAAATAAGGCACAAAGGCACAACTCTTAAAAGCTCTCAAGGAGTGAAAGAAGTGAGAAGATGACACGTGTATATGTTCTGAAATTACATGCTAAATGATGCCAAAACATGCAACCATCACAAATATAGCATGCTAAGGTGCTCAAAACTCAAGACTAGCTAAGGCACTTGCACCATAGGCATATCAAGCAAGCCCCAAAGGACCAAGATCACTCAAAATAGTCCTAAGGCATGTCAAAACAATGCTAGAAACATGATGGAGTGTAGCCAACATAAGCTAGAATGGTAAGCCAAAACACTAAGCATGCAAGGCTAATGAGTGAGATTACACTACAAGTACCAAAACCAAGCAAGAGGTGACTCCATCAACCAAAATCAGAGTTGTAACATGGAAAAATAAGGTCAAAAACATGCTAAGATGGTAGCCCAAAAGCTTAGGCAAGCATGCATACAAATTAGCCCACGAACAAGATATAAGGCACAACTCTCCAAAAGCATTGAAAGAGGGAAACATGTGAGAGTATGTCTACACTACATGCACTGAAATCATGTGAGAGATGAGGCCAAATCATGCAAACAACTCAAATAAAGCATGCTAAAGACTTTGAAACTCAAAGCTAGTGAGCAAGATTGCACTATGGCTATACAAAGCAAGGCATGTATGACCAAAACCACTTAAAACAGAGCTTAAGCATGGAAAAACATGAGTAAAAGCTTGTTGGAGTAGAGCCAAAACATGCTAAAATGATAGGCCAAAACACCAAGTGAGCTAGGCTAGCATACAAGATTGCACTACAAGTGTGTGAAGCATGCAAGAGGCAACCAAACCAACCCAAAACAGAGTTATATCATGCTAGAATAAGGCCTAAAACATGCTAAGATAGAACTTCAAGAAGGTAGAAAAACATGCCAAAGTGTTAAGCCAACAACACATGCAAACAAAGCACAAAAAGGGGGGGGGGACCACCCCCATCCATTTTAGGTCTCAAAACACATTTTCCACCATTGAAATTCCTCTGGAATTCAGTGGTAAAAAGGCCAAATAAAGATGATCTCAAAGGCCTTAAAGGATAGCTCAAAACAAAGCAAAATAAGGCACAAAAAGGGGTAGACAACCCCTAACTCAAACAAGGCCTCAAACAAACATCTTAAACACTTAGAAACAAGAGTTTTTGCAGTTAAGAGTAAGGCCTAAAAGAACATGCAAGGATGGCCAAATACTTATGCAAAACAAAGCTTAAAGAGGGTAACTACTCACCCTTGAAGAACCACTGCAAAACAACAAACTTTGAGGCAAAAACCAGCTTAAAACCACTTAAATAAAGCTTCCAAGTACCTCAGCAACAAGAGGAAGGTGTTTGAGTAGGTGTTTGTGTGCAAAAGTATGAAGAAACAACACTTTAAGGTACAAATATATATAGAGAGAGAGATATAGAGAGAGAGTAAGCTTTTGCTCTTCAAAATTTTTTGAACCTGGAAAAGGGAGAGAGAGCCTCCCTCTTATAGAATTCTAAGCTTCACGCTTCTTGGAGAAGCTAGAAGCTTGGTGCAATCCCTCCATACACGTATATAGAGGATGCATTCTATGCTCACTAGCTAGCACAACTGGCACCAAAAATATCTGCAAAAGTAGAAAAATGGCCGTAGGCCACTTCAAGTGGCCTTCCGGGAGAAAAAGTGGCCTACAACCCCCAAAAGTGGCTGACAGCCTCTCCCTTCCCTCTAGGCAAGGAGTAATAAGGTATGTCACAAAAAACAAGCCAAAAGGAAGAGATCCAAGAGGCCACAAGGCAAGACACTCAGCTAGAAGCCCCGAAAACTAGCCTACGGGCCACTACAAGTGGCCTACAAGAGGAAAAAGTAGCCTACAGCTACAAAAAGTGGCCTACAGGCCTCTCTCTCCCTTTAGGAAAAAGCACCAAAGCATGGTCCAAAAACAAACCAAGAAGAAGAGAGTTAAGAGGTCTCGAGACAAGGCGCTCAGCCGAAACCCCTGGAAACTCGCAACGAGCACAAACATGAGCAATCATTGCGTGCACAAACGATGACGTCTAAATCTTAAGGTTGGTCAAAAATGGGATGTCTACACCAACGTATTAGGACGCGAGTGTGTTAGCTTCGACACATTTGTAAAATGTGCTAACTTTTTCGTTACCTTCATTAGGATGTCAGGATGTGGACGTGGTGGTGGTAGGCATGGTAGGCCTAGGAGGCATAAGATGCCTATATTGAATGAAATTCTGGCACAGGAAGAAGGGGTTGGTTAGGCCAATGTGGCCGAGCTAGTAGGTCAACAGGCCATAGGCGCCTTAGCTATGAAATGGCCGGAGCTTTGAGGGAATCCATGGACATTCTCAGGGTTGAGAATCAAGTCCAGGCCCAAGTAGTTGAGGTAGGGCTATCTTTACTAAAGAGGGAGTTTTTCCGTTCAAATTTGAATGAGTTTTTGGGCGACCCTAAGGAGCCACTGAAGGCAAATGAGTGGCTTGAACAAATAGTGAAGATGTTCGAAATGCTTGGCATCGAGGGCGACCAGTTGAGGGTGACCTTAGCATCTTTCCAGCTGAAGGGGGATGTGGGTCAGTGGTGAAAGTATGCGCGTGGGCTCATTGGAGTGACTTCGGAGGCTTTTGTCAGCGCCTTCTAGGACAAGTTTCTACCTTCCATGGTTAGGGAGAAGTTGAGGGACCAGTTTTTCAAGCTGGTGCAGTTGAATACACCGATGGCCAAGTTTGAAGCCACATTTACTAGCTTGTCTAGGTTTGCACTTAAGTTGGTGGCGACAGAGGAGCGCCGTTGTTTGGAGTTTGAGAAGCGATTAAAGATCGGTCTCATGTTCCGAGTGGCCAGGTCCATGATTAGAGACTATGGGCATCTTGTAGAGACGATGGCCCATCTTGAGACCATTATACAGGTAGAGGAGTAGAGGATGAGGGGCTCCAGAAGGAGTCAGGATAGTCAAGGGGATGGTAAGGGGCAGAGGGGTTCTAACCCCCAGTTGTTCCGAGGAGCTCAGTCGAGGTTCACTTTTCCAGTGCTGAGTTCAGGTTTTGGGAGAGGTGGTCAGAGGGATGTGACTTGTTTTAAATGTGGCTAGTTAGGCCACAAGTTTCCAACTTGCTCGTAGAGAGGAGAAGGACAGCAAACAGTTTCATCTTCGGCTCGTTCTCAGGGCCAAAGTCAAGGCAGAGGGCAGCCACCTGCTTGTTATCAGTGTGGTCAGGTGGGGCACTTGAAGAGGTTTTGCCCACAGTTGGGTGGCACATCTGGTGCTTCTGGTTCGAGGTAGTCATAAAGTCACCAACCTACACAGTTAGCACAGGCCTTGAGGGCCAATCAGGGAGCCTCTTCAGCTCAATCCTTACAGCAAGCTTATGCTTCGAGGGGTGAGCAGATAGACCAGAGGCCAACAGGGCGTGTGTACGCGGTTACCGTGCCGGACCTTGTATCGGCTCCATCTGTAGTGAGAGGTACCTTTTTGTTTTGCATTTCAGTTGCTAATGTGTTGATTGATATAGGTGCATCCCATTCTTTTATCTCATCTGCATTTGCATCGGTTTTAGGGTTGGAGTTGGCACAGTTAGCTTCTCCTATTTGTGTAGAGTCACCTATTGGTGGTGAAGTTATTCTGAAACAAGGGTGTCGGGGTTGTGACATAGAGGCCGCCGGTCGTCGACTTCTATTTGCATTTGTATTGCTTGACATGTCGAGTTTTGATGTTATTTTGGGTATGGATTAGTTATCGACATATCGGCCTGTTATAGATTGCTATCGCCAGAGGGTTACTATATGTACTTTGAGCGGTGACTGTTTTCATTTCTTGGGGGACTGGGTGGATAGAGTCTTATCACCAGTATGTGATCCGCGTGGGCGGAGTGAACTTAGTTGTCTCCTTGCTAGTTTTCTGAGTAGTGAGTGCGATGAAGGTCGGGTTAAAATGCCAAGGGTGGTTTGTAAATACCCCAATGTTTTCCCCGAGGATCTTACTAGTTTGCCACCTCACCAAGAGATTGAGTTCTCTATTGATTTAGTGCCTAGCACGGCACCAATTTCTATGGTACTGTATTGGTTTGCACTTGCTGAGTTGAGTTGAGTGAGTTAAAGATTCAACTCCAGGAATTGTTATATAAGGGTTTTATCCACCCTAGTACTTCACCTTGGGGAGCACTGGCTCTCTTTGTTAAAAAGAAAGTTGAAGCGTTGTGACTTTGTATTGATTACCAAAAGTTGAACCGGGTAACTGTTAAGAACAAGTACCCAATGTCTCGTATAGATGATCTATTTGATCAGTTGAAGGGGTCTTGTTGTTTTTCTAAGATAGACCTAAGATCGAGTTACTATCAATTGAGGGTAAGGGAGGAGGATATCCCGAAAATGGCATTTCGTACGCGGTATGGCCATTACGAGTTCCTAGTGATGCCTTTTGGGCTAACCAATGCTCCAGTTGTATTTATGGATTTGATGAACCGAATCTTTCGTGAGTTCCTAGATTGTTTCGTGGTTATCTTTGTGGACGACATTTTGATTTACTCACTCTCTGAGGAGGAACACAAGGAACACTTGCAAGTGGTGCTTGAATTGCCAAGGGTCCATAAGTTGTATGCTAAGTTTGGAAAGTGTGAATTCTAGTTAAAAGAAGTTAAGTTCCTAGGCCATGTGGTGTCCGAGGAAGGAGTAACTGTAGATTCATCCAAGATATAGGCAGTGCAAGATTGGGCACAACCTAAGAATGCTTTTGAGATCCGTAGTTTTCTGGGATTAGTTGGGTATTATCAGAGATTTGTGAAGGATTTCTCTAGTCTAACTTCACCTTTAACTAGGCTAACTAGGAAGGGAGTCAAATTTGTGTGGGATGAGGCTTGTGAGAAGTCATTCCAGGAACTCAAGGTTAAACTCACCATTGCTCCGATCTTGATTATTCCGGAGAGGGATTTGGGTTATTCAATGTATTGGGATGCTTCACGAGAAGGTTTAGGTTGTGTTTTGATGCAAAAAGGGAAGGTAGTAGCCTATGACTCGCGACAGTTGAAAACACATGAGAGGAACTACCCTACCCATGACCTAGAGTTAGCAGCGGTGATATTTACCTTGAAGATTTGGAGGCACTATCTACACGGTGAGAAATTTGAGGTGTTTTCCGATCACAAAAGTCTAAAATATCTGTTTACACAGAAAGACTTGAATTTGAGGCAGAGAAGGTGGATGGAATTCATAGAGGATTATGATTTTTAGTTGCATTATCATCCGGGGAAGACCAATGTTGTGGCCGACGCCTTGAGTAGGAAATCAATTAGCAGTGTAACTTGTATTGCCATTTGGGAGTGGGAGATGTTGTGTACTCTTAGGGAGTTTGACTTGCATCTTGGCGAGTCCGTTGAATCTGCAACCTTGTTTTCAGTAATGGCACAACTTACACTTGTGAACTGAGTATTAGAGGCCTAGAGGGGTGATCTTGAAGTAGAAACCCTCCGAGAGAAGATTTCCAGTGGGAAAATGGAGGGGGGCTTGAATGTGTATCCCGACCGGAGTGTGAGATACTGTAACCGTTTGTTTGTGCTGGAGTCTTGTCAAGAGGAAGTACTCCGAGAGTTTCACCATTCATGCCTTGTGGTGCATCCGGGAGGCACAAAGATATATCACGACCTTAGTCGCCAGTTTCAGTGGAGAGGTATAAAGAAGGATGTAGCTGTGTTTATATCGAAATGTCTTACTTGTTAGCAAGTGAAGGCCGATCATTAGAGGCTAGCGGGCTTATTGCAAGCTGAGTGGAAGTGGGAGCATGTCACGATGGATTTTGTTGCGGGGCTTCCAAGGACTTAACGGGGTAGTGATATCATTTGGGTGGTAGTTGACCGACTAATCAAGTCTACGCACTTCATACCTATGCGCATGAGTGATTCAGTAGACTATCTTGCCGACTTGTATATCAGGGACATAATAAGGTTGCACGGGGTCCCTGTCATGATTGTCTCGGATAGAGATCCGCGTTTTACAGCTCTGTTGTGGCAGAGCTTGCAGAGTGCCTTAGGCACTAGATTGACCTTTAGCACTGCGTATCATCCTTCGACTGATGGGCAGTCCGAGCATACTATTCAGATCCTTGAGGATATGCTTCGAGGGTATGTCCTTGACTTCAAGGGTTCGTGGGAGAGGTATCTGCCCTTGGTGGAGTTTGTTTATAACAATAGCTTCCAATCGAGTATTGGCATGGCACTGTTTGAGGCCTTGTATGGTCGACCGTGTAGATCTCCGGTGTGTTGGGTCGAGGTGGGTGATGCACCTTTGTTAGGCCTAGAGTTGGTTCGGGAAACAACGAAAAAGGTAGCACTTATTCGTAAAAGGTTGGTTATGACCAGTCGCCAGAAGAGTTATGTCGACCGTAGGAGGAGACCCTTGTCTTTTGAGATGGGAGACCATGTGTTCCTAAAAATATCATCTAGGCGAGGTTTGATGAGATTTGGGAAGAGTGGGAAATTCTCCCCTCGGTTTATTGGTCCTTTTGAGATCCTTGAGCAAATTGGGGTGATTGCTTACCATTTGGCATTGCCGCCACAACTTTCCGGAATGCATGACGTGTTCCATATTAGTATGCTTCGGAAGTATGAGCCAGATCCATTGCACGTGTTGGATTGGACCGACTTAGAGATAAATGAGGATGCCTCGTATGAGGAGAGACCAGTGACAGTCTTGGATAAACGGGACCAAGTCTTGCGAGGCAAGACAATTCTCTTGGTTAAAGTATTATGGAAACACCACGGGGTTGAGGAAGCAACTTGGGAGGGTGAATTGGAAGTCCGAGAGAAGTATCCGGACTTATTTGTTGATATTTGAACATGTGTTGTATTGCAACTATGATTGGTAGTATGTGAGAACATTGTATATGTTGTTTACATTTTGGAAGCATGAATTTATTATAAACATTGCATATGATTGAGAATATGTAATATCATATGTATTATATCACTTTTGGAAGCATTGTATATGCGGTGTAAATTTCTTGACAACTCGAATTTTGGTTATGCATTGTAAATGTTATGGGAAATTGTAAATTTCATTTTAATATGGGACTTGTGTATCAAGTCGATGAAAATGGATGACTGGAGAATGTGTCATGGTATTGAATTTGTGAGAATAATGTTGTTATGAATGGTCTAATATTGATTTTGAACTTGATTTGTAATTTTGGGGACGAAATTTTGTAAGGGGGAAGGTTATAGCTATTCCGGTTTTGACCGTCACTTGGGGCAGTCTGGACTCGGGTTAGTATGGTTTCGAATAGCGATTCATATCTTGTTTCCCTTGTTCTCCTTTATTGTGGTTATCGGGTTGTGGTTATGTGTTTAAAACAGGTTGGTTACTTAGTTTTCAAATCATGTGTTGCCCAGAATTTTGGTCTTTCGCTTGAGCGGGCCTTCTTGTGCTCGAGCAGGGTTTGCAAACACTTAGTACTTTGTACGTCTGCAAAATACTGGAGGAGTGTTTTCCACGCTCGAGCGGCGTTTCCTACGCTCGAGCATCTCTTCTTGCGCTTGAGCAGTTTGTCTGTTGTCTGCAAAAGTACTGAGTATGTGTATTCCGCGCTCGAGCGGGTCTCTTTTGCGCTCGAGCGTCAACTTCTCCACTTGAGCAAACTGCAAGTATATCAGATCACAAAAATGAATTTTTACATAATTTTTTCATATCTTTTCATCCTAAACCCTAAATTTGAGAGCCTCTCTCTCTAAAACTCACATTCTCTCTACTTTACCACCAAGATCTAGTGATCTATCCACCCTCATTTCTTTGATAAAAAGATTGAACTCCTCAAGATCTTCATTTTCATTCAATTGGAAGTTGGTTTTGGCATTGTTGGAGTTTCACCTTTGTTTTGCTTGGCCTTCTAACTTGAGGTAGGGATTTTCTACACTTTGTTATGATTTTTAACTTAGTTATTTGTGAATGTGTAACAATGGTGGGACTTGGGAGTATTTTGAGCCAAACCTAGGGTTTGGGTGGAATGTAAAAGAGGGGTTTTTGGTGGAAATGAAATAAATGAACATGGAGTTTGAAAATGAAGTCTTGTTGTGTCAAAATGGGCGATTTTGGTACTTGGGTTGATATTTTGAAAAAGGAGATTTTTGTCCTAAAAGGACTATCATACCTATTTTGTATAAACAGTTGAAATTGGTGTTATAAACATGGGATTAAGTGAGTATTGGAATTGATGGTGGAATTGAATAGGAAATGCTTCATATCCTTGGAAATTTTGATTAAATTATCCATTTTGAGATTGCAGATCTGTTTAGAAATATCTATATTGGGCTATCGGTGGAGGATAAGTTTGATTGTTGTAGAAATTGCATGTAGATTAGGTAAATTGAAACTAGTCCATGGTTAATTATCATTGGATATGATCATATTGTGAATACATTGTATATGTATGATTATTTGGGAGGAGAAAGGGGATGTACTCCAAATGTGTGATTATGTGTCTAAATACATTGCATATGTATGATTGTTTAGGAAGGAAAAAGGGGATGGACTCCACTATTTAGGAGGAGAAAGGGGATGGACTCCATTATAATTAAGTTGGCGGAGAGTCCTGGGTGAAAGTCCCGAAATTTATACATGGGTGCCGATCCCGCTGATGAAATATCTGTAAAATGGCAGTTGGAATTGTTTGTGTGTTAAATGTGAAATTGATGAACCTTTGAGTTGTAGTCTCATTTAGGTTATTGAGAAATAATGAAATTGGCTTATGTATTGAAATGAATTGAAAAAAAATGAAATGAAATGTGGATTTGATGTTTTTTAATGAATATATATATATATATATAAGAGTGTGAATGTTTTACCCTTGGCATTGTATATGCACATTGCACTTATATCTTTGTTAAATCTTATATATTGTGTTAGATTATTCCTACTGGGATGTGGCTCACCCTGTTTGGGAAAACATTTTCAGGTAATAGCATTGGAGGAATCTTTGGGAAGCAAGAGCTTCTTGTTTTGTCTTATTTTTGTATAGCCTAAAATTTGGATGAGCTAGTCTCCTTTTGTTGTAACCAAGCTAAGACTTGGAAAGGTGCAAGCCTGAAGGGCATTTATTAATGTTAAACTCTTTGTATTATTATCTTCATGTAATGAAAGGACTTTGCACTCTAATTGATGTAATTGTTAATTATGCTTTGAATCATATTTATTATATTATTTTGGGGGTGCTACACTGCCTCACATAGGAAAAAGAAGATTAACACTGCAGAGCCAATGAGTGTAGAGCTTATGTAGATGATACCTCCACTTCCCAGCTCTACACCTTTTATGCCTTCTTGGAGGCCCAGCATCCCAATTTCCTTATGCCCAGGCTTGACTCCATATCTGCCCCTTCTGTCCTTTGCCTCATCTCAATAGACTTCCCCTATAGTCTTGGCTACCCCTTTACAACCTGAGAAAACCCCAATTGTCACTTCAACTTCTGTGATGACTGGTATTCCCAGAGAAGATACTAGTAGCTCACCCATCCTTTCTCTACCATCTAGCTCCAGTCTTTCTTCTCTAGACTTGTTGGTAGCCAGGACCATGGAACTGCTGGGGAATCCTCTACTCTATCTTCAATTCCCATGCTTCCATCTCTTCTTTCAACCAGTTACTCCTCTGTGCTGATGATGTCAGAGGAGGAGATGGAAATCTTCGAAGCTCAGCTGGCCAGCTTATTTGGCATATCCTCACTAGTTCAAGCACCTAACAATGAGATTGAACCATTAATCCTTGCTGACTCTCTTTTGGAAATTATGGTGAGATCTTTTACTGCTACTGAAGCCTCCCTGCCTCAGATAGACTTGGGCACCTGCTTGGATCTGTTGCAATCATTCTCAAGGATTCCATTTGAAGTCTTACAAAGGCCTATCATTAAAAATGGCTTCCTTAAATGCTATAAAGTTTTTGAACAGTCCAAAATGGCCTTCTCAGGCCACTTATCTCAGGTAGCAGCCACTATAGATTTCTACATCAATAATTGCCATCTGGCCAAGGCTGCAGAAGAGGAGCTGCTGAGGGACAAGGAGTTTGTCTCCTATATACATGTTGAGGTGTCTGAATTAAAGGGACAACATTCCTATGCCTCTCAGTTTTGAACCCAACTATTAGAGAAAAAAGCCCAACTAGAAGAAGAGTTGGCAGCAGCCAACCTAGCCTTAGATAGAAATGCTAAAAAGCTGCAAATTACTAACTAAGGGCTGGCTGACAGAAGGCAGGACGTGGCTATAACCATTCAGTTGTTCCTATCCCTTAGAAGTAGAGAATTAATTATTAGGGAACAACTGAAACATTGTACTGATTTTTGGGGCAATTTGTGGCTGCATATACTTAATTCCTTGTGAAATGAAATCCTTATTTATTGACTGAGTGTTTCATGCTCTTTTGTCTATCTTTATTTAGCATTTCTCACACTTCTTGTGTTTCCCACACAGTTGGATAATAAGGTTTCAAATATCTGCCATTGATTTTCTTAGGATGTACATATCCATTTAGATTTCTCAGATGGTATGCTCCCTGAGACAATACTCTATGAATTTGGTATGGTCTTTCCTAATTAGGTGACCATTTGACAAATTTATGGCTTTTAATTCCTATTGGAAGTATTGTTTTCCACACCAAATCACTTTTATTAAAACCAATGTGCTTGACTTTCTTATTATAACTTTTAGCTGCCCTTTTCTTTTGGAAAAAAATAATATTTGATGCCAAAATTCTAACTCCATCTACATTTTCTAATTCTAAGAACATGCTTTGATGGTACTGCTCAGAAGTTAACTGGTCTTGGCATTTTATCCTCAAAGATTTGATGTTGATTTCCACAGGCAACACAACTTCATGCCCATATACTAAGACATAAGGTGTCACCCCTGTACTTGACCTTGGGGATGTCTTATAGGCCCATAACATATCTAACAGTAAGTTATGCCAATCCCTAGGATTATCTTTGACAACCCTTTCGATTCCTTTTTTCAAGGATTTGTTAGATGATTCAGCTTGACCATTTGCTTGTGCATAATAAGGGGTGGAATGAACAAAATTAATTTCAAATTCTGCTGTGAAAGATTTTACCATCTTTCCATCAAATACATTCCTATTATCTACAGTTACGGTCTGTGGGATGCCAAACTTGTAAATTAATTACTTAATAAACCCAAAAACCTCAGTCCGATCCACAGCCTTATAAGGCTTGGCATCGACCCATTTAGTGAACCCTCTGAGATTTACTTAAAATATAAATTGTCCCATATGGTTTGGAAAATTACAAAAACCCCCATATTAGAATTTTTTATTTAACAAAATTAACTAAAAAAATGAAATTCATAATTGCTCTCTTATACAATAATAAAATTACCTAAATTATTAATTGAAATATATTTCTAACATCATTAAAAACGATTAATTGACTTGATGATTTATTAATAAAATGGGCGATTTGTTATGAAATTAGAAATCTCAGGGGGTGAAATATAATTTCTAAAACTGCAGTTGCGATTCGTATTTTAATCAGATCTCAGGATGTATATTTGTAATTTACCTATTTTTTTTTAACAATTAAAAACTCATTAAAATAAAAATAAAAATAACAATCATTAAAAAAAAAAAGGAAAAATTACCCATAAATCCTAAATGGGGAAAAGTTAAACCATTTGGTCCTGAGATTTTTCTTGTACCCCAATTAGTCCTAATTTTTTGGTAATTGTTATTTAGATGAGTTTGAATTTATTATGATTTTACATTGTTGTCCTTGGTGTGTTTGTGTTTCCATAATTAATTGTTTGATATGCGGAGGGGATAAGGAAACCCATCTAAATAGTGGGGGGAGTTCGTTTTAAGTTGTTTTAACATTGGTTTCATTATTTTGTGGAGTTATTGTTTAGGGCTATTGTCTGGGATGTTGGACATTTGCATTCCGGCAGCGACGGTATTACGGGTTTGTGTTCATTTCCGGTGTTTTTTTGATCTATTTCATCAGGCGTGTTCTACGATCATCATAGTGTAACAGGTTAGTAGTTTGATTGTGTTGCTGTTTTTTTTTTTTTTTTTTTTTTCGGGTGGTGTTGGTGATGTGTCGTGAGGGGTGTGTTTGGTGTGTTGGGGGCGGTGGTGTTGTGTTTGTTTGAGTGGTAATTGTCGGTGTGGTTTGTTGGGACCGTGATAGCACATATGTATGACAAGGAGTGGTGTTGTTTTCTTGAGTTTTGGTACATAGTTATTAGTATACGAATGAATTACAGAGAAAATGGAGATTGGTGTTGGAGATTAGTTTGATTGTGTTGTTGTTGTTGTTGTTTTTTTTTTTTTTTTTTAGTGGTGTTGGTGATGTGTCGTGAGGGGTGGTGTTGTGTTTGTTTGTGGTACTTGCCAGTGTGGTCTGTTGGGACCATGATAGCACATAGGTATGATAGGGGGGTGGTGTTGTTTTCTTGTGTTTTGGTACATAGTTATTAGTATACGAATGAATTACAGAGAAAACAGAGATTGTAAAAAACATCACCAATGTTGTTAACATTAATAGCAGTTGTTCATAAAAAAAAAAAAAAAAAATCGATTTCACGGTAATAGCACATACCGTTGACAGTAATAACACATATATATTGTTGGGCTTTCTTATATGCACGTTAAATTCGATTTGTTGTATTGTGTTTTCCATAACGGGTTCAGAAATGTTGGTGTTACAGGTATGTGTGATGGTATATTGTTGGTGTGCACATACGGTCAGACTAATGTTTTGGTTCATTTGCAATACGGGTTAACATTTGCATAGTTGGTTGATGTTATTTGTGGGAAATTTGATGGGTTGGTGCCGGGTGCGGTGTGTATGTTGTTTGATGTCCGCGGATATAAGAAGTTTAAGGTGGATAATGGTGATGATATACATAATATGTTGTGTCTTGGTAATTCGTTCGGGCTAAATCACATTGATGCATTAATGCATGCCCATAACATTGGGGCGCGGGGCAATGATGTGGTGGTGGATTGCGTGGAGGACGGTGTGAATCCCCTTGGTAATCCAATTTTTGGCCATGATGATCAAATGGATTTATTACCAACATATTGCCTGAACAGGTCAAAGACTTTTTTGTCCGCTCAATGGGCATATGGGATTACCCATGTGGGTTAATGTTTCAACAGGGGAGCTTGCGAATTCTGTGAAGTTCTATGTAACTATGCAGTGGAACGTGGATTCCAATTCAAGTATGTTAAAAATGATTCGGTTCAGATTACTGTAGTGTGCAAGTTTGCAGTGTCCACGGGATGTACTTGGTCAATTCATGCACGGGTGTTACCATTGAGCGGGGTGTTATGTGTTAAGAGGTCCGATAGTGTCGACAGTTGTGGAGCTGTGGTACGGACTTATAGGAAGCCACGTACGAGGTCTAAGTTGGTTTTTGCTGTTGTCGCAGATTGGGTGCGTGGCCAACCATTGGTACGCCCCACAGATGTGGTGTTTGATTTAAAAAATGACTATGGATTGGACATTAGTTACCGGGTAGCATGGTTGGGTGTTGAGAAAGCGATGGGTGAAGTTTATGGGGATCATGCCATGTCATTTGATCAACTAAGGTGGTACAATGAGTCCATTATGGAAAAAAATCCCAATAGTTACATTAATCTTGAGTTTGATCAAAAAAGTGGGAGGTTCGTTCGATATTTCATATCGTTTCGTGCTTGTATAGATGGGTTCAATCATTGTTGGCCTCTGCTCTTTCTAGACGGAACATTCCTGAAAGGCAGATTTAAGGGTAATTTGCTTGCCGTTACCGCTAAAGGCGGCAATCAAGGTACCGAACTGTTCTTTTTTTTTATTCCCATGTATGACTATGCATATAGTGTTCCGTCCGATATTTTTACAATTCAACTTGCTTGTATATTTTAACCCATGTACAAATGTGTTGTCATGAAATAGTCAACACATGGTAATGTAAAACATCTTCACATTCTTATTACAGGGTTGTTACAGTTTCTCATGTATGCATTGTACAGATGGTTATACAATATGACACATTGTAATACCACTTTTGATTATACCATTTCCATGCCATCTAATTTATTTTAACATTTTTTATTATACCATGTGCTTTCATTATGTATTTGTAGGATTGTTTCCGGTTGCGTTTGCTATTGTTGATTCTAAAAATTCAGCTAATTGGGAATGGTTTCTTTGGAATTTGAAAGAAGTTATTGGTGATGGTCGGACGTTGACATTCATATCTGACTGCCATGCTAGACTACTACAATCTATGGCAAAGATATTCCCGTCGGCACACCATAGATATTGTTTGTTTCATCTTCAAATGAATTTATGAGACCGCATGAAGTACGTTAACGCATCGCATAAGGTTAGCTTGATGCACAAGTTATGGGATTGTGCTTACGCACTTACCGTCGCTTGTTTCAATGAGAAATTGGATGTATTGAAGAAGTCTAGCCCTGTTGTAATTGAGGATTTTATGAACGACTTACATCCCAAACACTGGGCTAACGCGTATTTCAGGTAATACACACTTAGCTCAATGTTTTAGGTGAGTGCACAGTACTTGGTCAACCATCATGGTTCATTTTAAGTAGCTGTTTGGTATGTCATCATTTCTATCCTCCATTTTGGATTCACATTGGGTATTTTGTAGGGGCCAACGCTACGAAGAGATGTGTTCGAAAACTGCCAAATCTTTCAACAATTGGGTACGCGATGCTCGTCATCTTCCTATTACTAGACTAGTTGATATGACAAGGGGGAAAATCATGGAGCAAATGGTAGAATGCAAAGTTAAATGCGCCAAATGGCCTGGTGTGATATGTCCTAAAATGGAAAAAACACTAGCAACAGCATACAACGACAGCAGATCTTGGTGTGTCAATTAGGCTAATGACAATGTATATGAGGTCCACTCTCATCCGTCAGTTTTGGTGGACATGGCCAGGCGGGTGTGTTCTTGTTTTCAGTGGCAAATAAACGGGCTCCCATGTTCCCATGCCATTGTTGCGTTTTGTAATAGTGGAAGGGACATTGATGAATTGATAGACCATGCATTCCACATTGACACGTTCAAAGCACCGTACAACAGAATAATATATCCTATTCCAACTCTGGGGAAGCCATCTTTCACACCAGTCGACTACATGATTACGCCACCAGTAGTGAAGCATCCTGCAAGCAGGCCCAAGTGAAAAAGGATTCCATCGAGAGGCGAAGTAGTACAGTGCATCAGGCGTGGTTGATGCGGAAAGTTGGGCAACCACGATAGGAAGACATGTAAAGAGCCAATATAGACTAGTTGTTTAATTCATTTTCCACTAATTGGGTTTGTGAAAAAAACTATTCTATTTCAATGTTGTTTGTTTTTTTTTTTCAATTGTCAAGCATTGACTGATTTTACATTTTTAACACATGCTACGACAAATAAAACGGTCCCTTGAACATCATTTCCCTTCACACTGTCCCCATGCCATACACTGCATACTTATTGCCCATTTGCATTTTCCACCATATTTGTATTATATTCTATGTGTGTTTCTGTGCATTACATTAGGCAATAGCACCATGCACCCTTTCAATGTAATTGATTGGAGCAAAATAAATTTGGACAACAACACATACCAACACAAAACAAAATTTACGACGACAAACTAAATAAGCCAACCACACCAAGAACCCCCCTTACGATAATATTTGTTCACATCACATGGGGGACAACGTGAACATAAATCAGCAGATAAGAAACTTAACAATTTCATAATCATACGATGTAATTAACATATGCAAACACTGTTCTTGACATTAACAAACATTATTCACACTAACATTTAACCATATCACCACACAAACCATTATTTGTTCATCACATAAACGTATGGACCACCTTCACACTAGCCACAGAACATGCTAACATCAACAACCATAACAAACATGCACTCCACTTTACGCATAACAAAACAGCCAATGTGCTTATTCGGTTACTAAAACAGACCATTACGCCAATATTACCAAACCAATTAATGTACCAAAAAATAATTAACTGCTTAAAATGCATCCAAATTATGCACATCAATGTTGAACAATTCCCAAACTAACCAACACACATCATGTAGACTCGGAAGCTGGCATAAGTTTTTCAAACCAGACAGACGACTACAAAATGTGAAAAAAAATTAGACCACCATTAAACTAACGAACATTGTCTAACAGAACAAAAAACACAATGTTTCCTGTTACCAACAAAAACCAGCTAAGTACCAACAAAAAAAAAAATGGACAATTCAGGTGCATGAGTGGTGCTGCTGATGATGCTTATCAAAAAAAAATTCTATGTTGTCCTACATGTAGTCCTCTTGTTGGCTCATTCAAGAACGTCTTCACTACCGCAGCCCGTAAACCAATGGGAGTGATCCCGTTCATTGTGCTGTTGATTTCTATCCCATGAATGTACTGATAGATAATGAAACATACCACAATTGCGCAATCTGACCTGCATACACAGTACCATTTCCAACGTCACAATGTAAACATTAATGTAAAAAAAAATAAAAAATAAAAAACATAGAATAGACAACACTTACGAATTGGGCTCGTGTTGTGGGCAATCCATAACTGACACAAGGGGTCCATCAAATTGCTCTGTCCACACGTCTTTCGTTCCAACTTTTGGCTTCACGTAATTTGTATGGTGGTCGGCCACCCATTGTTTCTAGTGAGCAATTTCATGTCAGTTTAGTCACGTTATATACAACGTGTTTATTATTTACATAACATTCTTACACGAATCGAATCAGAAAACAACAATCCACGTAACACATTTATGCCATTTTTAGAGCCTCGTTGTAATGCACGTCCCGAACCCCACGTCTAGGTCTCATGGAATTGTAATGTTTTCAGAAATTGCATTCCGCATCTTGGACCATGACAGTCTAGTGGTTCGCATGGTATATCGGATAAACTGTGAATCTACACCCTTTTGATGCCTTCGCGTGCACATTCAAGTACTTAGCCCTCGATAGTGCGCTAGTGTTCCTCATCATGTCCTGCACATACGGTATATGTCAATTTATACACTTGTTTTGCAATGTTTTCAACGCCTACTATTCCGTATGGATTGGTTAGGTACGAAAAACACATTACATACCGCGCACACACTATTGTATACGTACATCGTGCCCTCATGTCCTGTCCTAAAAGCCACATTCCTCTGTGCTTCCATTAGTACAGTAGCATACGCATCAATTATCTACACTATATACCAGCCATAAGGATTTCATTCTTCTATTTACATGCAACTAATACATTACTATCACAATGCCATCGTGTTTGCACGCATCCTAATGTAATGTACACGTTAAGTGCACACAATTATTGGACATTGCAAATACATAGTGGTTTTCTGTTGGTATTTTCTATATTGTCTACACGTAAACAATATTGAAACTTATCTGTAACGACCAGAAATTGACATAATTGTTAAATTTAAATTACCCTACCCATCAATACAGCATGCCTTCTTACCAACCCAACCAGCTCACATAGCAAATTTAAAATTATTACATTAACAGCCATATTAGTCACAACCAAACTGAACGACGACATCATTTGACAATGATTCGATGTGCGCTTACATTTCCACGGATCGAGTTCTGTTGTACCAAGTCTTGCACATTCGTAAAATGCACTTGCACTCCGTTGTCACCATCATCCCATACTAATGCCTTGCAACCCATACCTCAAATTTAACAACACAACAACTACAACATTGTTTCTTTCATACTAGAAAAATATTATAACAAATTAAAAAAAAAAAAAAACTTACTTGTCATCGTCCAAACTGTATGTTGTCTCCAGTAGTCTCACCTCATCATCCTTCAACATGTTCCACACGGCATGTCGTTTGCTCATAGCAAAACCATTCCACGTTTTACGCTCATCTTTAACGTCCTCAATACTGTAAATCACCTCGGGCTTTGTAGATTTACGCATCACCACTTTCCTGCTCTGTTTGGCCCACCTCCCCACAGCAGGATACTCGAAGTCAATCAGCCTAAATTCGCATCTTGGCTTGTTCTTTATGCGTCTAACTAGTGACGTTACATGACAACTTAGGCTTGCACCCCCGGTTTTTCCTTCGCATGTTGTGTCTACACCAATACCAACAGCTATACCATGAATCGTGTCTGTATCAACCCTACCATACCCATCTGCATCGTCCACAGTCAGATCTTCAACTTCATCCATATCTTCAATAAACTCGATTGCAGGTTTGGGGACGTCCTCGTCTCGGCCTGCAGAGGATGAAGGTTGATGTGCAATTTTCCCACTTGTGTCGGCCCCTGTAACATTTTTTTCCCCAGACCAGCTGTTAGAAGGTGTTCGAGGATTGGATCCATCATTGGCCACGAATTACGTCACATTATGCACCTCACGATCGTCAAGATTGTCCTCTAAATTAGATATTGTACCCTTCAGCTCTTGAACCGATTTCAGCATCCTTTTTCAACAATAACGCTGTCAAAACCTATGAACAAATTTGCAGCCTGTTTCCCAAGCAACTTCTCTATTGATTTGACTCGAAATTCCAATTCACATACCCGTGCTGTCTTCGTTTTTACTTCCTTTTCCAAATTGTTAATCCTCTTCCTAGCCTTTTTCAACTCATCCTTCTATCTGGATGTGTCAGTGTGAACTTTGTCAATATTTGCTGTGCATGATAGGTCTAACAGATCCGGAAACAACACCAGCCATGATTCCCCGCCTGCAAGTATATTCCTATTCATTTTTTTCTTCCTATCAGGTGTCCTAATATTTCTGTTCTCAGTTTCACTTAATCCACTCATTTCGACATTACCATTGTTTGGCGATTCAGGCCGCCACCAATCAAAACTTGGCTCCACAACAGCCACATCTTCTACACCAACATTAGCCCCCTCCCTACGCCACACAGTCACCGGATCAACATCAAACACGATCTCCTCATTTTGGCCCGCCTCCATCCCATTAAGTGCCGGTTTTAATAAGTAACACTCATTACTTGTCCTAACAATTTTATCACACTTAACCTGCAAAATTTTAACAGTGTCGCAATCATAAATATTAACTTATGAACACCAAAAAAAAACAAATTTGGTCTCGAGACATACCTTAATAGAGCCTATTGCCGACAAGTTTACCCCTTTTAACCGCCCTATCAGTGTTCCAAGGTTCCATTTGTAGAAGTGAGGCATCACATTACTGCGATCTGGCTTAACAATTTTTGAATGCTCACAAATAAGGAGCTACACTAACAATGACACACACACGTTAGCCGACCACTTACAAAACATATACCTACGTATGTGGAGCAAGAATGCGATGCAGTAGTATGTTTAGAATACGTACCAGCAACGCCATGATACAACCTGTAACCCTCTCTGGTCTGCTGTGCATTTTATTCAGCGAACTTGTCAAGGTGTTACGGATTGCCACAGTCCAGTCATACATCCATAATGTTTCCAGCTTGTCAATGACGCTCACAAACGTCCACCCTATATGCTCACCCGTAGTTGCAAAAAATAATTTCGCACAGATATAAAGGCAAAGCAGCTTGGCTACATCTTCTTCGTCGCTTTCTGTACGACCACAAATAGCCTGCATCAGTAAATCTTTAATGACTTTAGAAGACATCTGACCCACATTCGGACAACGTCTCTACATAAAATCTAGCGGACCTTTTACACTTTGCGCCAAATCCAAATTGTCTTTACCACATTGAATTCCAAACATCAAACGGATATCGTTGTTCCTGAAGGGGAGCCCAACCCCACCAATGTAAAACTTCTCATCTCCCGGATGGTACGTTTGAATGATCCGACATACCGTTGTATCACACTTTATATATGCTCTGGGATCTAGTCTGTGGACTGGGATAGCGTCAACCATTGGCCAAAACCGTGTTTTCTCTAATTGCCGAATATGCCTGTCACCCAACTCCAACTCAAGCACGGTCTTGATAACTCCCGAAATGTTAGACCAGTACGTGAGTCTTATAAGGTCAATTTTAGAATGTTTAACAGTACCACTGTCCAACTTCTACTTCTTGAATGGCAATCTGGTTTGCCTTCTCGGGGCCAACTTGGTTGACGTGTTGCCCAACTATCTGTAACGTGTCGGGATGCTACTAGCGTTTCGTTTCTCACTTTGCTGGCCAATGTTACCTGCCAACAGTTTCAAACACCCATCATTACAAAATTCAAGAAAGCCCAGTGCCTCACCAAGCATAATGTCATACCTACATGCATCTAAAAATCAAAATTACATTACGTTACTGACGAACATGCATTACCAAGTGTACAAACACATCGACTACCGTACAAACACATTTACATAACAAACATAACACCAAACATCATATCATCTGCTAGCCGATGACATCTCACACACTACCAACCAATCACATCGTTACCTGCTGCGAATAGATAACTAACACACCCAACCATGATAGCCGGTAACTAATGTAAATGCCCCCATTTTCACAAGCTTCTCACAGCTGTGTAATCAAGTCAGCTCTGAGTTTTATGTTAACAATTATTGTTCTTTTACATAGTTAGTAACCTAGGTTTAGAAACATTACACATCATAAACACTTATTAAAACCTCCTTACCATTCAATTGAAATTTGCAATGCTAATTACCATATTGTATTTTGTACCGAATCAGCAACAGATGAACATTCCCCTTGTCCCTAATATGGGAAAAAAACACCACATTGGCATTCAAAATGGTAAATACCACCAGTCTAACAAGTTTGAACGTCTGTGTAGTACCATAAATTTTGATTTCATATTAACAATGTCTACGTCACGCATTTGTTAACAACTCCGGTTCAGTAACATTATGAATGCACATACACAATGGAACGTAATGTAATATACACCGCATCACAAACATAAGACCTTTACCCTTGTACCTACAAGCAAAGGAACTACACCCTTACCCTAAAAATTACATTTACAATACAAATGAACATAATGTAAAATGTACCCCATCACAAACATAGGAATTGTACCCTTGTACCTACAATGACACAAAACCACACCACATTAGCATATAACGTAAATAAATCCCGTTTGATGAAGTTAATTTTTTTTTAACAAAGTGGGTTTTAAGTTTTTGGGAAAATTGTTTATGACAACTATTTCATTCTCCCTTCAATTCCAAAAAACAATCCACATCATTCGCATTCGCATCTAACATAAGGTGGGCTTACCAACAGAGGAATTATTTCATTTGCCTTTCAATGTAAAAAACCACACAACATTCGCATCTAACATTAACAACTCCTAATTGATTAGTATTCGGGGTTTAGCAACAAAGGAACTACTTCATTCTCCTTTCAATTCCAAAAAACAATTCATATCTTCATCTAACTGTAATGACAACGAAGGCTCACATTCTTAGCTAACGTAAAGCCTCCCGAGAAAGGATGATGTGGGTTTCAAGCTATTGGTAAAATTGTTTATGAAATTGAATAGTTAGTAAGGTGGGCTTAGCAACAGAGGGATTATTTCATTCTCCTTCAATGTAAAAAAAAATTCCAAATCTGCAGATAATGTAAACTACTACCATACATGAACCCCAACAAATACTTAACTGCCCACACATAAAACCCACACTTCAAGTAATTATTCTGAATCAAAACACAATTTCTCAAAAACATCTGCATCAAAACCCCCAAAAAATGCAAACAACATTAACCTGAACATACCACCAACACTCATCATCAACATTAACAATAACCACAATTCAACAAATTACAACACACACACAACCACTAACACAGACCAATACAAACACCAGGGAGAACATCATGAGTGCACATATATAAGGGAACAACTTACTTGATGTCATTTGTTGATGACACGATTACTGGCGACGACGAATTGATGTTGTTCTGTCGTCGCAGAACAAACACACACTCACACCGCCACTCCAACTTCACCAGAATTGGGGCTTCGTCTGCCTCTAGGGTTTATGAAGCAAAAGGAATGTTCAACTTACAATACAAATCCACACCAAATCAACGTTGCTTACTGCAAATAGATCACTAACACAACAATCAAAATCCCATTAACATTGGAACACAACAGAACTTCCCCTATTACGTCTCTTCCGTTCCGATTGGTTTGGAGGGAAACCAAATTTTCCCTTACGAAAGATTTGGGGCATAAATGTAAATGCAACATCAACAAAAACCCACAATTACCCCTTCCTTTAAGTTATAAAACATGGGGCAATATGTCTTTTACACTGGGATGAGACCTATTGGTTCATCAGATTAAAAGTAGGACTAAATGGATCACAAGATTGAAATTTAGGATTTAATGGTGCATCACCCCAAAAAAAAACAAAACAATATCAGACCCACCTACCATTAGGGGTGCAATTCGGGCAGATTTGGTCGGGTTGGGAGGTTGTCCAAACCCAGCCCAAGTTGTGCTGAAATCTGCCCAGGCCTGCCCAAGCCTGAATTGTAACCTGAGGTCGTCTGCCCAAGCCTGACCCGAGTTAAACCCGAGTTGCCCGAATTGTATTTTTTTTGGCAGCTACATTATTAAATTATTAAAATTTGACTCTATTTAATCTTTTTATATATATAGAAAGTCATTAAAACAAATAATTTATATAATGTAAGAGAGATATCGCTATAGTAGTCTTTACAATTTATGAGTGAAAAAAAAAGAAGTAAGATTTTATGTTATTTGTATATTCAATATGATTTAATAATCTAAATTACTTTAATATCATGTAATAACTAATAATATATATATATATTTAATATTTTTATGTATTTATATATGTATAATTCGGGTTTCGGGTTACTCGGATTGTTTGATGTTTTTGCCCAAACCCGTCCAAATTTAATTCGGACTTTTGAATTTTTGTCCAACCTGTACCGAATTTGAAAATATCTTATCCAAGTCCTAAAAAAATTCAAACTGAATTCGAGTTGCTCGGGTTTAGCCGACACAAATTGCACCCCTACCTACCATTATCAATAATTTATTGTTGACAATCCTAATCTGCCATTCACAACTTCACCAACGCATCGACTCTTATCTCCCTCTGATCCGGTTCTCTTTCTCTCTCTTTCTCTCTCTCTCTCTCTCTCTCTCTCTCTCTCTCTCTCTCTCTCTCGCGCGCACACACACACACACACACATCTCAAATCTTCTCGATTTTCAAATCCAAACTTTCATTTTCACAAAAACGTTGTGTGAAGGAATTTAAAAAGAAAAATGAAAAAAAATTGTGTGAAATTAAATAAAATTTTACCTATCTTTTTATTTTTCCTTTTTAATTTTTTTTTTTCAAATCTTCAAATCAAACAAAACATAAATGTAAAACCCCCAAATCTTTCAATACCATCCTCACTGAACTCATCCATGTGGAGAACGACAACAATCCCATCAACACCAGCTATTTCTCAGATGATAGACCAAGTAAGCATGAATTCCAATTTTGTATTGGATCTCTTTTATGTGTAAACATTAGTTTCTTTGAGTTTGTCCCCTTTCTCTTGCTTTTTCACTGGACATGTTTGTTATTATAATGTTAATATTGTAATGATTATGCCTCTCCGTTACATAGAGGATGGAGATGTTTATTTCATAATTCAGTGTTTGTTTGTGCAAGAATTGCATTGACATATGTCTTTTAAAATTCAAAATTGGCATAAAAATCAGAGACTTCGATTTTGGATTTTGAATTATGTGCTATAATCCGAAACATTTTGAAATAATGATCTTCATTCCACCCACATATAATAGGGTATCTAAATCAAAACAACACTATCACTACTTCACACTTGGAACTTTCAAATCACACTCATAATATATTAAACCACGGGTGATGCTATGGTACATTTAGATGTACAATACATTTAGTTATGAACTTATATGATTTTATGTCATAACCAATACTATATTAGTCATAACCACTATCATATTGACTCATAACTTAGTTATATTCAGTTATTTATTTATACCATATTACCTCATAACCCGGTCATAACTAAATTATTTAAATAATTTAACTCTCAAATGGGCAACTGGTGTAGCCAGTTACAAGGGGGAACAAAATTGAATCAGTCGTGTTTGGCCCTCTTGTTGGCTCTTCTCCTCCCTCTTCTCTTCCGCCATAGCCGAAGCTTCCGAGGACCACCAGCCTCGTCGGCGATCCGGGTTTCAGCCATGTCGACATCTTCTTCACAAGCTCTCACTCTTTGGACGTCTTCACCATGGGTTTGTGAGCAAAGACCTAGTCATCGTCTTTTCCCTTCCCTTCCAGTCGAATCGAATTTTTCCAAGAACTCTTTTCCATAGTTCAGGTTTGTTGCTAACTCCAAGCTTCATCTAAATGTGCCATTGGTGCTTTGATTTCAAAACCCTAACCATTGAATATCTATTATTAATTTTTTTTATCAGTCAAAATTAATATCCATAGCCACACAAGATAGTTGTGCCATTGGGGCTTTAATTTTAAAACCGTAACCGTAAAGAATGAATATCTGATATTTGTTCTCATTCAAAATTAACATCGGTTCTTAGTCATATTCACATTCCTTTAATTGCTTTCACTTTGCTCTGGCATTGTATATCCACTATTTTTTTTTTCTTATTTTTGTATCCAAAGCGAAAAATCTAAACGAGGTTTTTATTTTTATTTTTGACATTGTAAATTTTTATATAAAAAAATTTTCTTTGCTTGTAAGTTACAAAATTACTTTGTTAAGTTTTTATTAATATATATATATATATATTTTAAAGTTTGGCATATCCAATTTTTTATTAGATACATGTAAAGTAAAAAATCTAGACAAACACTTATTTTAACTGAGTAATGTGTAAAACAAAATTTATAGTAAAATAATATAAGCTAATTGGTGTTCCACTGCAACTGATCGTTTTTGTAAACAGTGCTCCATGTTTGCTATTTGATCTGCCTCTACAATAGCTCCTTTAGTTGTTGAGAAGCAATGGGCAAGTCGTTTCAAACAAAAATATATAGACTCATGATTTTCTATCTCACCATGTGTGCACAACCAGACAGCCAGGTGTTCCGAATTCCCTACTATGTTCATCTTCGTATTTTAATTTGAGATGACCGGACAATTTGGTATGTAGATAGCTGCTTCCATGTCTTACAAGTTGTGTCGGTGTGTGGTTTCTATGTTGTTCTTTTTCTTTAATTTAATTTATGTGTAAATTATGCACACCAACTGTTTTCTAATATGTCCCCAAAAATAGAAAATAGAAAATCTGGTGGTGTCTCAACCATGAATAAAGAGGCATTCTAACTACCAGCCACCAAAATTAACAGCAAATCATCTTCCTTGGAACAAGTTGCATAACACAATGATTTTTATGTTCAAAACAGACAAGTGAAAACAAATTTTGTATTATTCCATGATGTGGTTCATTGAAGAAAGGATTATTTAATTACATAGCTGGAACTAATACCACATCTACCATAAGATATTTCACTTCCTCAAGTGGATTTAATCAGAAAAAATGTAAAACATTCATTCTACTAGTAGATTTCAATACCTTGTGTAGTGTAGGGCCTTATTTTGACAAATTAATATAGTAGATAGACCTCCTGCAAAACATAGATAAATCCCCATCAATCAAAGCTCTTTCAAACAAAATTTCATGCTAATTAACAAAATGAAACTGGGACCAAATTAACAGAATTTCAAGAGGCGAGGGCATACTAAGACGGGTAGTTCAGAGACCAAATTGGTTGAAGATGGTAAGGTTGCTGCAGATTCAGTCAATCAACTCCCGGGTAAGGTTCATTCACTTCTTTGAAAAATCCAAGCCTTTGTCCCCATGCTTGATGTCTATGTATTTATGGATGTGTTCGTAAACGATTTATTCTTTATGCTTTGATTTTAATTTTAATATATTAATTCTATTTTAGAATTTTGATTAATTATTAATTTTAAGATTTAGGAATGCAGCAAAAGTATGTTGAATTGGAGTGAAGGAGAATTGGGTGAAAGCATATATATGTCAAGTTTTCATTGGGTAGTTATTTGAATAAAGGAAATGGCTCTTCCCACTTAACTTGCATTTTTGGAAACTCTGTTAGTTGCAGGGAAGTTTTTTTTTTTTTTTTTTTAATGTCAAAGTAACAGCTTGATAAACATTGTTCTTTTTAAATTGCTTTACTTTTCATATGATGTAAATTGGTATTATTTTGTCTCTTTTGTGTTTTTGTTCTTGGTTTTCTTCTCTTATATTGTTTCAGATGGTTAAGATGTGAAATAATTCTCTTGTTTTCTTGAGTACATTTGAGGAGTTCATTATTTTCATCGGTGAAACCATATTCACCTTCATCTTTGTGTCATTCTTTATTCTTTTGTGACCCAGAAATTAATTGGGATTGAAATGTTTAGGGATTATGAATTATATTTCGAAGAATATGAAAATAGCAGTAGCAAGAATTCTTAGGACTAACTTAGGAATACATCAGAAGTTAGAAATATTGTTTCTTCATTACATTTGTGAGTTTATCTTAATTTTTTGAGCATATACCATCAAGTTGAATAACTGATTGATAGGATCTTAATTTTGTGGGCATTTTACTCATTATACTTGATAGAGCTAATTCTCAGAGCCATTTTCCTATCAAGTATGGCATTGATGGCTTGGATGGGAGTTTGATGGACCCTGATTAGCAACTATTTGCAATTTATTATTGAAAAGAATGATTGATGTGAGATGATATGCTTGATGCCTTGTGTGACTTCATAATAATGCGATGGTTGATTGCTGGCCACTGGCCGAGTTTATGCCATGCTCTTGTGATGGTATACTTTAGGTAAAAAAATCTTTCCTCCATGTTTCAGGCCCTTTGAGTTTGAGGTTTGGTAATTGTAAGGAAATAGAAATGTGTATCTAGCATATAAGGCCTATGCTAAAGTATGTATTTAGTTTCTTAAGTTGTTGTTGTGCTCTTAAAGATTAAGAAGATGGTGCTTAGAAGGGATAAATTTAAGATGTGAAAATTGTGATCTTTGTGCATTTGCTTTGCTAAATTGGGAACTGTTAATGCATCAGTTATCATTGACCAGATGGGTTTTGTTTATTGGTTTTGGAGGGTCTGGTTTGATTGAACTTTAAATGAGCTTAAACAACAGATTAGGCATTGTGCCGCTACAGATTAGGCGGTGTGCTTTTCACCCAAGCTTGTTCCTCAAGTCGTGAGATATTAACAGGTGTAAATTGTTCAATTTCTTTGCTGCAAATTACTCTCTAGTTTATCAAAGAAAATTTTCAATTTCTTACAATGAATGTTCGTTTGAGTGTTGTATCTTTCTTTATTCTACAGTTTGCATTGGGCTAAACTCTGTATGCATTTTTCTTTCACAAACCAGCTGCAAATCCAAACAATCTGGTATGTAATTGTTTGGTTTGCTGTTTCTTTGTCTTCTATGGAGATGTTATTACTTGATTTCTATGCTTCTATATTAGATTGATGCTTGTTATTGCCCCAATTCTATTTAATATTTGGCTCAGCCTATGTATTGTCTTTGTTTTGTTGTTTTGCTACAATTTTATCTTTTGCTCACCATGTGTTTGATAATATGCCCAAACCAATAATAACATACTTTCATTGATCACTTACTGTTATTGATTAGGAAAAACAACTTATTTTTTATTAGTTTGTTTTCCTTCCCTGCAATATTTCGTACCACTCTTAATCAACAATATGATTTTATTGGATTTTCCCTTTTGGTTCAAAATAAACCTTTATTAATTACTTAATCTAATCAATACAATGACCACGTTTAGTGTTTCTTGTAGAGATGGGCCTGCTTTAAATGCCTAGGCCAAGTCTAACAAAATTGTGCAGGTACTCTGAGACCGGACCTCACTATTCTTATCTCTTTGGAGTTTTTATTATCTTCTCTATTTTTATTATGTGTGGGGTGCTTCTATTTATACCCGAAAAACAATTCTTTACACCCTCCATTTAACCATGTACACTCAAGTTTAGAAACACTTAACCTTTATATATCATTTTTATTTTTCAGCGAATATATTTTTTAATATTTTAATAACAATTTAAATGTTTTTTCTAAAAAAAAATATGTTCAGTTTAAAAAAAAAATCTTCATTTTAGCATGAATAAAATCAATATTACTTACAATTTGATGGTTCCAATTGGCAAATCAAAAGTGCCAAAACAGAATGAAGATTTGCAAACTTGTACGCACATGTTATCACGTGTTAGGTACTAACCTTGATTTCTTAGCAGTTCACATATTGTTTCTTTACTCCAAACCTATCATTGTTACTCACTAAACTCAACACAAACTTAATTCCATACCTATTGTCATCAGCTACAACAAAATCCAACCCCTTCAATTGAACAAAAGAAAGGCCATGGCTTGAAGCCCATCTAAAAGCAACTGAAATTTTGATAGAGTGAATAATATGTTTACATGGACAATAGGTTTGACATTGTGGACATGAAAGCAAACGTATATTGCTCATTTTTTTAACTTTGTTCATCATTGTTTTTTTATTTTTAGGTATTTCCATTATGTTTTGCAAGTTACAATTGGCTTTTTTTTTTTTTTTGTTGATTGAACTTAGAAATTTGTAAATGACAGTTTCATTTTAACCTTTATTGCCTAAGTTGTATATCCTGTATTAGATTGTAGATATTCTTTGCATTGAGTATGGATATCTTAACCTCCTTGTTTGCTTCTTCTTTTCCTGATGTATATTTGTAACTGATGTGTCAACGGATATCTTTGCCAAACTTTTATATACTTTCTTTTTCTTCTTTTTGTTTTTTTGGACAAAATGTACTATAGACTATCCCGTGATTATATACTTTTTTTTTTTTTTGCAATTTCTATATAATGGTGGTTGTATACGTATTTTTAATTTTGTTTTTAAATCTATCTATATAATAAATCACACTCGCATCACTTTCCTCCCTCTTTCCGTTTCTTCTCTCTCTCCATCTTCACCACCGGTTCTGCAACCCTTCTCCTTTCCTTATTCCTCACGATCATCGAACTCATTGACTGGGGGAAGAACTGAAGATTTAGTAAGGTTTTGCAGCTAGAAACTTTTTTTTTTTTTTTTTGAAACCCTGACCATTCTTAAATTGTGTAGTATTCAAAAATTGAAATCGAAATCGAAATATGAAAATATTTGATTCCTCTATGGTATATTTACAAATTGATTTTATGTTTGATTGAGTTAAAAGCATTATATTAGGTCTTTCATTTCTTCTAAGTCTTGTGTAAGCAAATTATTTTTAGCGACAATTACTTTTTTCAAAATTTTTGTTTTGAAGAATTCTCTTAGTTTATCATTGTTCTGAGACACATCTTTGATGTACTCTTCCATTTATCCCTGTGATTTTCTTTATCTTATTGAGTGTAGTCGCTGGTTTTTTTTTGGTTGTTAAATAGTTATGTTTTCGTCAACATCTGGAAAAGATTTTTGTAGAGTGATGTTGTAAATTTACCTAATCCTAATGATATAGGCTAAGTTTATTTGCTTGATGATGATTTCTATATGCTGAAACATAGCCATAATTTATTCTTTTTTGGCCTTCATTTTTTTTTCTTCATAGGCTTGAAATGGCAGGTTATATGTGTGCATTTAGAGCAATAGTGACTGCATGAAGTACTGTTCTTGTCATAGGCCAAAACTTTGAATTTTGACTGTAGTTTTAACTTCAAGTCAAACAACTTGAATTGCTATGAAATTTAATGCAAATTTTGAATCAAAACTATACTTATTGGTGTTGACTTGGTAGTTGAGGTGGATTGTCCTCGAAAAAATGCAGCATATTGTCGTTTAGGTATGTCAACTTGTTGAGAAACTCTGTTTATGAGAATAGGACCCATTCTTTATCTGATTTGAAGGAACATTTAGAGATTTATATATAACATTCACATGTGCAGGCTTTGCTTTTAATCTGATTGTTGTTTTTACCTTTTGTAAATTTGATTTTACAGATTATTATTATAGTTATTGTTATTGTTATTAGGTTTTAGTTAAAAGTTTTGATGTTTGAGGATTTGAGAAACTATTAGCTCATCTTTGAGAAAACATTATTATTATTATTATTATTATTATTATTATTATTATTATTATTATTATTAGGTTCAGTATTTGTTATATTCACAAACTCTATCACTAATTTATAACCATTTCTCTGTCTTTTGTTATTCAGTTTTGGCCATCAATTTCATGGACATTGCCATATCAATTGCCAACTATCAAAGAGGAAGGTAACATGTAATTAATGCTTCTTCTCTTTTTTCTTTTCCTTTTTTTTAGTGTATAATGGAAAAACAATTATTGTGGTTGTTTGTATAGGTAGTGAGCTTTTTCCCCTGTTTCTTCTATTTTGTTTTTCATTTTTTTTTAAAATATAAATATGTTCCTATTCTTGACAAACACCATGTTTCCACGAGTCTTATGGATGTAAACCCAGAAACTTTAAAGTTGTTGCTATCTTTACTATATGAGTTTCTATAGTCTAAATGGGTTTTAAACTTTGAAGTGGGTTTAAAATATGCAAGTGTTCTCTAGCCTCTAGAGATTTGTACTATAGTCTAAATAAATTTTAAGTTTTTCTTTTCCCCATTTTTTTTTATTATTAATGCCATTTATAATATCTATGAAATTCATGTGTTTGTACTGAATGCTCATTCGAACATGGTCTTCTTCTTTGTAGTTTTGCACTATAAATGTTTATTTATTTACTTCTTTGAACTACAATGTAATGGTTTTGATTTTCTTGCATGTGTTTGTATTTAACTTCAATTTCCTACAATAACCAAGGGTTTGAGTTTATAATGTCTTAATGAAAGAAACACACTGTTTGCACTTTGATCATCTCTCACAGCACATCAAACTGGGGTTGAACTTCATTAAACACACACTTAGTGGTTATTGCTTTGATGCTTTGTATAAACATTTTGTGTTCTTTTTTTTTTTCTTTTTTTTCCCTGACAGTTGCAAGGTCACAAATTAGAATGTCTTGTTAATTTCAGTTTTGGTTATTATTGTGGATTTTGATCTTGTGGTATTTTCTTTTTTATTGGTGTATTATTGGAGCAATGAGGGACAAAACAATGATGTCTCTAGATTCATTGTAATTTTGCATTAGACCTTATTTTATGATCATGTCTTCGATTCATTGCTTTAGTCAGTCTAAGTAGATTTATTTCTTGTTCACATCCTGGTGGTGAATAACTTCCTTCTCTTATCTTCTTTCCCTCCCCCCACCCCCCTTGTTGTTTAACTTTCTGGCCATAAATAAATGGGTTGCATAAACTGATGTTATGTAAATTTTCTTAAGTAACATAGCAAATGTATTTGTGGTTTGAAATACTTATTACATTACTATCACTTGTAGGTTGCAAATTCTTCAATAATGATACCAGGTGAGTTCTTGACATAATTGTAAGTATGGATTTTGTTTAACATAATTGCTTAAGGTTGTTTCAACCTTCTGACTTTTGATTATAAGTTTGTACGTTCCCTGGGCCTTCTGTGTTATTTGTTTTCCTAGTGTTATGTAGAATGACTTTAAAAGTGATCCTTAACACACTTCAAGGAAAAAACAATAGAAATAAATATTAATAATAATAATAATAAAAGAGAAGGAATAAGAGAATACTAGGTCGAAATTTGTAATTTTCTAACACTTAAGCTTGAAAAAAATGTTGTTGGGGGGCAAAACCATGAAATATTACGGGGGTGTTTGGGAAGCTGAGTTTGAGGCTAAAATAACCTCAAACTAAAAAAAAGCCAAAACGCCCCTAAACCAACCCTTTATATTAAAAACAAAAAATAGCTGAAACTATGGGCTGTCAGTGACAATGTAGGCACAGCCTACCACTGTCACATTGACAAGTTGTCCCATTATTGGTAAATGACAATTTTGCCCCTTTACATCAATTTAAAAAAATGTGAGGTTAGGGACAAATTTGTCATTTTAACTCAAACATCATTTCAACACATTTTTCAATACAACAACTCAAATAAAAATCCATCCCATCTTCCCAAACACAGAAACTAAAATATCCTACTAAAATAGTCAAAAAGCCAAAAAGTCTCTAAAATAGCCACTTCCCAAACACCCACTACGTCTATGTACCCAACCTTTGCCCCAGTTCAAACTACCCTAGATCATGCGACTATGTGAAGTATAATACTTCAGCAAACTAATGATGTCTTAGAAACGTAGTCAAAGTAAATTGAAGCCTAGGAATTGTAGATTTATTTGTTAGATTAGAAAAGTAGAGTCATACATTTAAAAAAAGGATACATTTGAATTATGATATGGCATTTATTGTTTATTATGTATTCATATGTGTATGATACTCTTGCAAATATACAAGAAATTGCATACTTCTATTTTTTATTTTTTTGGTTCATCTGCAAGTTGATAGCTCTGATTTGTTAAATTGTATTAACATTCTATTTATCTCTTCTGGTCCCAAGTGAATAGACCCTTATCAAGAATTTTCTATTTTTCATTGTCTATCCAGTTAATGTATCTGTGATGATGTTACCCTTACATTTAATATCATCTCTAGTTGATTAATTCAAACTCTAATCAATCTTATGAACTTTAGATTTTTTTTCCTTCCAATTTTTGTTTTCTTTAATTTTGAACGAATGAGTAAGTTTATTCTTATACTTCTAGCAACCTTTGAACTAATTTGTGTTCTCATTATTCAGGTTAGAAATTGCTTGGAGAGATACAAAATATAGTTAAAGAAAATAGAACATTCAAGAATTTTGAATTCTCCTTAAATTTTCTCATTTTTTTAATGAAATTTTTATTGTGTAATCACAGTAAAAAAAACCTTTTATTTCTTAACTTTCTTTGTATATATTTTTCCAACATTAGACTTTTATTTATGAAATATATAAAGTTATTAGCTATTCATGTGGTCAATGTTGTGATTCAAAGGAAATTTTTGTACAAATAATATTGATTATATTTTAGATGTTAGTTCTATTTAGATTTTAATCATAGTTGATATATTGTGATTGATAGTCGTTTGTTGTGGTTGAACTTTTTTCTTTTATCACACGCACTAATTGTGATGAGAAATGCATATAATTGTGACATTATCTCATTGTTAATCATGGATTATTTAAATTCAATCTCAGGTTTTATTAGTTATTGATCACATTAAAATTTGTGATCTAAATGTTTATTATCACGATCAAAACACGTGATGAAATTATCTTTTAATGACGGTAAAAGGTGATCGAAAATGATCCTTAGCAATCACACCCCTAAAAATTATGCTTTGACAAAATAAAAATTTGTGATTAAATTAATACATCATATTTAAAATATGTAATCAATTTATGATTTTGTAGTAGTATTGACTCTTATTGTGAAAGCAAGCTCTGCCAAAGAAACAAATATAGAAAAGAAAACAAAGAAGGAAGAGAGAACAAAAGGAAAAAGAAATAAACGAGAAATCTGGTTATGCTCTGCTTTCAAGTGTGTGTTAATTTGAATTATCATGACACATATATGCAATTGCAGATGTACATTATAACAGCTGCTGCTTCATTGGTTTGTTGCAATTCAAATGAGTTGGTTATGCCTTCTTATTTTCGTTTTTACTTTGGAATATTTAGTTAGGTTATAATTTCTACTTATGCAATAGAACTAGGTTACATAAGTAGGAAAAAAAATTATTATTCTAAAATGGTGAGTGTGTTTTTAGATGCCGCTTATAGATTATTAACAGCTTAGAAAAAAACTGCAAAAATACTCTAAATCACATGGCTCATAAGGTGATCTGTTCAATTGAATTGTTGAGTCACTTACTGAATCAATTGATCACTTTGATTCACTTAAGCATATAAAACATTTATAGGAAAGGAAAACAAAGAGGAGTCACCACATGGTCCAGGCTAGGTTTATGAAAAGCCAAGAATTTAATGAGGCTACAAATCACAACATTGCAGCCAAACATATCACAAGGTTAAAAAGCTACTTAACCAAGTAGCCTTCTCTTCATCACACCTGTCCTTTGGAACAAGTTTTTATCTACCAACAGTATTTCAATGTGTTTCCAACTTTGAACACAGAAAATGACAGAGAAATAGATAACAAAGAGAACAGAAATCAAAATTTCAAAGTAAAAATGGAAAAACAAAAACACAAAACAATAAAGGGAAGAGAATGCTCAGGAGGTTGAACATTTGACATCAAAGAGTTGTCCTAATGAAATCAAGTGAAATGAATTCTGCAGAGGTGGTCTCTGTTTTGATAGAGCCACAGAAATTTGTCGCATTGTTGGTCAGCACTGTGGACTGGTGTGTAAACATGTCAATGCTAGCTTCACAACAAGGACCACTTCTTATTCCACATGATTCCTAGGAGATGGGAGGTGCATATCCAATATATCTTTCAACAATACACCATAAACAGTGGGTGGTGATTAGGAAAAAGATGAGATGAGATCGCCCGGATGCTTCCCCATTAAAACTTCCAGTATTAAAACTACAAAGCTATAAACATCCAACTTCTCATTCACTTCCATAGCGTAAGCAAGTTCTGACATAAAAACAGACCAAAGAAAATAGAGGGATAAGGGGAAGAAAAAAAAAAAAAGAAGAAAGAAAGAGAAAAAGAAATGACAGTTTGTTCATGGAAAATTAAGAAAAAGAATAGTAGAAAAGGCTTTGCATGCCAATTTAGAGAAAACTATGCCATAAAAGTTGGTAAATAAAAAAAAATTGCTTGTTGATTTGAGGAAAAGTCATGTCATACCTAGAGCTGCGTATCCAAAGGTTCCTGCAAACAGAGTCCAATTAGATGATTGAGGCTTTATAAGTCTAGCAGTGCCAAAATCAGAGATGAGGAGATATATTTTCTGAGTACCAACACGTGGCCAAGGTTATGTCGACGTGTCAGTCGAGGTGCCACGTGTCCTGGTCATGATGCCGAGGTGATCTCGGCGAGGCCGAGGTTATCTCCGAAGATGTCAGAATCCGAGATAATCGGATAGGGCACAAGAGTCCTAGAATGATGAGGGGACTCAGCCTGGATAAGGATAAAGCTCTTAGGGAGTTTATCTCTATCTATTAAAGAGTCTTGGATAAGTACTGAGAAGCTAGGCTTTTGTTGGGACAAGGATTGAGTTAACTATAAAAGAAAGGCACCCCCGATGGGTCTAAGGTACGCAATTTATATTCGGAATAGTGAGTTTAGCATTATTGATTATCTTTGAGAGATTTACTGACTTGATCGTCGGAGTGCCCTCGGGTGGACGAACCACCGTCGGAATCTTCTCTTTCTATTGCAGGTCAGCCAGGTGTCATCTATTCTGCCAGTACTCTCCAGTTGATTACTGAGTTGGCAGTGTGGTCAGAAAATCACTCACACAATTTGGCGCCGTCTGTGGGAAAGAAAGAGTAATAGATGGCCAACGACGGACAGAAAGAGAAGGTTGGGGATGACACTCCTAACGGGAGTGGGAGACCTGTTGACGTTGACGTCGAGAAGGACAACTACAACGAAGACCAGAATCACAGTAGAAAAGACGTCAGCCAGGATGGTGACGTACCAAAGAAACCAGATCAAAGTGGGTACTACAACGAGGACAACCTCCAGGTATGGAAGGATAGATGCCTGTGGAGGGACGAAGAAGTAAAAGAGATGGCGAACAAATTGGCGGACCTGCAATCGGTCGTCAATTTCATGATGCAAAATAATGTCATGCAGCCACCATTTCCGCTGCAGGACATGCTGATTCAAGCTGCCAATGCCCAGAAGGGGGGACAGAAACCAATCCCAATAGCCCCCCAGCACACCATGAGTGAAAGACACTCTCACCGGCCTTCAAGGGAGGTCGGGCGAGGAGAGTCGAGAAAGGAAGAATCGCGGAGGATGCATCACACCAAGGAAGCGGACCCCAGAGAACATCGGCATGTTCAAAAACAGGAGCTGTGTTTCGACAACACTCATAGGGAAAGGTCGAAGAGGGCTCACAACGAAGCTGAGAGCAGTGCACCTAAAAGACTGAAGTCAGGAGATAGCCGAGCTCCTGGGCGGACAAAGGAGGACTTAAGAGATTACCTCAAGAGGAAGCAACAAAATCCCGATGCCGAGGTAAACTCACCCGATAAGCCAAGAACACCGTTCTCAGTGGAGTTGGACAAATTTGAGGCGCCGAAGAGATTCAGTATGCCGAGGTTCCAAATATACGATGGTAAGTCAGACCCCAACTTCCACGTTGGATTATACTTGAACTCAATGGCATTGTATAGTGGGAACGAGCCGTTGCTCTGCAAAGTGTTCCTCTCGTCCTTCGGGGAGATTGCATCGGATTGGTTTCACAAACTACCAAAAGGAAGTGTGAAGACCTGGGAAGGCCTGGCCGAGATGTTTGTGGCCAGGTTCGTGACAAACAAGCTACAGCCATTAAGGGTGGACGCATTGATGGCTCTGAAGATCAGTAAGGATGAGGGCCTTGGGGCCTACGCAAAAAGTTACTATGAGGTGTTCAACCAAATACCCGAATGTAATCAAGAGGTGGTGGTCGTATCTTTCAAGAACGGCCTAAAAGACAACTGCCCGCTACGAAAGTCTTTGGCAAAGACACTGCCAAAAAGTATGGAAGTGCTCATGGCCAGAATTGAAAAATACGCCAGAGCCGAGGAAAATACATCGGGGACTAAGGAGACAAAGCAAGAGAAAAGAAACGGCTCACCCAAGCGAGGCCGAGGTAACAATGGATCGAGCAAGCAAGAGACAGAACTGAGGGCTACACAGGCAGTGACAACCGTGTTCCGAATCCCAATTCACAAAGTCCTGGATAAAATTCGGAATCAACCCTATTTCAGAACACCAACGAGGGCACCAGGAGAATTTATGGGAAGAAACCTTGGCAGGCATTGTGTTTACCACAATGAAGATGGGCATATGACTCAGGGCTGCAGAGCTTTGAAAACACACTTAGAAGACCTAGTAAGGTAAGGCCATCTGAGAGACCTTGTCGATGAGGCCAGGACAAGGGAAAAACAGGCAAGACTGCCTCAGGCGCCAGCAGCTCCGCCTCCCCCAGCACAGCAACCTCAGGTAGGAGAACCTCGGATAATTGATGTAATTCACTCAAAGGTCAACGAAAACGAGATTCGGGAGGAGATCCAGAAGATGAAACACCTACAGCATGTCTACCAAGTCGGTTAGAAGAGACATCGGGCAGAGGAGTGCCAAGGACCAATAGTGTCCTTTACTGAAACCGACCTTGAGATGGTGCAGCATCCACATACCGATGCCTTGGTAGTATCCCTCCAGGTTGGGGAGTGCCAAGTGAAGCGCATCCTCATTGACCAAGGCAGCTCCTGTGACATCATGTATGTCAAATGTTACAAGGAGCTTGGCCTTCACCTAGACAATATAGAACAGTCTAATGGCCCAATGGTCGAGTTCAATGGAACGCCGACATGGCCACTGGGAGCAGTAAGCTTAAATGTGCAAGCTGGCACGAAGAAGATAACAACAGAGTTCACCATAATCGACACACCCTCCCCTTACAATATCATCTTGGGAAGGCCATGGTTGCATGCAATGGGGGCTGTTCCCTCAACATTGCATCAACTATTGCGGTTCCCAACAGAGCATGGGATAGAGGAGATCAGCTGCAGGCAAAGAATTGCTCCATGGCAGCAATGAAATCCATCTACAGCATACGAGAACCAGAGAAGGCAGAGATCGAAGACGAGGACGTGGAGGTCCTAGAGGATGTCGGCAAGGAGCCAGTCGAGAAGAGTGAAGAAGCACTGAGGAAAATCCTTGTCCAGAAGGGCGATGAAGAACGCTTCTTTCTTCTCGGCTCGGGCTTAGCCGAAGAAGAGGAAAAAGAGTTGGAAGCTTTTTTGAGAGCAAATATTGAGGTGTTCGCTTGGACGCCTTACGAAATGCCTGGCATTGACCCCGAGGTCACTTGCTATAAACTGAACGTTGACAGGTTGGCCAAACCTATAATCCAATGAGCAAGAAGATCGACGTTGATGCACGTCAAAGCAGTGGAAGAGGAAGTAGACAGACTACTGGAAGCCAGGGCCATTCGTGAGGTAAATTACCTGACATGGCTATCGAACACAGTAGTGGTGAAGAAAAAGAATGGTAAATGGAGGGTCTGCGTGGACTTTACCAGCCTGAACAAGGCCTGTCCCAAAGACAGTTTTCCTCTACCCAAGATTGACCAGCTAGTAGACGCCACTTCGGGGCATGGAAGGATGAGCTTCTTGGATGCATACAGGGGGTACCATCAGATAGCCATGTACCCCCCAGATGAAGAGAAGACTGGGTTTATCACTCTCAAAGGGCTGTACTGCTACAGAGTGATGTCTTTTGGGTTGAAAAACGCAGGAGCAACTTACCAAAGACTGGTAACCAAGATGTTCAAACACTTGATTGGCGGAACGGTGGAAGTTTACATTGATGACATGGTCGTGAAGACCAAGGAACCTGAAGGTCATCTGGCCGACCTGAAAGCAGTCTTTGACATCCTTAAAACATATCGGCTCCGACTCAATGCAGCGAAGTGTGCATTTAGAGTCGGATCTGGTAAGTTTTTGGGATACCTGGTGACTAGAAGGGGCATTGAGGCCAACCCAGATCAGATTAAGGCCATCCTGGAATTGAAGAGCCCGACGTCGGCAAAACAGGTACAAGTGTTGACTGGAAGGGCCGCAGCCCTGAATAGGTTCATAAGCAAAAGCTCAAACAAGTGCAAACCTTTCTTCAACTTAGTGAAGAAAGCCACAGATTTTTTATGGACAGAAGAATGCGAGGTCGCCCTGGCCGACTAGAAGAAGTATTTAACCACAGCTCCAGTTCTTTCAAATCCAGAACCTGGGAAGGAGCTGTTCCTGTACTTAGCAGTTTCAGAACACGCAGTAAGCGCAGTGGTAATCCGAGAAGAAAAAAGGGAGCAAAGGGCTGTTTACTATGTAAGCAAAACCCTGGCCGATGCAGAAACAAGGTATCTACCCTTAGAGAAAGTGGCACTGGCTTTAATAATGGCTTCAAAGAAGCTGAACCATTACTTCCAGGCCCATAAAATTGTGGTGCTAACTGAACACCCCTTGAAGTCCTTACTGCAACAAGGAGACCTAACAGGAAGAATAGCCAGATGGGCAGTCGCCTTGGGCCAATATGACCTGGAGTACAAACCCAGAACAGTAATCAAAGGCCAAGTTTTGGCTGACTTCGTGGCGGAGTTCACACCAGAATCCATCAAACATCGGGCTCCGTCGAGCCAAGGTGAACGATGTCCAAACAAGCAAGGAGGAGCCCAGCCAAAGGCGAAAGAGCAAAGGAAAGAAGAAAAACTCAGACCCTGCAGCATTTACATCGGCGACTCATTTCGACTGTTTGTTGATGGGAGTTCAAACCGACAAGGAGCAGGGGCAGGAGTAGTACTGATATCCCCAGATGGGCAGGTACTAGAACAATCGATTCGTTTGGGGTTCAAGGCCTCAAACAATGAAGCAGAGTATGAAGCACTCATCGCAGGACTGAAACTGGCAGCAACAGTACAAGTAGATGAGGTAATAGTCTTTTGTGACTCACAACTTATAGTCAACCAGACAACGGAAGAGTTTGCAGCCCGAGATAAAAGGATGTCGGCCTACGCAAAGGAGGTCATCAGGTTGGCGGCCTTATTTCAGAACTGCCGACAACTTCAAGTTAGCCGAGATGATAACAGTCACGCCGATGCATTGGCCAACCTAGCTAGTGCAGTATAACCTGGAAAAGCAAGGACAATAATGGTTGACTATTTGTCGGGCCCGAGCATCGAACCACTGATCACAGAGCGTGAAGCAATGTGTGTGGACATGGGACCAAGCTAGCTGGATGGATGTAATAGCAGCATTCCTAAAAGAAGAAAAATTGCCAGATGATCACAAAGAGGTACACAAGATCAGATTGAAGTCAGCAAGGTTCAGTCTGACAGCAGAGGGACATCTCTACAAAAGATCCTTCACTGGACCCCTTTTGAGGTGTGTACATCCTTTACAAGTTGAAGATTTTTTTATATGAAATTCATGAAGGAATATGTGGAAGCCACATTGGGGGCAGATCACTTGCCCATAGGGCCATTACCCAGGGGTATTGGTAGCCCTACATGCAGAATGATGCAGAAGCCTATGTGAAGAAGTGTGAAAAGTGCCAAAGGTTTGCACCTCTGATACACCAACTAGCAGCAGACCTGAACCCAGTATCCAGTCCTTGGCTGTTTGCCCAATGGGGCATGGATCTTGTTGGACAACTCCCCCAAGCAACTGGACAAAGGAAGTACCTGCTAGTGGCAACAGATTACTTCACCAAGTGGATAGAAGCTGAATCCCTTGCCAAGATTCGAGATGTGGATGTGAAGAGCTTCATATGGAAGAACATCATCACCCAGTTTGGGATTCCAAGATCAATAGTTGTAGACAATGGAACGCAATTTGACAGTAAGCTAATCAAGAGCTTCTGTGCAAAGTTCAAAATCAAGAACTACTTTTCAACCCCAAGCTTTTCCCAAAGCAATAGACAAGCACAAGCATCCAACAAAGTGATCTTGGATGGGATAAAGAAGAAGCTCCAAGCAGCAAAAGGAAAGTGGGTGGATGAATTGCCCAATGTACTCTGGGCATATCGAACTACGCCGAGAAGATCAACAGGGGAATCCCCATTTGCCATGGCTTATGGCACAGAAGCCGTCATTCCACTGGAGGTCGGCATCCCAGGGATCAGAACCTAGGGAGTAGAAAACGGGACTAACGATATACTCTTAGCCCGAGATCTGGATCTTCTAGAAGAAAGAAGAGAGAGAGCTGCAATTCAGCTCGCAGCATACCAGCAGCAGCTCGCCAGAGCTTATAACAAGAGGGTCAATCCAAGAGAGTTTCAAATCGGTGATCTCGTCTTGAGAAAAGTCGTTGGTAACAAAAAGGATCCCAGAGAGGGGAAGCTTGGCCCAAATTGGGGAGGATCCTACAGAATCATCTCGGTACTAGGCAATGGTGCATATCGGCTTGAAGATAATGAGGGCAAAGAGCTGCCAAGGCCTTGGAATGCTTGCAATTTGAAATTTTTCTATCATTAGAATTTTTTGTTCTTTTGTCATTTGCCGAAGTACATAAATAAAGTTTTCGCTTGTTTATATGTTTATACACTTATAACTGATAAAGATACATAACGTTGTTTCTAGAATACATGTATAATGAGAACCCCAATGGAACTTAGGTTTACATTAGGGGGCAGAGAGAAGAAAAATGGTTTTAACACTTGTTGAAACTTGAGAAAAGTTTACAAGTTGAAGTTAAACCGAGATGATGTTTAATACTTGTTGAAACTTGAGAAAAGTTTACAAGTTGAAGTTAAACCGAGATAATGTTTAACACTTGTTGAAACTTGAGAAAAGTTTACAAGTTGAAGTTAAACCGAGATCATGTTTAACACTTGTTGAAACTTGAGAAAAGTTTACAAGTTGAAGTTAAACCGAGATCATGTTTAACACTTGTTGAAACTTCAGAAAAATTTACAAGTTGAAGTTAAACCGAGATCATGTTTAACACTTGTTGAAACTTAAGAAAAGTTTACAAGTTGAAGTTAAACCGAGATCATGTTTAACACTTGTTGAAACCTAAGAAAAGTTTACAAGTTGAAGTTAAACCGAGATTATGTTTAACACTTGTTGAAACTTAAGAAAAGTTTACAAGTTGAAGTTAAACCGAGATTATGTTTAACACTTCTTGAAACTTGAGAAAAGTTTACAAGTTGAAGTTAAACCGAGATTATGTTTAACACTTCTTGAAACTTGAGAAAAGTTTACAAGTTAAAGTTAAATCGAGATTATGTTTAACACTTGTTGGAATTTTATGAAAAAATTTACCAGGTGAAACCAAGGTTATGCCAAGAAAGATACTTTTATACTTGCCGAGGTAAATCATCAATTTGTATAACCGAGGTGTGTCACCCCGAGAAGGTTGCACAAGGATTGAAGTGTATATTTAATATTCTAAGTATAGAATCATGAAAAAGTAGTAAAGAGAAGACAAAGATACAAGCATTCAGAGAAGGAAAGTTGTATTAACATTCAAAAGAAGGCACGTCGGCCAAAACTTACTAATTGTTCCAAAAAAAGAGAGAACAAAAGACACAATACAAAGAAAAAACACATCAAAGTAAAGACTCTTCGGTAACAACAGATGGTTGGGTCTGAAGTTCGGACGACTGCTGGGAAGACACCTCGGCAGCCTTTTCCGCCGCAAGTTCGACATCAATTTCTTGAAGGGTTTCATCAAGGCTCTTGTCGGCAAGGGTCACGTCGGTTGATGCCTTCTCAGCTGTAGCATCTTTTGGAACTTTCTCACCCTCCACATCTTGAGTCAAGTCTAAGACTTGCTCATTCAGAGAAGGGGACTTGGTCCCAACAGCCTCCTTTGATTTCCTCACCAAGGTCTCCTCCTTAGACTTAGATTCGTCGTCAGATTGACTTGGAGTTGGAGGGAATGGAAGAGGAATGACGTCGGCGTTCCTGAGGGGCGAGTCCTCGGGGACTTCAAGCTTTTTTAGAAAAGACATTCAACCAAGGGTGAAACCCTTGTTGTATGCCTGCTTCAGCTGCTTTTCATAGTCAGCTGTGACATCGGCCACCCCCTTATTGTAGCCCTTCTCATCGGCCGCCTGGAGCTCAGCGTCCTTTGTGGCCAAGGCTTCTTGCAGTTCTTTTTGGGCCTGGGCCGTCTTTTCCTCGGTCTCTCTCTTCTCGGCCTCAAGAACCTTCTTGATGGCCTCAACAGATTCTACATTTTCTTTGGCATCAATTTGAGCTTTGATAGCAGCCTCGGCTTGATCCTCTAAAGTCTTCATCTTTGATTGCAAGTTTTTATTAGTCGTTTGTAGACTAGCAACCTCCCTCTTTGTATTGGCCAACTCCTGCCGATTCTCAAAGGATTGCACTGAGAAGGAATGAGCATGCTGGATGGCTTGAAAGTGAACAAAAGTTATTAGCAAATATTATAAGTATGTAATGAAGAGAAAAAAAAATACCAAATAAAGATATTTACCTGAACAGAGTGCTGGAGCATTACAGCATAGTTCTCATATTCGTTCATCTCGGCGTTTCGATCGAGATCGCTGAGAAGGAGCAGAGCGGTACTAAGGGCGACGGCGACATTAATGTTGTCGGCACTATCGCTAGCCTTAATTGGCTTATCTTCCAGTGTGATTTGGGGGGCCCAGGGGGCATCGTGCTTTGAAGACCCCGAGGTGATTGCAACGGACGACCTCGGCCTCTTTGATCGGGTAGACTCAGATGGTTGGGCCTTGGCAGGCCTCTTCTCCACGGCAGAGTGGGATTTATCGCTCTCAGCCAGTTTGGAGATCGGCAAGGTGTCCTCAGTATCAACCTGAGTCACCTTTGCCTTTGGCTGAGCCTTCTTTATCCTTTTTTGCTTTGGCTTTGGAGGTTGGGTTGGAGCTGGTTGAGCCTCAACAGAGGATGGAATGTTGGCTAAAAGATCCTTGGCGACTGCTTTTTGGCGGCCCATCTCGGCAGAAAAAACAGTTCGTCGCCGACGCTGGCACTGGGATATTAGGATTAGATAAGAAACCGAAGTTGACGACTGCTCGGCTGGATCAAAAGTTGATCCTTGATCTTGCCAAGATGTGGAGGCAGCTTGAGGAGTTGTGGCAGAAGGAGGAAACAGACTCTTCTTCTTCTTCTTGGGGACGTCGGGAAGAGCTGACTTGTATGTAGGAATGAAATTAAGTAGAAGAGGGGCCTTCTGTTTGTGGACTGGCAGATCCAAAAGTTTCCTCAAGTCTTTGCTGGGAAAGAAAGACTGACGGAAGCCCTTTGGTGGCTGAGGGAGAGCTTCAAGAAAAATAGACGTTAGAAACAAATAAAGCATTGAAGACTTTAAAAAACAAGTTAGTATGAACACAGGGCTCTTACCATTTCCCTCTACAAAAACTGATTGAGGAAGAGGGTAGAGAAGGAGGTCCTCGTCTTGGAGCGAACTCCCAGTTCCCCGAGGTAATTAAATAGTCATCCCCAGCTCCCTTGTTGGAGTCAGGGAGGTTGGTGACAAATTTGTACTCTGCGGACCTTAGCTTAAGGTAGTAAACGTAGCCCGTATCTTTTTTGAGGCCACACATGGTGTAACAGTATTGGATATCAGCTAAGGTAATCCTAGCGTTTTCTTTGTTTGGCTAAGGCTATGATACCATTAATAACTCGATAGGAATTGATGGCGAGTTGCATCGAGTTCAACTTATAATAGTGAAGTATCTCATGAAAAAGGGGATTGAGTGGGAGCCGAAGTCCGCACTCAATGAAGGCTACCACAGGGAAGGGCATAGAATCAGTTGTAGGCATGATGGAGTCATCCTCCCCAGCCATCCTCAGATGGACGTCGGCCGGGATGTCAAAATCACGCCTAAAGTGATCTAACTTGGTCGGGGTGTCTACCCTATACTTCCACATACCCATAACGTCAGCTTTACTTAGCGAAGTTGGATTTCAGAAGGAATGAGTTTTTGGAGGGTTTTAGGGACCTCGGCTAAAGCCTTAGAATACACAGAATCTATGGGGAATCGTTTCAGTTTTTTCTAAAATAGGTTCTACAAACAAGTCCCAAACCTAAAAATATGGGGATGAAGATTGAAGGCACGAATCTGGAAAACAGAAACAGGTAATGCGATTCAGAGTCAAGAACAGTGAAGGAACATCAAGAAACACAAGACAGGTGTAACAGGTCAAGAACAGTAGGAAAAGTGCAGAAAAATTGTGAGCAGTACGTATATTCAAGGCATGAGCAAGAGCAAAATCGTGAAATAATCACGTTTAGATATATGATTCACAAATCGAATGTTTGAACAAAGCAGTAATGGCAACGAGTAATGAAGAGCATCAAAAACTGAAAATAGGAGAAACAGTAAACTCACCGAAGAAAAGAAACCGGTGTTGAGTTCGCCGAAGTCAGACGAACAGCAGCTGCAGAAAAGATTAGCAAGAACCTTGCCGGAGGAGGTGAGCGGAGCAAGTTGCAGAGCTTTAGAAGCTTGAACAATGGAGGATTTGGAAAAAAAAAGCTAGAGAGAGAGAAAGCCTTAGAAACGACGGAGAAAAGTGAAAAAATAAGGAAAGAGGGAAAAAGTTTTGTTAAAACTTGAAACGGCGGCAAAACAGAATTAATGAACCTAGAACGACGGATCTGTCAGACGGTGCACGCAAGCAGAATTCGACTTACAAGCACGTAACAAGTACGATCCAGTAAGGGGAAGGCACGTGGCTTAAACGGTTGAGTTATTACGTATAACAGCTCATACGCGTGAAGAAGCTCTTGGAATTCTTGATCTTTAAGAAGACATGTCGGCCTATAATGATGATCTCGGCTGAAGCCAATGTACTGGCAGGAAGTACCGATATAGGTTCCATCACCTTAGAATGCTAAGGTAATAGAACCTAGGGGCCAGTTGTGGGGATATATTTTCTGAGTACCAACACGTGGCCAAGGTGACGTCGACGTGTCAGCCGAGGTGCCACGTGTCCTGGTCATGACGCCGAGGTGATCTCGGCAAGGCCAAGGTTATCTTCGAAGATGTCGGAATCCGAGATAAGCGAATAGGGCACAAGAGTCCTAGAATGATGAGGGGACTCAGCCTGGATAAGGATAAAGCTCTTAGGGAGTTTATCTCTATCTATTAAAGAGTCCTGGATAAGTACTGAGCTAAAGTCCATCGAAGCTAGGCTTCTGTTGGGACAATGATTGAGTTAACTATAAAAGAAAGGCACCCCCGATGGGTCTAAGGTATGCAATTTATATTTGGAACAGTGAGTTTAGCACTATTGATTATCTTTGAGAGATTTATTGACTTGATCGTCGGAGTGCCCCTGGGTGGATGAACCACCGCTGGAATCTTCTCTTTTTGTTGCAGGTCAGCCAGGTGTCATCTATTCTGCCAATACTCTCCAGCTGATTACTGAGTTGGCAATGTGGTTAGAAAATCACTCACACACTATGCCATAAAAGTTGGTAAATAAAAAAAAATTGCTTGTTGATTTGAGGAAAAGTCATGTCATACCTGGAGCTGCGTATCCAAAGGTACCTGCAAACAGAGTCCAATTAGATGATTGAGGCTTTATAAGTCTAGCAGTGCCAAAATCAGAGATGTGAGCCACGTATCTTGAATCTAGTAGAATATTCTTGCTTGATATATCGCGATGGATGACCGGAGACGAACAATAATGGTGCATGTATGACAAAGCATCTGCCAAACCTTTAACAACATTCAACCTCTTCCTCCACCCAAAATCTAATGCTTCTTTCTCATTGCTCAATATCTTTCTTAAGCTCCCTCCTTCCATGAACTCGTAAACTAGAAATGAGTGTCGTCGATGCAAACAAAAACCATAAAGCTTTATGACATTACGATGCCGTATCTCTGCCAATGCACGAATCTCACTTGTAAAACTCCTTAGGTTATCAAACTCACCAACTTGTGAAGAGTGAAGTTTCTTCACAGCAACAACCTGAACACTTGGCAATTTGGCTTTATAAACAGTGCCATATCCTCCCACACCGATGCAATGTCTGGCATTAAAGTCTTCTGTTGCTTCAATGATGTTTTCGTACACCATTTTTCCATCATAGCTCCATATTGCAAACAAATTTTCAATACTTTCTCTTTTAGGCTCATTTTCTTTGTTTCCTACTCTTTTTCAAAGAACTAGAAAACTCCCAACAACCACAAGTAATAAAATGCCTAAAAAAGGAAGTAAGACCACAAGCAAAACTTTGTTATGTTTTTTCTCTTTAGCCCCATTACTCATTTTTTGTGAGCATGGCATCAAACCAGTCTTATTTCCACACAAACCATCATTACCTACATATGTCTCAAATGCAGCATCTTGAAAGGCTTTGGTGTTGGGCAAAGGACCCTCCAAGTGATTATAAGATATATCAACAGATGTCAAACTTGATCTCCTATTAAAAGAGGATGGAATGGAACCAGACAGCTTCTTGTGGGATAGATTTAATGTCTCTAAGCTTTGCAATTCCCCAATCTGTTGTGGAATCTCACCTTTCAACAAATTGTTTCCAAGGTCAAGACTCCGAAGAAACTGTAATTTGCCTATTTTAGAAGGAATATCCTCCCTGAGTAGATTTTTGCTCAAATTCAAGTTCCATAGTTTCACAAGCTCCCTTAGTTGGGCTGGAACTGATCCACTTAGATTGTTTGCCGCCAAGTTTAGATATTCCAAATTAGATAGCCTGCCAAATTCTACTGGAATGTTGCCTGAAAGTTTGTTATCACTCAAAGAAATGCTGAACAATAAGGACAACTTTCCTAAACTCTTTGGGATCTCTCCATCTAGATGATTTGAAGAGAGGTCAAGTAGTTGTAACTGACTTGCACCTCCAAACTCAAGTGGTATATTTCCAGAGATTTTATTGTTGGAGAACTTTATACTAGTCAAATTATGGCATTGCCCCAATTTTTTAGAAAGTTCACCAAAGAAGTTATTATGACTCAGATCGATATATACCAAGTTTGGGAGTACCTCGAAAATTTCAGATATATTTCCAGTGAGTTGGTTTTGATCAAGCCTAACTCGATGTAACTGACTGCAATTTCCCAAGAATTTTGGGATATCACCTATTAAGTAGTTGTTTGATGCAAGTAGTATGGTAAGTGATCCTCCAACGTAAATACTTCGGTTATTGGAATTTTACCATAAGATGCCACTTTAATATTTTTTCTTATATATTTTCATCTAGGTCAAAAATATTGGATTCATGGGTGTTTTCAGATTAATTTTCAGATTAATTTTACCATAAGATGCCCTCTAGAGTTCTTTCTTTTCAAACATGTACATTTCTTCTTTGCTCCCTCAAAAAATTATGTTTATTTTTCTCGTGGGTGGGAAGCAAAAGTATCAGTTCAGAATTTCCAGACATTTACATGTCATTCAACAAATTTGAGTTCAACCAAAAATGAATTCAATCTTTCTCTTGTGATGTCATCTCCCTCTAAAAAAAAAACAATACACCCGCAAGTATCCTACTATCGATTAAAATAAACAAACAAAATAAAAACACATCTGCTAGTGCCCTGCTATCAATTCAAAGCAAATAAATTCAAAAAAACATAAGCAAGTAGCCTACTATCAATTAACATGAAACAAATAAATAAAATAGCACACCCGCCAGTGCCCTACTATTAATTGCAAACAAACAAACAAAAAAAAGACAGCACACCTGCAAGTATCTTACTATCAATTAAAATAAACAAATAAATAAATAAAAACACACCCGCTAGTGCCCTGCTATCAATTCAAAGCAAATAAATTCAAAAACACGGAACCAAGTATCCTACTATCAATTAACATGAAACAAATAAATAAAATAGCACACCCGTCAGTGCCCTGCTATCAATTAAAATAAACAAATTAAAAAAAAAAAAAAAAAAAACACACCCACTAGTGCCCTGCTATTAATTGCAAAAAAAAAAAAAAAAAAAAAAAAAAAAAAAAAAAGACAACACACCCACAAGTATCCTACTATAAATTAAAATAAACAAATAAAAAAAACACACCCACCAGTGCCCTACTATTAATTATAAGCAAATAAATTAAAAAGCACACCTGCTAATGCAACCGCTAGAGAGGAAGGGACGGAGGAGGTATAGCTTTACTTCTACGTTAAGATGGAGAAATTGAGGACCTATGACAAACAAAAACAGAACATTGAAATAGAGTTAATAAAGAAGACAATACGTAAGGAAATTAATGATTGTGGGGAGAAAAGAAAGAATCTATGTACGGAAAATATAATTTTGCACGTCTTTTGACATTAACAAACTGCATAAACAATAATAGAGATGAAAGTCTACTACCTTTGTTCAAAGTCTCAATAACCATTACATAAATTAACACTTAAACAAATGTACCACAACCAACCGTTTGAGCACTTCAACAAAAAATTAAATACAAAAAAAAAAATTATTTGATTGGATAAACTATTAGATTATTTGATAGATCATAATTTGGTTAATTTCCTAGTAGTTTCCTATGTCAAAGGTGAAGCTGAGTAGCTTCTAAATACATGGACTATTGGATTATTTTTTTTGAAAACTTCGTATCCGGCCTATTGAACTATTGGACTACTGGATTTGGATTATTTTTATTGGATTTTCTGATCTTGATAGAACTTTTATGCTGTGTTTGGATCATGGATATGAGTAGAAATTTGAAAAGGAAATGGAAAAATGTGGGTGAAATGTCAATGAACTATAATTACATTCAACACACCTTTTCCCTTTCCCTTTCCAAATCCCTAGCTAAATCCATGATCCAAACATAACATTAAGGAAATATGATGATTAACGTTATAGAAAGCAAAGCACATTCACATAATTTTCTTCTCATTTTGTGCTAGTTCATTATTTTTCAAAAAAATTTAAAATATAATAAAAAATGTGGGAGTGTATTTTCCAAATTAATTTTTTTTTTTACTTAAATTACTTCATTTTTGACACATGGTGGCATAGGCAGCATCAGAGCTAATTCGAAGTTCTGCTAAGCCAATTCTCGAACAATATAGATCAGTTATCTTATCATTTCTCAAGTTTTCAAAGTTGACTCTTGGTACTGTGGCTCCACAATTCACAGGTTTGTTTAATTTATGTTTGATCTTTGATGAGACTAAAAAATCCCAAATCACCATTAATAATATGAGAACTTACTTATATAAATTCGACTTAATTTCAAATTTAGTAATTGTTAAAAGTAATTTATCATCTCTTAAGTTTCTAATTAAGTTCAAAGAAAGAATTCCATAAAATGTAAATAAGGAAGTTTAACTAATTTTTATCCCAATGCTTTCATAGATTTTGGAAAGAATTGTACTTCTCAATTTACAATTACATTCTTCTGAGAAAATCAAATGAGAAAAGAATGGCCTATCAGATTGGATTGGTCTAAAGTTATTGCACATTAGCAAGTCAGAATTCACTCCACAACTTATGTTTCTTTAATCTTTAAAAATATATATATTTTTTTTTATTTTTCACTTTATGGAATTATTATGGCCAGAGGTAGAGCCAATCATCTTCAAGAATAGACACAAGAATTGAAGGAAATAATTTAAATTTATTTGGACCATCAATTTTATTTTATTTTTAATCTTTTTTAAGGTATTGATAGAAAATTGTTGATCTTTTTGGGGGTTCCAATTATTGAAGGCAATGCTAAGGGAATCACGATGAAATTGAAAATGCAATGGGATGGAAAGTATCATACTTGATGTTAAAACTAGAGTTGGCATTGGATTACCTATACAGGTGATCTTCAACTTATTTCTCATATCAATAAAACTTTTTCCTAGTAGCAAAACTATTACAAAACTACTCTAAAATTTATTTTATTTTCACTTTTTATTTTTATTTTTATTATTTATTTATTTATTTTTTGTGTGTATAGTACTTCTAATACTTATTTTACAGATAATCAATGTGTTCTCTTTCACTCTCTCTGAAGAATAATAGGTGACTAAAAATTGGATAACATGATATAAAGTAAAGAATGTTCGGTTATTGAAAATTTTACCATAAGATGCCACTTTAATATTTTTTCTTATATATTTTCATCTAGGTCAAAAATATTGGATTCAGGGGAGTTTTCAGATTAATTTTCGAACCACTAGTTGACGAGTCCATATTTTGGGCTGTTTGTTATTCTTTGATGGAAAGGTGGGTACTTTGTATCTTTGTCACTCTTTGAACTTATTAGTCTACTTTCCAACATTTTGGAAGTCATCTTCATGATAAATCACGCAAATTTGTGCAAATATTCATATATTTATCATGTCATCATAAAAAGAATTATATAAAATTTTGAAAAATTACTATGCACTTGATTTTTGATACTACAATTCCCCCTATGATTCTGCCACAGAAAAACATGGACTTTACACTCAAAGTTGTAGGTGGGGAATTATCAGCAATTCTCAGAATTTCTGATGCTATTGAGGTTTGAGAAATTTTTAAGTATATATATATATATGGAATCAACACAACTAACAAACATAAAAAACCTAAACCTATTCAAATCATATTTTCCTAATTTCATAAACCAACCCAGTGAGTCCACAAAGGTGAAAGGGGCAGTTTCAAAGAAGGGGATTTCGGTCTAGGGTTTCATAGAATGGAGATGGAGAAATGGAGAGAAACAAGTTGCAGAGCGAGAGAGAGAGAGAGAGAGAGAGAGAGAGACATACATTGAGGCATGTAGCTTGCTAAAACTAGGAGGAAAAGAAAAGGGTAGAGGAATAAACTCACTCTTCGGTGCTTGGCGAGGACGAGCTCTGGCGAGATCCTATAGAGATCTTCGTCAACAGCTTTGGGAGCTTTTCTCCGTGGTGGAGGATGCGGCGGCGAAAGCAAAACAGGTCTCGACGGTGGCAAGGGCGGTGGCAACGACCGAGAGAGAGAGAGAGAGAGAGAGAGAGAGAGTAACTTTTGAAGACGTTTGGGATGAACAAAGGGTCTAAGGGATTTGTCATAAAAGGAGGGAATTTTGATTTTCACAAAATTTGGATGTTTGTTCCAAATTTTTTGAGGAAATTATTCGGGGGAAATTATGTAATCATTATAAAAAAAAAAATTAAAATATTTAGAGTCTTAAAATAAAATAAATTATTAATTTATAATTTTGCCAATTTACACTAATTTTTTTTTTATTTTTAATATAAATCCTCATCTATTTTTATTAAGTAAAATTAATAAATAAAAAAAAGTATTTTACTCATCAACTACAAAATGTATAATCACACTATTAATTGGCGTAATAAAAACATTTAAAATTTTAGAAACTATAAATATCGTAATCAAGTCACAAAGTTTTGTGATATAAAATACAAAATACATAACTACATTACTAATTGGCATAACAAAATTGTTTAAAATTATAGAAAATCACAAATGTCGTAACTAATTTCCAAAATTTCATAACATTAACCAAAAATTATGTAACTATGCACTAATTGGTGCAACAAAAACATCTACAATTTTTAAAAACCACAAATGTCATAACCAACTCACAAAATTTAATAACATCAACTACAAAATATGTAACTGCACCACTAATTGACATAATAAAAATAATCAAAAATTTTACAAATTACAAATGTCATAAGCAACCCATAAAATTCCATAACATCAATCACAAAATGCGGAACAACACAACTAATTAATGTAGCAAAAATATACAAATTTTTTTATAAACCACAAATATCATAATCAAGCAACAAAGTTTCATAACAATTATCATAAAATGACTAACAAATCACTAAAAATCGTAGAATCACCAATCGGGATCTCTAATGATACAGATAAACACAAAATGTAATGACAATAATTAAATAATTTAATCAACGACTTAAAGCCATGGAACAGAAAATGAGAGTTAGAGAAGATTAACTAATAGAGTGAAAAGAAAGGGAATATGAGAAAGAGAGACTGAACGGACTTATCGTCTGTGAAAATAATGTCAAATATGGTGTTGTTTCTGATAAGGAACACCGGAGATATCTACAGTGACAGTAAGGAATGAGAGAGATGTTTGCCGAATGAAAAGAGCTGAGATAGCAGAACAATACAACAAAATGCGTAATATTCATTTTTCAACAGTTCTATAACATATGTACAAATTGATAATAACAAAACCTTTCAAATCATAACTACAGCCAAAGGTTTGTATATGCATGACATATTAATGTGAAAAAGCTAGAGTTTCGAGATAAATGCATTTACTAGATAGAAAATATCACCAGAATAAATAGTGTTGAAATAGACAAAGAGAATAGCAACGAGTTCAAGGATCTATTGCAGAGACACAAGAGTATAGAGAAGAAGAATCTAGTGAGGAAGAACTATCAATGATGGTCGTTCGATGATTTGAGCGAAATAGAGAAGTCTGATTAAGAAATAGAGAGAGCTCAGGCACAACTAGGACAAATCAAAGGAAAGAAAATTGAGTGGAGAAAAAAATGAAGAAAAGTTGAGAAAAAAAATTTAGGAGAAAAATTATTTAATAGAACAAAATAAAATCACGTCATAGATAATTTTTTTCAGCATATTTTTTATTAAAATTTAGTTAAATTATATATATATATATATAAGTGTATATAGATATTTTAAAAAGTATATCGTTTGTATATTATTATTTCTATTGTCTTTAATGAAGATACTATGACTAAAAATAAATCTAAAATAGAGATAGGTGATCAATTGCAATTGTCACTTAGGGATGACACTTCAAAATTAATTGAGAGAATTGAGAGTTCAGAGAGAATGAGAGTTTGAGAGACAGATTTGTTTGTGAGAAATAAAATGTGAGAGGGGTGGTTTTTATAGGACTTAGGAGGAAGGGGTTAATTTATATATATATAAATAAAAATAAATAAAATTGGTTGTTGGTGGAATTAACGGTTATATGACTCTTTCAAATTGTTTTGTTTTAAATTTTTGACTATTGCACTGACAGAGGGGGGTAGGGAGCCATTGGGGTTGGGTCGAGCCAGATAGGAAAGAAAATTTCGGGCCGAGCTCACGGGATAGGTCACACTCCATAACACACCAGGGCGGGGTCGGGCCGAGCTCTAGAACACATAGCCTAGGGTCTTAGGTTGGGCTTAGGCTCGAGCCTGGTTGGGCCTACCCAGGGCGCGAGCAGACTTGGGTGTGCCACGAGCTCGTGGGCCAAATTTACAACCCTATATGTGGGTAGTGGTTATGAGATATATGATTAGTGGTTATGATATATGTGATATTGATTATGAAACAAAGGGTGCTGGTTATGAGATGTGGTTATAACATATGTGGGTAAAGGTAATGAGATATATGATTAGTGATTATGAGATATGTGATTCTTGTTATGAGTAGAGTGGTATAGTTATAAGTCAAAGGGTGTTTGGTTATAATATATGTGATTAGTAGTTACGAGATATGTAATATTGATTATGATCAAAGTGGTGTGATTATGAGATATGTGATTAGTAGTTATGATATATGTGATGTTGGTTATGAGATATGTGAGTAATGGTTATGAGTGAAGTGGTGTCAAAGGGTGTTTGGTTATACTATACGTGTTAGTGGTTATGAGGTATGTGGGTAATGGTTATGAGCAAAGTGGTGTCAAAGGGTGTTTGGCTATGTTATATGTGTTAGTGGTTATGAGATATGTGGGTAATGGTTATGAGCAAAGTGGTGTCAAATGGTGTTTGGTTATATTATATGTGTTAGTGGTTATAAGATATGTGGGTAGTGGTTATAAGCAAAGTGGTGTCAAAGGGTGTTTGGTTATACTATATGTGGTAGTGGTTATGAGATATGTGGGTAATGGTTATGAGCAAAGTGGTGTCAAAGGGTGTTTGGTTATCCTATATGTGTCAGTGGTTATGAGATATGTGGGTAATGGTTATGAGTAAAGTGGTGTCAAAGGGTGTTTGGTTATGCTATATGTATTAATGATTATGAGTTATGAGATATTGGTTATGTGACTAGTGGTTATTAGATATGTGATTAGTGATTATGAGATATGTGATGTTGGTTATGACTCAAAGAGACTGGTTATGAGATGTGGTTATAATTCATGTGGGTAGTAGTTATGAGATATGTGATCAATGGTTATGAGATATGTGATGTTGGTTATTATCAAAGTGGTGTGGTTATGAGTAAAAAGGTGTTAATTATGAGATATGTGATGTTGGTTGTGATCAAAGTGATGTGGTTATAAGCAAAAAGGTGTTAATTATGAGATATGTGACTAGTGATTATGAAATATGTGGTGTTAGTTACGAGATATGTGACTAGTGGTTATAAGATATGTGATGTTGGTTATGACTCAAAGGAGTTGGTTATGAGATGTGGTTATGATTTATGTGGGTAGTAGCTATGAGATATGTGATCAATGGTTATGAGATATGTGATATTTGTTATGATCAAAGTGATGTTGGTTATGAGATATGTGATCATGATTATGAAATATGTGATATTAGTTATGAACAAAATGGTGTTGGTTATAAGATGTTGTTATGAAATATGTGATATTAGTTATGAACAAAATGGTGTTGGTTATGAGATGTGGTTATAACTAAGTTGTGATCAATTTGATTATAGTTATGAAGAAATATGATTTTGGCTCATAACTATAAAAAGTGACTTGTTTAGCAGGTCACTTTTAATGATGTGACTCAATCTTAGCCATTGATTTTTTATGTACCGTACATTTTTTGGACAAAATGTACTATAATTTAAAAATTAAAAGTAAAAAACAAACAAAAAAAAACTTCAGATACTACAACACGACACTATTTTTTGTTAATTTCAAATCCTTGATCCAAACATAGTCTTGCTTGGTTTAATTCTGTAGAGATGAACTTGGCGAATTTTTAACTTCACGGAACCAAGCTTCTGCATCTGCCTTTATTTCTCGATCTTCATTTTCCATTTCCTCAAACCAATTTTGGAATTTCTGCTTGTAGTTGGATGTTTTTTTAATATTAACGTGGACAACAGCGGCAAAAATATGGAGCCTCTTATTGTTCTTGTCCATTTTATTAGTGCCTGCTTTTTCCAACACATCTTTCCACTTTTTCTGCAAACTCCCAATGAGCAAAAACACCACCTCATGTGAGCATAGTAGCATATTCTAATAAGCAACACTTGAATAGATATATACACGGAACGGCATTTACTGCAATATATACAATCTACTAGCACAATGCAAATGTAGTCAGGGTTATAACTTGGGGGAGTCGAATAGATATCTATTAATAAAAAAATTGGAAATAAAGTATATATTACAAAATCAATTTTTTTGATAAAAAAGTAAAAATTAACATAAAAACATGGTCTAAGAGCATCTCCAACGCTTCACTTCTTTTTTTACCAAATTTGAGTCGAAAAACTGCCTTTTCACCAAATCTGATACTGAGCGCTCCAACCCTTGATTTTTCATCAAATTTTCATCCGGGACAACCGGGTGGTCGACCGGCCGGTTGACCGGTTAGGCCAAATTTTTTTTTTTTTTTTTTTTTTTTTTTTTTGAATTTTCTGAATTTTTTTTGAACTTTTTGAACTTTTTCCGGGTCGACCGGGTGGTCGACCGGCCGGTCAACCGGTTAGGCAAAATTTTTTTTTTTTTTTTTTTTTTTTACGGTTTGAACTAATTTTCCTTGAACTCTTTGAACCTTTCACTGGTTGACCGGTTGGTCAACCGGCCGGGCAACCGGTTGGTCAACCGGCTCCTCTTTCCAACGGTCAGGAATAGTATTTTGGTGAAATCAGTATTCTGTCGTCGATTTGATGAAGCGTTTGATGAATTGTCAATTTGATATCAGTTCTGATGAACCGTTGGAGGAGTGAACAGTGCATTTTTCATCAAAATTCAAATTTGATATCAACTCTGATACACCGTTGGAGATGGTCTAAATAGTTTTCTATTGGGTAAATCTATGATGTAGTATGGAAGGGTTGCAAGTCAACACTTTACCTTCAATTGTTCTTCTGATCGCTCTGGAAAACTTTTTGCGATGCTTTTCTATCTGCAGAATTTGGGATACCAATGAAAAAATCAATGTGCTATAAAATAGGGTTGTTAATGAAATTGCAAAATTCTACCTTCTCATTCAATGCAAATGTCCATGTGTGTATTAGTATTACCTAGTGGGTTGAAAAAAAACAAAAAGAAATAAATAAATAAAGAACTTGACATTCAAAGTTGTTGGAGCACAAATTATTGTAGTTTAGTTTGAGGTTTTCAACTGAGAAGTTGGGATTTACATCTATGTAAGTGTATATTATATATATATATATAAAAGTAATAATTATACTTAATATCTTACACGTTGATTAAATTTTCATTTTGATCTCTCTACTTTTAATTACAATTTAGATCAATTTGCAATATCACTCTTATGTTCATTTAGTATTAGTGAAACTGACGTAACTAGCATGTGTGCCACACATGAAATATATTTCCGAGGCCACAATTAAAACTATCAACTTCTGTCAGCAAAGAGTGACATTTTAACTTGACTTAAATTGTAAAAATTGACTGAGATAATTGAAAGTAAAGGGCTAAATCGAAATTTTAGTGCAAATACAGAGGTTTTAAATATAATTAACCCTATATAGACTATAGATATATATACTATGTGCTGTAAAACATACTTTTGTCCATGTATCGCAACTTCTCGCTAGTTTTTCTTCGTCTTCAACACTGTACGACTTATGTTGTTTCTTGACTGTTTTGCACGGTGGGGGCCCTGAAGATGGTGCCACACGATGATTAGGTCCAACATAGTTCCCTCCGTTGATCAATGGGAAATTAGAAGTTCCATCCCAAGCTGTGTTGGCTATAGTTACTGAATCAGAAAAGTATTATAGGAATCTCATAAATTGCAATTAAAATCACTGTAGTAATTAGAAAAAAATTACTTACCCCAATAATAGAGAAGAAAAAGAAACAATATAAGCATTGAGAATGAGATGTCAAGTTTGATCATGATGAAAGTAAAAATAGGGTCCCATATTATTTAAGCCCTCAGCCCCATTTGTTTGGAGAGTTAGAGGGGAGATTGGAATTGGTAGTGAGGTGGGACTCACTAATATTGTGTTTGTTTTGAGATATGGGGAGGGGATTGATAGTGAGCTCCGGATTAGGATGGGCCTCCCCAAGGGGATTCGGATGGGCCTTCAGGACTTGGTATTGGAAAAATAGTTTGGCAGACTAGAAATTTTTTATTTTTATTTATTTTTTATTTTATTTTTTACATGTTGGGCATTTTTTTTTTAACATTAATGTTTAATTTTTTGTTAAGTAAAAATCATTATTTTATTCGTTTTATTTTTTTCTGGAAATTTTTTATTTTATTTTTATTTTTTTAAAATTTTTTACATGTTGGGCATTTTTTTAAAAAAACATTAATGTTTAATGCTTTTGTATTTTTTTATTTGTTTTATTATTTTATATTTATTTTATATAAAAATAATTTGACAATCCCTACACTAACAACTATCATCAAAACAAACACAATTTTACTTAATCCCCTCACTATTAATCCCCTCACTATCAATCTCCTCCATTCTACCTCTGAATACAAATGGGGTCAATCTCCTCCATTCTACCTCTGAAAACAAGCGGGGTCTTATAGTATTAGTAAGTCGAAAATGGGGCCCAATCTAACTTCACATAAATTAAAGGGCCCAAAAAATTTAGGGGTCAAATTACAGTTATATAAAAATTTAAGCCTAAATTGTATTTTTTTTTTTTTTTTTTTTTTTTTGATCAATCAAAGAACCTTCATTGATAAATCAACCAATACAAAGTAACAACGATACATCAATAAAGGAAAAAAACAGGGGGAAGGGGGAAGGTGCAAACATCATCATAGCTTAACTTCTCGATCTCAACTACGTTGGCACGTAGAAGCAAACTCAATCATTTGATAGCACCACCCCAAGGTTGGTGAGAAACCAACCAAAAAGCAAAAACAGAGTAGAAGCAAAACTAGCAAACAGAGATATATATATATATATATATATAAAATGATCTCCGCCCCCCATCCACCTGCAGAACACAGTAGCCACCCCATACTCAGACATCTCAAATGCATAGCCTCACATGACTTAGATTCTCCACAATGTGATGCACTGAGTAATGGACATTAGGCAAAGAAGATCTAAACCACAACCCAACCCTCACTTTCACTAACTCACCAAGCTCCTGCATATCTAGCACATGACCTTTAAACACAAGCGGTGTTTGGGAACTATTTTTTTTTTTTTTGGTTTTTTTTTTTTTCACTAAAAGACAAATTGGTTACGAAATCCAAAAAAATAAATCCAAACAAAATATCACATCAAACTCCATAATCATTTCACTTTTTCTCTCATAAACATCACATCCAATCACAAAAAAACTCAACTATCTTCCCAAACGAAAAAAAAAAAAAAAAAAAAAATTCCAATAATATCCTACAACTAAAAAAACCTACAAAAAAACACACTTCCCAAACACCCACACAACCTCATTTCTAAGCTTCCAAGTTGACCACAACATTGCCACTGGTACCATCACCCTAATTTTGTTTACTAATTTCCTATGCTCAGTTCCCAACCACCAAGAGAGCACTCCATCCACTGTAGCAGGAGATATCCCTCATAAATTCCACCACTGCAACAACCTTCCCCAAACATTCCATATTTTAGGAAACTACACAAAGAGATGATCGACAGACTCTTCCATAGCTGAACAGAAGGGGCATGCAACATTCACACTACCACCTAACACCCCTAATCTCTGCAAAACAACCAATGACTTAACCCTACCTCTTTAGGCCAACCAACTTAAGAATTGTTCTTTAGGTGGCGCCTTATTATTCCATAACATTCTAGGAACCTGTAAACTTGGACCAGAATTTAGCTGAAGCCAAGCTCTCACAGATGCCACTGTGAACACACCAGATGAGGATGTTGTCCACTTTATTTGAATCTATCAACAAAAGTAAATAAAGCCTTTTCTATTTTTCTTCTTCCTCAATCCTAATTTGACTCATTTCAATAGAAGAGCATTTGCCCTAATTTCTGTAATTTCTGTACACCCTAATTGGTTTTTGGTTTCATTACAATTAAATCCATTAAATCCTAATCTTTTTTTTGCTAATAGTTTCAATCATTTTAGCCAGTGGTGTTAATTATGTCTTCTTGTCTTTGTTGTGCATTTTCAACCCTTGCCCTAAAGTTGTGGACCTTTGGTTCTAATTTATGTTGTTCTGCTTGTTTTTCTAAATCCATTAAATCCTTATTTGTTTTTGCCATTAGTTTCAATCGTTTTAGACAGTGGTGTTAATTATATCTTATTGTTGTGTGTTTTCAACCTTTGCCCTAAAGTTTTGGACCATTGGTTCTAATTTATGTTATTCTGCTTTGTTTTTCTAAATCCATTAAATCCTTATTGTTGTTGTGCTTTGCCTTAATTTTCTATGGTTCTATGTTTTGATTCCATATTTTCTATTGTGTTCCTGTGTGGAAACATTTTCTTTGAAGAATCTGAACCTAACATATTCTCTCTTTGTTTTGATGTGCATGGAAACATATTCTTCAGTTAACATAATCATCGTGGGAAATGAAATCCATGGTTCAAATGAATAAACCAACTTCAGGGTAATCGAGTAACCTCACAACATAAAGATCCTGCATCTAAAATATTGCATTTCATACCAAGTAGAGGCTGAGATGTGAATCCATTGTGCCCCATGGATAGATGATTGGGTTGTGCAATCTGGTTTTGAGCTGCTGTTGGAGATGAATCCCAAGCGCCTGATGTATATACAATGCAGGATTAGTAGGGGAAACCAAACCCTAATACTGTGTTTGATTGGGAGATTTGAGGAAGGATTTGGAAAGGGAAATGGAAAAGGTAAGTGAAATGTGAATAAAATATACTTACATTTCATTTAGTTTCACACACCTTTTTCCTTTTCCTTTCCAAATCTCTCTCAAAATCTCTCAACCAAACATAGCGTAAATGAAAAACAAAATTATACACTGGATTTGTTGTGGTTTAAGAACTTAAAAAAACATAAATTCATGATTATGAGCGGTAAATAATAGCAAATTTATCAGTCTCATCATTGTAGAAGAAAATTAGTTTCTACTTACAAATTCATAGGATTTTGTTTAACATGCATAATTTATATTATACAAAATGATGTTTAGCATTTTCCTAGATATGAAGGCTAAACAATTACTATAAGAGCATGTTTGATTGAAAGGATTAGAGTATGGGATTGGGATTATTAATCCGTGGGCCCAATTATCCCATATTTGTTTTGACATTTTGTTTTAGGATTATTAATCCAATGGATAATTAATCCAACAAATTTGTAGAATTATTAGTAATGGGATAGGGGTGGAATTATGAATACCACATTAATTTGATAAGATTATTAATACCTCACTATTAATCTTGTGGAATCAAACATGGCCTAAAAGTTCGGTTTTGTTGGAACAGAGTAGGATAAATGCAAAAGCACATTATTAATAAAAATTATACAGTATGAAGTCAGGAATTTACGGAAAATTTATGAAGTATCATTGTGATATATACATGTGGCATTCTTCATCAATGAGGTCACATAAAAAAGATAGATGGATCAATTTTGTCTCCTAGTCAGCCGACTAAGATGGGTCAAATTGGAGTTACTCACCCCAGAGCACTATATCAATATAATTAGCTGGTATTCTAAAAGTATTGTATGATTATTTGATAGTTCAAATTGTTCATCTTAAAACATTTGTGAGGAAAATTTATTTTTAAAAAAATGAATGACAAGCATGATTTTTGTGTTAATTATCTATTTTTTTCTTTTAAAAATATTTAGGATTTAATCATCACTACTAATGTCAGATTAATTTTATTTTTTGCGTCGTTGATTTGTTGAATGGTTTTTCAAGATAAACAGTTTAGGAAAATGTTATGGATCTCAAATAAATTATCAAATTTTTTATCAAACCTTTCACATGGGTGTGATACCCATACAAATCACGTGTGTGAATCTCACACCTATGTGAGAGATTTGATAAAATATTTAATAATTTATTTGCAATCCCTAGCCTAACTCAACTCAACAGCTTACATCATTAAAGTAAGCTTGGCCAAGCTTGGGATGGGCTATTGTTGGTTGGATTTCCTTCACAATTATGACAATTTAATGCTATAAAATTAGAGTGGCGATGTTAACCCACCCGTCATTTGTGGGTTTGAACCCGCCTTATTTATCAAACAATGTTTGTTGGACGGACTTAATTATTGGCTGGTCCTAGTGAAAGCTTATATAAACTTTAAAAAGCCAACTTTGCAAAAATATATACCGTGTGACAATATATATATATAATATTTACAAGGCGAATGATTTATAAATAGAATTTTTTTTTTTAATACATAAAACTTACATAGAATAATGTTATTGGTATTTATGCAATTTTAAATCGTCATGATGAGTGTAACAGTTAGAAATGAAAGGAATAGGACAGTATGAAATTTTAGGGAAAGTGAAATTTTACTTTTCTAACAAAAATTTTGTTTGTATACAATTCCTCTATAAATAGCCATTGTAGTAATAGAAAATACACTATAAAGATAAAATATTGCAAAATTTACACTAATAGTTTAGCATATTTGTAATAAAATATAGAAACATATTAATATGTAAATAAAATTGAAGCCCAATTTTCTTGTTTTAAACTTTCGCATTCTCATTGTTAAAAAGTAGGGGAAATTACACCCAAAAAAAAAAAAAACCAAGGTTTGAACCTTCTAACAAGATAAAATTTTAACTTTTAGTTTTGTCAATTTAAATATAAATTTTTTGATTTGTTTTAAAAAATTAAGATTTAAATTAATAAAATTTAAAACTTAATGTTTGTTTTGTTGTAAGACTCAAATTCTGAGTATTTTTCCCCCTTATAATTTAAATTGTTTAAATTATAAAATTATTGCCCTTATTTTGAGTTGGGTAAATTATAAATACATCTATTGAGGTTTGATTAAAATACGAATCGCTTCTTGTGATTTTAGAAATTACATTCCATCCCCTGAGGTTTCTAATTTCATATCAAATTGCCCATTTTATTAATAAATCATTAAGCCAATTAACAATTTTTAATAATGTTAAAAATATATTTCAATTAATAATTTAGTTAATTTTATTATTGTATAGAAAAGCAATTATGAATTTTATTTTTTTAAATTCATTCTGTTCAATGAAAAATACCAACAATGAGGTATTTGTAATTTTTCAAATCACAAAAAAAATAAATAAATAAATAAAAATAAAATTTTAAACAAATCTCAGAAGATGTATTTATAATTTACCCATTTGAGTTTCTATCACCTCTTTTGTGGTACGGTAATATGCTCTATAACCCTTATATAGTGGAGGTTGTTATTTGAAGCCACATGTGTGTTAGGACTATAAGACATCAGAAATCAATCACATATAATAACATAAGAGATTTATGTGGTTCAACAATTGCCTATGTCCACGGGAGAGATATCCACTATAGAATTATCCCGGAGGGAGATTACAGTACTCACACCTCACAAACTCTCTCTATAGCACTCTCACTCACAGATTATACACTCTGTGTCTGCTCTTCAGCTCTGTGTGTTCTTTAACCCCTCTTCACACATCTCAATTTATACACAAGAGATAAGGAGTAGGTGAAGAGACAACAATGGGTGAGACCTAGTTGGTGCCACCCTTACCATCTACCTTTAGCACATGGTGCCACCCTCACCATGTGGATAGTAGATTGGAACTACCCCACCATCTTTCTTTAGCATGTGGAGTGGGTAGGATATAACAATTCTTCCCCTCCCGCCTACTTGGATAATTGACTTCTCACTTGAAGTCCATCCCAGTTCGATTCTTGCAAACTTCCAGTTTGTCTCTGGTGACACCCTTTGTCATCATGTCAGAAAGATTCTTGTCCGTGTGAATCTTCACTAGTTTCATTAGTTGCATTTCCATCATTTCTCGTATCCAATGATACCGAACATCAATGTGCTTTGTATGTGAATGGTACGTGCAATTCTTACTCAAATCAATTGCACTCTGACTATCACAATATGCCTTGTATTCTTCCTGTTGTAGACCTAATTCTTGGAGAAACCACTTTAATCACAACATTTCCTTTCCAGCATCTGTGGCAGCAATGTACTCTGCCTCTATTGTAGATAAAGCGACACACTTTGGTAGTTTGGACTGCCATGAGACAGCTTCCCCTGCAAAAGTGAACAGAAATCCTAATGTAGACTTTCTACCATCAAGATCACTTGCCATATCAGCATCTATAAAACCTTCCAAAATTGGTTCAGCTCCTCCAAAACATAAACACATCTTTGAAGTTCCCTTCAAGTACCGAAGAATCCATTTGATTACCTCTCAATGCTCCTTTCCTGGATTGGCGAGGAATCTACTTACAACGCCAACTGTGTGAGCTATATCTGGCCGGGTACTCACCATTGCATACAACAAACTTCCTACTGCGGAAGAATAAGGGATTGCCTCCATTTATTTCCTTGCAGAGCTTGTCGTGGGACACGAACGCTTTGTCACATTGAAATGGTTGGCCAGTGGTGTGCTGACTGGCTTGGCATCTTTCATGTTGAACCTTTCAATCACCCATTCAACATATTTCTCCTATGACAGCCATATCTTCTTAGCTTTCCTGTCACGAACAATCTTCATGCCCAAAATTTGCTGTGCTGGGCCTAAATTCTTCATGTCAAAATACCGCGACAAGGTCCTTTTTCAACTTGTTGATCATAGCAGTATCCCGTCTGATGATCAGCATATCATCGACATACAACAGTAGGATAATGAAATTTCCATCCGAAAAACTTTAGATATATACACATTGGTCTGCCACCGTTCTTGTGTACTCGTGATTCACCATAAATGAATCAAACTTCATATACCATTGTCTCGGTGCCTGCTTCAGGCTGTGGAGACTCTTCTTCAACTTACAGACTAGATTCTGTTTTCCCTTAACTTCAAATCCCTCTGGTTGCTCCATATAGATCTCTTCCTCCAAATCACCATGGAGAAAGGCAATCTTGACATCTATCTGTTCTACCTCCAGATTCAAGTGAGCTGCTAATCCCAGAGCTACTCGAATGAAAGTCATCTTCACAACTGGGGAGAAGATCTCATCAAAATCGATTCTTTTCTTCTGCCCAAAGCCTTTGACTACCAAACAAGTTATATGCTGCAATAGATTACCATTTCCATCTTTCTTCAATTTATACACCTATTTGTTCTTTAAGGCTCTCTTGCCTCTTGGAAGTGGAACAAGCTCATAAGTGTGGTTCTTCTGTAAAGAATTCATCCCCTCCTTCATGGCTTGCATCCAACAGTCTCTCTTTGTATGACTCTTTGCTTCAGAAAAACTCTCGGGCTCCCCCTCATCAGTAATCAGAATATACTGAGAAGCGAGATATTTGGTTGATAGCATGGCAGCTCTTCCAGATCTCCGCAATTGAGGCCCAGTTGCCTCTGGTTGAGGGGGTTGCTCCCCTTGCTCTACACTCTCTTCATCTGAGTCTTCATCTCTTTCCTCCTGATCCTCAATTTCTGGCATAGGATCCTGCAATTCAGGCACTTCTTGTTGCACATCATCACATCTAGTATTTTGTGATCGCTCAGGAGATGGGAATAAGTCTAGAGTGATGACATCTCTAGACTTTGCAGATTTCTCAAAATCTGCTATGGTCTGGTCTTCATGGAACACAACATCTCTACTCTTGAACATCTTTTTGTTCACTAGGTCCCACAACTTGAACCCAAATGTTGCATCTGAATAGCCCACAAATATGCATAGAGTGGACTTGTCATCAAGTTTCTATCTGTTTTCCTTAGAGATGTGTGCAAACACCTTACACCCGAAGACTATCAAGTGAGAATATGATACCTTTCTTCTGGACCAGACTTCCTCAGGTATCACAAAAGTCAATAGGACTGAAGGTGACTTGTTGATAAGAAAATAGGTTGTACGGGCGACTTCAGCCAAGAATGACTTTGGCAATTTTGCCATTCTAAGCATGCATCTGACTCTTTCAACAATAGTGCGGTTCATTCTCTCTGCCACATTATTGTGTTGTGGGGTGCTAGGAACTGTTGTCTTGTGTCGGATACCTTTGCTGGCACAGTATGCTGCAAAAGCACTGGAAGTGTACTCGCCTCTATTGTCTGTGCAAAGACACTTCAATTTCTTCCTGGTCTCTCTTTCCACCATTACATGGAACTCTTAAAAGTGCTGAAATATCTCATCCATTGTCTTCAGGAAATACACCCATAACTTCCTTGATGCATCATCAATGAAAGTCATAAAATATTTGCGGCCGCCATGTGACTCCACTTCGATTGGGCAACAAACATTCGAGTATACCATACCGAGCACTTCTGTTTTCCTCTTGCTCGTTGAACTGAATGATACTCGATGTTGCTTGCCATAAAGGCAATGATTACACGACTTCAAAGCACTCCCTTTGGATAAGGGTATCCTGGATTGCTTTGCCAATAGATACAATCCCTTTTCACTCAAGTGTGCCAGTCTTCTGTGCCATAAGTCCGGTGACTCCTTGTCTTTTGTTGCATTAAGACTTTCTAGACAGATCTTCGTTTGAGTCTTATACAGTGTTGAAGACATCTCTCCTCTGGCGATTGTCAAAACTCCTCATGTCAGCTTCTAACGACCATTTCCGAATATACTTGTATAGCCCTGACGGTCCAGGGCACTTCCGGAGATAAGATTGAGGTGTAAATCTGGAACATGCCTTACATCTTTGAGAACCAGCTTGTTCCCGACATTAGTCTGAATGCTAATGTCGCCAATACCCACAATCTTCGAAAGTTTGTGGTGTTAATTATATCTTATTGTTGTGTGTTTTCAACCTTTGCCCTAAAGTTTTGGACCATTGGTTCTAATTTATGTTATTCTGCTTTGTTTTTCTAAATCCATTAAATCCTTATTGTTGTTGTGCTTTGCCTTAATTTTCTATGGTTCTATGTTTTGATTCCATATTTTCTATTGTGTTCCTGTGTGGAAACATTTTCTTTGAAGAATCTGAACCTAACATATTCTCTCTTTGTTTTGATGTGCATGGAAACATATTCTTCAGTTAACATAATCACCGTGGGAAATGAAATCCATGGTTCAAATGAATAAACCAACTTCAGGGTAATCGAGTAACCTCACAACATAAAGATCCTGCATCTAAAATATTGCATTTCATACCAAGTAGAGGCTGAGATGTGAATCCATTGTGCCCCATGGATAGATGATTGGGTTGTGCAATCTGGTTTTGAGCTACTGTTGGAGATGAATCCCAAGTGCCTGATGTATATACAATGCAGGATTAGTAGGGGAAACCAAACCCTAATACTGTGTTTGATTGGGAGATTTGAGGAGGGATTTGGAAAGGGAAATAGAAAAAGTAAGTGAAATGTGAATAAAATATACCTACATTTCATTTAGTTTCACGCACCTTTTTCCTTTTCCTTTCCAAATCTCTCCCAAAATCTCCCAACCAAACATAGCGTAAATGAAAAACAAAATTATACACTTGATTTGTTGTGGTTTAAGAACTTAAAAAAACATAAATTCATGATTATGAGCGGTAAATAATAGCAAATATATCAGTCTCATCATTGTAGAAGAAAATTAGTTTCTACTTACAAATTCATAGGATTTTGTTTAACATGCATAATTTATATTATACAAAATGATGTTGTTTAGCATTTTCCTAGATATGAAGGCTAAACAATTACTATAAAAGTTCGGTTTTGTGGGAACAGAGTAGGATAAATGCAAAAGCACATTATTAATAAACATTATTCAGTATGAAGTCAGGAATTTATGGAAAATTTATGTGGCATTCTTCATCAATGAGGTCACATAAAAAAAGATAGATGGATCAATTTTGTCTCCTAGTCAGCTGACTAAGATGGGTCAAATTGGAGTTACTCACCCCAGAGCACTATATCAATATAATAAGCTGGTATTCTAAAAGTATTGTATGATTATTTTATAGTTTAAATTGTTCATCTTAGAACAGTTGTGAAGAAAATTTAGTTTTAAAAAATGAATGACAAGCATGATTTTTGTGTTAATTATCTAGTTTTTTCTTTTAAAAATATTTAGGATCTAATCATCACTACTAATGTCAGATTAATTTTATTTTTTGCGTCGTTGATTTGTTGAATGGTTTTTCAAGATAAATAGTTTAGAAAAATGTTATGGATCTTAAATAAATTATCAAATTTTTTACCAAACCTTTCACATGGGTGTCAGACCCACACAAATCACGTGTGTGGGTCTCACACATATATGAGAGGTTTGATAAAATATTTAATAATTTATTTGCAATCCCTAGCATAACTCAACTCAACAGTTTACATCATTAAAGTAAGCTTGGCCAAGCTTGGGATGGGCCATTGTTGGTTGGGTTTCCTTCACAATTATGACAATTTAATGCTATAAAATTAGAGTGGCGATGTTAACCCACCCGTCATTTGTGGGTTTGAACCCGCCTTATTTATCAGACAATGTTTGTTGGACGGACTTAATTATTGGCTAATCCTAATGAAAGCTTATATAAACTTTAAAAAGCCAACTTTGCAAAAATATATACCGTGTGACAATATATATATATATTATATTTACAAGGCGAATGATTTATAAATAGAATTTTTTTTTTTCAATAGATAAAACTTACGTAAAATAATGTGTTATTGGTATTTATGCAATTTTAAATCATCGTGATGAGTGTAACAGTTAGAAATGAAAGGAATAGGACAGTATGAAATTTTAGGGAAAGTGAAATTTTACTTTTCTAACAAAAATTTTGTTTGTATACAATTCCTTTATAAATAGCCATTATAGTAATAGAAAACACACTATAAAGATAAAATATTGCAAAATTTACACTAATAGTTTATCATATTTGTAATAAAATATAGAAACATATTAATATGTAAATAAAATTGAAGCCTAATTTTCTTCTTTTAAACTTTCTCATTCTCATTGTTAAAAAGTAGGGGAAATTACCACACACAAAAAAAAAAAAAAAAAAAACCAAGGTTTGAACCTTTTAACAAGATAAAATTTTAATTTTTAGTTTTGTCAATTTAAATATAAATTTTTTGATTTGTTTTAAAAAATTAAGATTTAAATTAATAAAATTTAAAACTTAATGTTTGTTTGGTTGCAAGACTCAAATTCTGAGTATTTTTCCCCCTTATAATTTAAATTGTTTAAATTATAAAATTATTGCCCTTAATTTGAGTTGGGTAAATTACAAATACATCTCTTGAGGTTTGATTAAAATACGAATCGCTTCCTGTGATTTTGGAAATTACATTCCATCCCCTGAGGCTTTTAATTTCATATCAAATCGCCCATTTTATTAATAAATCATTAAGTCAACTAACAATTTTTAATAATATTAAAAATATATTTCAATTAATAATTTAGTTAATTTTATTATTGTATAGAAAAGCAATTATGAATTTTATTTTTTTAAATTAATTCTATTAAATGAAAAATACCAACAATGAGGTATTTGTAATTTTTCAAATCAAAAAAAAAAAAAAAAATAATATGTACTTTAAATAAATCTCAAAAGATGTATTTATAATTTACCCATTTGAGTTTCTATCACCTCTTTTGTGGTACGGTAATATGCTCTATAACCCTTATATAATGGAGGTTGTTATTTGAAGCCACATGTGTGTTAGGACTATAAGACATCATAAATCAATCACATATAATAACATAAGAGATTTACGTGGTTCGGCAATTGCCTATGTCCACAGGAGAGATATCCACTATAAAATTATCCCGGAGGGAGATTACAGTACTCACACCTCACAAACTCTCTCTATAGCACTCTCACTCACAGATTATACACTCTGTGTCTGCTCTTCAGCTCTGTGTGTTCTTTAACCCCTCTTCACTCATCTCAATTTATACACAAGAGATGAGGAGTAGGTGAAGAGACAACAATGGGTGGGACCTAGTTGGTGCCATCCTTACCATCTACTTTTAGCACATGGTGCCACCCTCACCATGTGGATAGTAGGTTGGAGCTACACCACCATCTTTCTTTAGCATGTGGAGTGGGTTGGATCTAACAATTCTCCCCCTCCACGCCCACTTGGATAATTGACTTCTCACTTGAAGTCCATCCCGGTTAGATTCTTGCAAACTTCCAGTTTGTCTCTGGTGACACCCTTGGTCATCATGTCAGAAGGATTCTTGTCCGTGTGAATCTTCACTAGTTTCATTAGTTGCATTTCCATCACTTCTCGTATCCAATGATACCGAACATCAATGTGCTTTGTATGTGAATGGTACGTGCAATTCTTACTCAAATCAATTGCACTCTGACTATCACAATATGCCTTGTATTCTTCCTGTTGTAGACCTAATTCTTGGAGAAACCACTTTAATCACAACATTTCCTTTCCAGCATCTGTGGCAGCAATGTACTCTGCCTCTATTGTAGATAAAGCGACACACTTTGGTAGTTTGGACTGCCATGAGACAGCTTCCCCTGCAAAAGTGAACAGAAATCCTAATGTAGACTTTCTACAATCAAGATCACCTGCCATATCAACATCTATAAAACCTTCCAAAATTGGTTTAGCTCCTCCAAAACATAAACACATCTTTGAAGTTCCCTTCAAGTACCAAAGAATCCATTTGATTACCTTCCAATGCTCCTTTCCTGGATTCGCAAGGAATCTACTTACAACGCCAACTGTGTGAGCCATATCTGGCCGGGTACACACCATTGCATACAACAAACTTCCTACTGCGGAAGAATGAGGGATTGCCTCCATTTATTTCCTTGCAGAGCTGGTCGTAGGACACGAACACTTTGTCACATTGAAATGGTTGGCCAGTGGTGTGCTGACTGGTTTGGCATCTTTCATGTTGAACCTTTCAATCACCCATTCAACATATTTCTCCTATGACAGCCATATCTTCTTAGCTTTCCTGTCACGAACAATCTTCATGCCCAAAATTTGTTGTGCTGGGCCTAAATTCTTAATGTCAAAATACTGCGACAAGTCCTTTTTCAACTTGTTGATCATAGTAGTATCCTGTCTGATGATCAGCATATCATCGACATACAACAGTAGGATAATGAAGTTTCCATTCGAAAAACTTTGGATATATATACACTGGTCTGCCACTGTTCTTGTGTACTCGTGATCCACCATAAATGAATCAAACCTCATGTACCATTGTCTCGACGCCTGCTTCAGGCTGTAGAGACTCTTCTTCAGCTTACAGACTAGATTCTGTTTTCCCTTAACTTCAAATCCTTCTGGTTGCTCCATATAGATCTCTTCTTCCAAATCACCATGGAGAAAGGCAGTCATGACATCTATCTGTTCTACTTCCAGATTCAAGTGAGCTGTTAATCCCAGAGCTACTCGAATGGAAGTCATCTTCACAACTAAGGAGAAGATCTCATCAAAATCGATTCATTTCTTCTTCCCAAAGCCTTTGACTACCAAACAAGTTATATGCTGCAATAGATTACCATTTTCATCTTTCTTCAATTTATACACCTATTTGTTCTTCAAGGCTCTCCTGCCTCTTGGAAGTGGAACAAGCTCATAAGTGTGGTTCTTTTGCAAAGAATTCATCTCCTCCTTCATGGCTTGCATCCAACAGTCTCTCTTTGTATGACTCTTTGCTTCAGAAAAACTCTCGGGCTCCCCCTCATTAGTAATCAGAATATATTGAGAAGGGGGATATTTGGTTGATGGCACGGCAGCTCTTCCAGATCTCTGCAATTGAGGCCCAGTTGTCTCTGGTTGAGGGGGTTGCTCCTCCTACTCTACACCCTCTTCATCCGAGTCTTCATCTCTTTCCTCCTGATCCTCAATTTCTGGCATAGGATCCTACAATTCGAGCACTTCTTGTTGCACATCATCACATCTAGTATTTTGTGATGGCTAGGAAGATGGGAATAAGTCTAGAGTGATGACATCTCTAGACTTTGCAGATTTCTCAAAATCTGCTATGGTCTGGTCTTCATGGAACACAACATCTCTGCTCTTGAACATCTTCTTGTTCACTAGGTCCCACAACTTGAACCCAAATGCTGCATCTAAATAGCCCACAAATATGCATAGAGTGGACTTGTCATCAAGTTTCTATCTGTTTTCCTTAGAGATGTGTGCAAACACCTTACACTCGAAGACTATCAAGTGAGAATATGATACCTTCTTCTGGACCAGACTTCCTCAGGCATCACAAAAGTCAATAGGACTGAAGGTGACTTGTTGATAAGAAAACAGGCTGTACGGGCGACTTCAGCCTAGAATGACTTTGGCAATTTTGCCATTCTAAGCATGCATCTGACTCTTTCAACAATAGTGCGGTTCATCCTCTCTACCACACTATTGTGTTGTGGGGTGCTGGGAACTGTTGTCTCGTGCCGGATACCTCTGCTGGCATAGTATGCTGCAAAAGCATTGGAAGTGTGCTCGCCTCCATTGTCTGTGCAAAGCCACTTCAATTTCTTCCTGGTCTCTCTTTCCACCATTGCATGGAACTCCTGTAAGTGCTGAAATATCTCATCCTTTGTCTTCAGGAAATACACCCATAACTTCCTTGATGCATCATCAATGAAAGTCATAAAATACTTGCGGCCGCCATGTGACTCCACTTCGATTGGGCCACAAACATTCGAGTATACCACACCGAGCACTTCTGTTTTCCTCTTGCTCGTTGAACTGAATGATAGTCGTTGTTGCTTGCCATAAAGGCAATGATCACACGACTTCAAAGCACTCCCTTTGGATAAGGGTATCCTGGATTGCTTTGCCAATAGATACAATCCCTTCTCACTCATGTGAGCCAGTCTTCTGTGCCATAAGTCCGGTGACTCCTTGTCTTTTGCTGCATTAAGACTTTCCAGACAGATCTTCGTTTGAGTCTTATACAGTGTTGAAGACATCTCTCCTCTGGCGATTGCCAAAACTCCTCCTGTCAACTTCTAACAGCCATTTCCGAATATACTTGTATAGCCCTGACGGTCCAAGGCGCTTCCAGAGATAAGATTGAGGCACAAATCTGGAACATGCCTCACATCTTTGAGAACCAACTTGTTCCCGACATTAGTCTGAATGCTAATGTCGCCAATACCCACAATCTTCGAATAGCTAGAATTCCCCATTCGAACAGTGCCAAAATCTCCAGCGTTGTACGATTTCAGGAGTTCTCTGTTGGAAGTGGCGTGAAAGGGTGCAACTGTGTCTATCACCCATTCTGTGTAGCTGTGGTCAACCCTGTGAAGGAAATCCTCATCTTCACCAACTGCAAGAAGTATTTCATCAATTGTTCTGGCTGTTGTATTCTCATCTCCTTTTGACTTACTGCTTTGGCCTTTCTCTTTCCAGCTTAGGCAGTTTCTCTTTATGTGACCCTCCTGGCCACAGTGAAAGCAAGTGAAGCTGGAGTTACCTCGACCTTTGTTGTCTCTGGATTTACTCTTGTTGTTCTAGCTACCTCTACTCTTGCTTCTTCCTCTACCTCTTCCTTTACCTTTTTCTCTACAGCTATCTTCTGTGACAAGAGCATGGGACTAATTACCTCTCATGTCTTTCCTTCTTGTCTCTTCATTGTACATGGTGTTTGTGACCATGCTCATGGTCAGCTTCCCTTCTGTTGCAGAGTTGGTAAGAGAGACCACCAACGTCTCCCAACTATCCGGTAAAGAGTAGTAGTACGGTTTGCATTTCATCGCCTAAGCGCACCTTGACGGTTGCAAGCTGATTCACCAGATTTTTGAATTCACTGGTGTGCTTAGCGACAGACATACCATTCTTCAACTTCAAATTGACAAGCCTTCTCATCACCAAGGCTTTGTTCCGAGCAGTCTTTGACCGGTACATGTCGTCTAACATTGTCCATAGAGAATAGGCATCTGTCTCCTCGACGATATGATAGTACACACCGTAGTCTATCCATTGTCTGATACAACCGATAGTCTTGCGGTTCATCTTTATCCAGTCATCATCTTTCACTTCTTTAGGTTTAACCCCTTTTACAAAAATAGGGTCAAATAGGTCTTTATAAAACATGATGTTTTCCATCCGTGACTTCCAAATTGCATAATTGGAAGGAGTTAACTTGAACATAGATCCTGAATTTGATGTGGATTCCTCCATTGTATTCTTTCTTTTTATAGAAAACTCCGAATGAAAAATCTGACCATAAGAATGTGTCCGGAATACTCCAAATAGTTGGAAAGTGCTATTAGATCGTCAAAAATGGACTCAGAATGGCTTTGATTAAGCCAAAACAGTTTGGACGGTTCAGATATGCAGAATCTGGTGCGTCTAAGATGCACCGGATAATTCCTCTGCCTCTGGTTGATTGGTCAATTGGGTGCTGACGTGCCAGACACGTGGCACAGGGTTGCTGACGTGGCAGTAGTGTGGCAGCTGACTTGGTAGCCACGTGGATTGGCGTGGTAACCACGTGGCAGACACGTGTCACTGACTTGGCAGACACGTGTCGATGACGTGTTGGTGACGCGACTCGTCTTCTTCCTTCAGACGCGGGTGAAGCGCGTATCGAGCCTGAGGTGACGCGCCGGCACCATTGATCGGCGTGTAAGGCGCGTGTGGGCACGTGACACTCACGTGCTTTCTTTGGGGGTCGTGTGAGGGCATGTGGATGCTCTTCTTGGGCTCTGCTTTGCAGTTTTGGACTCCTCTCTTAGAGACCTTGCTCCTGGTATGCTTAAAACCGGATTTCGAGCAACTTGATTTTTGGGCAGTTTCGAAAAAACACACCATGTTTTTCCGAAACACAACTGACGAGGCTTTGATACCACTTGTTAGTATTATAAGTCACCAAAAATCAATCACACATAATAACACAAGAGATTTAAATGGTTCGGCAATTGCCTACGTCCACGGGAGAGATATCCGCTATAGAATTATCCCGGAGGGAGATTACAGTACTCACACCTCACAAACTCTCTCTATAGCACTCTCACTCACAGATTATACACTCTATGTCTGCTCTTCAGCTTTGTGTATTCTTCAACCCCTCCTCACTCATCTCAATTTATACACAAGAGATGAGGAGTAGATGAAGAGACAACAATGGGTGGGCTTAGTTGGTGCCACCCTTACCATCTACCTTTAGCACATGGTGCCACCCTTGTTATGTGGATAGTAGGCTGGAGCTACCCCACCATCTTCCTTTAACATGTGGAGTGGGCTGGATCTAACAATGTAGGGGCGTTGGGGGTGAGGTGAACCGAACTCAAAAGAATAAATAAATAAATTTTTATTATTACTGATTTGGATGAATTGTTTCTAATTGAATCATATAAAATGGAATTATAAATTTTAAGAATTAAATAGATAAAATGATGACATTCGTAACAAGTAATTAAAAGTAAATAATTATAATATAAGTGTTGATCAATAAAAAAAATTTACAAAAAGAAAAGGTCTTTCACCAGGGGAAGGCAGCTGTGGACTAGCTAGTATCTCAGACAGTGTCATTCCTTCATGCTCAAGAGTAGCTAGTATTTCTCCAATATCCATGAAACTATCCATATGCTTGAAAACCCTGGTCAAGCAGCACATAAATTAACTCATCTATATCAAAATAAGCTTTAATCCATTAATTATTTAATTACTACTGAAAATTTTCGTACTCTTGTTGATAAGCTTTTTTTCTTGAAAAGAGAAAAGAAAGACATGCAGACAACTATAAAAGAAGCCAAAATATTATGTGCCTCTTGCTATTTTTCTTAAGCATACGTTTATTACATGAATACACATGAGAGATAAAATAAAAGTAGTGAAATAAATCTAGCGATAAATAATAGATCAATGAGTGCTAATAAATTGTGCACACCTACAAAGAAGAAAAAAACAATACATACAAGATTGAATGCTGAAAGACCATATGAACAAAGGGAAATGTTGCACAATTCACAAAATCGCGTAAATTTTTATGAATTTACATAAATAATCTCATAAAAATACGTAAGTTGAATACAAATTTGTGTAAGTCTATTCATAAAAGTTTTGAAATTTATAAAATTACGTAAATTTTCACAAACTTAAATAAATCAGCTCAAAAAAATATATAATTCAAACCACAAAATTACATAACAAAAATGCATGCATATGATATGCAATGCAAACCTAAGAGTTTTCCATGGTAAAGGAAAAAATTGAAACAAAAGGAATTGAAGAGAGACACTCACCAAGGTGATAGGACAAAATGCAAGCTATAGCTCCTCAACGTTTGACACTCTGTTAAGTGACTAATGGGATTGAACTGCGAAGATATTAATAGAAAATTTAAAATTTGTGTGATAAATATTGTGTGATTTTGATTGTGCGATTTTTATTTTTATTTTTTTATTTATCAAGGTACTGTGTGATCTTGATTGTATGATGATAACTTGTCAGAGCACTTTGTTAATTGAAAGATGAAGAATAAAGTGCTCTTAATTGTGCGATCCATTAACTTTAGAAATTTGGGGTTGGTTTGTGTGTTCTGATTTTCAAAACCCTCTTCCGATGTATATGGGCACTGTACCGTCTCAAACTTAAAAACCCTAAAATTACAGCCAAGAAGATTCTAAATTCTAATAGTTCATTGCAAGTATTATTTATATATATTTATATATATAAGCTAAGAATTCATAATTAGAAACTTATAATTCACTCAAAATCAATTTGTGTGATAGATGTTAAATTAATGAAATGTAGAGTCTATGAGTGAAATGAATTTGAACTATTGATTTTTATTTTTAAATAAATACTTAGTAAATAATTATGAGTTTGTAGTATTGCTCATTACATGATCATTATTCAAGCACATAATTAAAATTAATTTGGTAAAATAAATAAATGTCTAAAGGATTTATCAATTTTATATAATTTTATCTTATATAAATAATTTTTTTAATTCAAAAATAATTTTTTAACATTTATTTTTATCAAATTAATTTATATTTTATCAAATTAATGAATTTGCTATTAAAATTGAGTCAATGTTTGACACTTTGTTAAGTGACTGATGGGATTGTACTGCAAAAATATGACCAAAATTTGAATGATGTGCTGATGCAGTTATGAGTATTGCATTAGAAACATTCAAAGATATATTAATTCACTGCAGGAATTTTTGGCATTAGCGACGTTTAAAAAACGCCACTAGAAGTCTCAAAAACGCCGTTAAAGGATAAAGTGACGTTTGTACCTTGCGTCGAGGATACGGCCGCCATCTTAGGTATATGACGTTTATTAAACGTCACTAGTGACTTTAGCCGGCGCTTTTTAAAACGCCGTAATTTCTTAAACATCCGTTACTTGAAAACCGTCACAGTTAAATACTGACGTCACATGACGACATTTAGTGACGTTTTTTTCAAAAATGCCATCTTTTCTCCTTATTTTTTTAAAAAAATAACACCAACTATTTATAGAAAGAAAAAATATAAATAAATTTCATTTGCACTCACTAAATCTGCAAAATAAGAATTTAATTGTCAAATTGCACTATTAGCTAAATAAGGTCAAATCTAAAAGTCAAGAATTCTATACAGAAGCACATAAACTAAAAATAAATCAAACAAGTTTAATTCCTCTTTCATCCTCTTCCAGATTGTTAAAATATTACATTTGACAAACAATAGAAGAAAAATTGTAACATTTCCTACTTATTTATATTTAACCACAAACCATACCCCAAAAAATGTTTAAAAATCATCAAAATATTGGATAACTCATTCATGGGCCAACGCTTATTTCAAGGAACAAGATGGCCAATGCTCCTACAAAAAACTACTGGAATCAGTCATAAAAAAATAAACTAACCCAAAAATAAAAAAAGAAAATAAAAAGTTAGCAAATTATAATCATTGCCAATCCCACCGCAGTTTTTACTATACAATATTAATCAACAAGTTTATGTTTCAGAAATAAGCTACAACACAAGTTCTAAAAAAAAGAACATATCACTATTTTCATTTAAAAAATCAAACTAACTTGATTCCATCATCCTAAAGAGGATTGTCACTTATATCCAGAATTTTTAAGGTAGGCATATGAGCCAAGGCATTTTTAAGACTCTCTGCATCATCTTTGTGTTAGATTATTCCCCCTGAAAACAAAGAAGTAACCTTGTCATGCACTAACAATGTTTGAAACAAAAGAAAAAATCCCCAGAAGTTGAAATTGGATTTGCAAGAAGACACAGAGATTATACATCAATGGGGGATACCTTAGATTGAGCACACTTAATGATTGCAATGACTTTCCTATTCCTGAAGGAGACTGGGAGCAACTTGAGGGGATCTCCATCTAAAATGAGAAAGCCAGCCAAAAATCTGCAATATTGCAATAAAGTTTAATATTGGTTTTACTGTTGTAATAAAAAAACTCAATAGAACATTAAATAAAATGCATTACTCACATTGTTTTCTGAAAGGTCCAGGACGGATATACCAGATGCAGTGTCAAGGAGGGTACTAAAAACCATTTTTGCAAAATTCTGACCAAAATGGTTGTCACAGAAGCTTACCGAAGACAAGGACCTGCCACCAAAATGTGATCAGCTTTAGTAGTTGCAAACACTCCTCTGACCAAGTGAAATGCAACCTGATGTCCATGATGACATATATAGTTTAACGAAGCTTAGGCACATATCACATGTTCAGGTTCTCACTGAACCAGCAGAACTGCACTGCATAAAGCACTGGAAGAGAAAACCACAATATGTAGAAAAGTGAAAGGTGCAATTTTTAGAACTTGGATGGTTAAGCTGATCTTGGTTGTCTCCCCATACACGCTGTTAACCTCTGTCCTTGATTTGGTCTTCATCTTTATCTTTTTTGCCCCTCTCTCGATGACTCTAGTGATAACAAAACCCTCTCTTAAAACCAACGAGTATCACACTGGTTTTACACTGTGTCTTTAAACCTATTCAAACCCTAAAAGTACCACAAATCCTGACCAACCTTGAAGTTCTTAAACTCCAGTAGTATTATGCCAAACTGGTAAAAAAACAGAAATAAAAATATTAAACAAATAAATCCTTCTGTAATTTGTGACGCTAAATCCACAACATTAGATATGCCATTTGATGCTTTATGCGATGGAAAAGCTACCCTATTTGAATAAACATATATACCCTGCTACATCATCCTTAAAAGTTTCACATTTTCTTTTTTTTTTATAAACATCAAAGAAAATTTTATTAGAGAACATGCCAAGGGGGCATAATCTCCAACTTTTTCTTCAGAAAAACAATTGTATCATGCTCCCCCCAAGTTGAAAGCAGCTCTAATGGATTGCTGAAAATTAGAAATTGAACATTTCTGCAATAGAATTTTCAAATGATAATGAATAGTTTGTGAACCCAGCAACTTGAAATTTATTTTAAAAAAAAGAAAAAAGAAAAAGAAAAAGAGCAAGCTTGATGTCATGCGAAGTTCAGTCAGCCCTGGATTACATTAGCAAAAATGTATATCAACCTTAGGACAACAATATGGAACTGGAACTTTGTTTTATGCTTGTAAGGTTGTAATAGATTGATGACCATACAGAGAAACAATTTATTTCGCTAAGCTATTTGTTGCTGTATTCTCATATAAAGAAGAGAATTAGCCCAGCAGGAAGAGTGTTTCCTCACAAAAGTAATCAACTTCAATTTGAATTATTATCGACCTAGTTCACCATGAAGCACTGCTACCAACACTGAACAAGCCCAGCTGAGCTCATAGTGACGGAGCCAAAGAACTTATCGCACCCCCTTCCCCTCTCAACATTTATATAATGTATAGATTAATTCATTTACCAAAGTCCGAGACATGCATAACCACAATAATAAAATTTAAGCAATTGTAGAATGCTAATTCTTTCCATTATTATTATATAGGCATAATAAACTACATGCTGAATTCAAAAAAGGTTAAAAGGGCTGCTGCCAAAAAACGCCCTTCTTACATTGAAACTGTTTTGCCTATTGGTGTTTCAAACTCATAGGTTTAAGAACAAAAACAAAACAAAGCATCATTATTCAATCACTTCCTCCTTCCTAATGCCAACATGCATAGTTAAATACAACACAATTTTTTCAACTTTGTCCCACTTCAGAGGATAAAAGTCCCATCTATATGATAAATACCCATTGAAATTTAAACTGCCTACCACAAAGATGGAAGTAATTTACCAATACAACAATACACAGATTCTCATCAACATCACGCTACTAGGCGATGAAGGGTTGGTGTGTTGGGAAAGATGAAAGGGTACTCTGTCATTGCACAACAGTTTTTTGCATTCAAGAATTGGAAAAGTACCTCAGTTCCAAGCCGCTTATTTAGAGCTTCATTCCACATATTTGCAGCATATGTTGGCTGCACTCTAGTCCACATAGACATGACAGAAATGACCTGTGAACAGAGTCTGCCAGTTAGAAATTAGCAAAGTTCTCAACATCCTCACATTTATTCACATGTAATGCAAATGAATGATGGTATCAAGTACATAGAATTTTTTCGCCGGCAAAAATGAAACAGTGAAGATGATTGTCAAAGCACAAAAAAATAAAACAAAAACGACGAAGAATCGAACAAAGGACACTCATCGGAGTTGACTCAATGTGTAGAGTTTTGGGCTTGGTTGTAAGAGTAATTAGGTTAGGTTTGTTATTTTGAAGTGTGTGTTTGAAGATTGGCTTGTGCAAGTTGTTCCATTACTCAAAGGCAAAACTGCAAATGAAAAGATTGAAAAATTGAAAGGTTAATTTGAAATTCTAAATTTGGTTTCCTCCTAACAGAAGAGTTTCAAGCTGTCACCTTTATGGCAAATATGATGGAGAATAAAAGGGAAAAACTAATCAACAACCTTTGGAAAAAAAACTTGATTATAGCAATCAATCAATGTGAAGATCATGAAACCTAAATGGCAAAATCTGCAGAACAGTTGCAGCTTATATGTCTCCTCAAAAAATTGCAAACCTTCCAGTGATCAAATAAATAGATATAATCATATAGATATTAAAAAATAATAATAATATCTGCCTCCGTTATTAAAACCAATACTTAAAACATTTCCCAAAATCAGAAATAGTAACCATTGGGAAAGAGGCCAGTGCTAAAATATATCTCACGAATGGTCATAAGGCTTGGCTTGTCTCCCACTGGTGGAGTTTGATTGCACACAACATGGAAAATAGGCAACCTGGAAGATGTACCATCACACAAAATACGGCTCCGACTAGCCAAATTCGATCGGAGAGATTGAATATTACCATAATAGCAGATCGGAGAGAAAGAGAGAGCAGATCTAATTGGATAGAGAGCAGATCTGAGAATAAGATCTACATCTCTACATCGTTGAGCTTGCTTCTACTCACTGTTGCTAACAATCCAGATCCAACGCTGCTTGCTTATCCTGTACGTGATAAGAGACATTAACACGACAGTCAAAACCCTTGATACATCGATTCGAAAAGAGAAAATACAAAACGGAAGAAAAGAAACTAGAAATCAACTATAAATCGTTAGTTTAAGCCATGAAAGTTTACAGATCTTGTGTGAATGTAGCAAATCCATATCAGAAAACTCTAACCTTGAGCCCTAGATTGACTTAGATAAGAGGAATTCAAACGATATTACAGACATACGCTCAAATCAAGTGTAGAACAAGAATTTTCAGATCATACAACCAAAGAGTCGATGGAAATCAAAGATCCAAGGCCTTGATCTCTTCTCTGCCTCTGCCTCTCTCTCTCTCTCTCTCTCTCTCTCTCTCAACAGTCATGCCTCTGTTCTCTAAACTCACTTCTCTCTTTTTTTATCAGAAAAGTCCCTCTCTCTCTCTCTCAACAGTCATGCCTCTGTTCTCTAAACTCACTTCTCTCTTTTTTTATCAGAAAAGTCCGCTTCTTCAATGCAAATAAAAGTTATTCGACTGTTTTCACGTAACGGCGTAAAAAACGAGATAAAATAATTAAATTTGCTCAGATAGTAAAAATTATAAAAAATTTCACAACGTTCTTGAAAAACGCTAGGAAAAAAAACGTGGTAATATCCATTTTTTCTTGTAGTGATTGCGAGATTTATTATATTAATATTGTGTTGATAAATAAAATAATAAACATAGTCCTACACTTCTATATAAAAATGTCATAAAGGTAAAATTATTGAAATAAAATCACAATTTTACATAATAATTTGTGTGATTGGCATGAGGAACAAAAGGTGATTTGAATGGGTGGGTTTTGTTTTGTGTGTATTCAAAAGTCAAACCATTTTATTTTGGTTTTTTTTTTAAATTCAAATTACTCTTTAGAATATTGTTGGCTGTATAAATTGTACAAGTCAATCACAATTCAACACATGGCATGAGAAGGACAATTTGGAAATGTAATATAAATTGTCAACCATAGTCAGACACTTGTCAACTCATATTGGTAATAATAGGTCTGCGTAGCACTGGAATGATTGAAGGATATAAGGTGACGTGGCCTAACGATTATTCACGAGGTTCAAATTCAAAATCAGGAGGAAAGCCTAACTTGCAAACATGACGTAGCAGAACTGATTGTGAGAGAGCATGATCAGCAATCACGGAGGGATATTTCGACGGTTAGGAGCCCATTTCGATGGTTATCATTGAGAAGTATAAATAGTAGAGAAGGCCCCAGAAAGGGGGACCTAGACTCAGATCCAGAAACTAGTTTTTGTCTACTTTATTTTCCTTCTAGTTTTTACAGTTCTTTACATTTCTGTACTTCAAATTCCTGTATTGCCCTTTATTCAGAAGAGTAGTTTCGAATAGCTTGTTGCTGTAAACCTCTACGAGGCTAGATCATATCATTGTAAATTTTTCATTTTTTTACTTAATGAAATGTCGAAATTGTTCTTCATTTAATTGTTGTTTACTAAATTCTCCTAAACAAGCCACCAGTAAAAGTCCTCTTCATTGACGCTAAAAGAACTAAAACACAATCGTCAGATAATTGGTTGACAATTAATTTTCTCTAAGGATTAATTGATCCTTGTTGGCACGCTTAAAACGACAATACTAACCTTCGAAAACCAAAAAGTCAACAAATATGTAATATGAAATACATATATAGCTTTTGTATCACACAAATGTGCCCAAAATCATACCATTTAGTCTCTCTCTCTCTCTCTCTCTCTCTCTCTCTCAAACCTTTTCTCTCTATAAAATTATAATATCACACTTCTTAGACACACACAGTGAAATGATTGGCCTTATTGTTCCCTGCGATTTCCACTTGAGATAAGTTGAGAGCTTTTGATTCCATGACAATTATAGGTGGAGTGATATTCATATCTGACCAAAATAAAGGGAAGATTGCGTGAAAGCTTTATGTGATATCGTAATGAAATCCAACATGTGTGAAGATCAATTTGAATTTGAGAACACACAAAACCATAAGAGAGTTAAAACAGTTACACATCAACTTGTTCTCATGACAATCACACAACTTAGCCTTTTTTATTTTTATTTTTTTGAACAAAGAAAAATAAGATGTTTTGAGGAGTCGTCACTATATCTGTAAGCTCAGGTCCTGGAGTAACTAGTTGCCGACTTGATTTGACCCAACCCATAAAAAGGAATCCACCACCGAGATACCAATAGAACTCAACCATATGCCACTAATGAGCCTAATTTTGAGCAGAGTATATGATGAGGTCTCTGAAGAAAGCCAGCTGCAAAGCAGTGAATTTGTTCTCACATATTCGAACCTAAGTCACACCTATAAAAAATGAGGCCTTTTTCCATGACCCCGGTGGTCACAACTTAACTGAATGTGCTTTTTTTACTTTAGTTCATGCCCCACACTAACAAATCACACTATTATCATACTATTAGTGACATCTTACCCATATCATTGACCATTTGTTTTTTTCTGTTGAAAAAAATGTATTGATTTATTTTATTGTTTTTAATTAAATGTTTGAATGTTATAGAAAAGTAAACAAAGATTAATGGCACTACAAAAAATTCAGGTTTTTGCGACGGCAAAATGCCGTCACTAATACTCCTAATGCTGTCTCAAAAAACTTTTAGCGACGGCAAAAGAGGGGTCACAATAGAGGGCATTGCAAAAACTTTATAGTGACGGCATGCCGTCGCCTTTTTTTTTGCGACGGCAATTGTTACTTTTTACGACGGCATTTTAGTGTTGCCAATAATATGTAAAAAAGTGAGAACTTTTGCAACGGCAGTATTTTACCGTCACTAAAAGTCTTATTTGAGACCACAAGTAATGCTGTCGCGAATTGTGCTTCTTTTTTTTTTTTTTTTGCAACGATGTGGTGCCGTCGCAAAAAAAAAAAAAAAAAAAAAAAAAAAAAAAAAAAAAACTGCAATATAATTATTAAAAATATTAAAATTACCCCCTTTTTTTTGCGACAGTGTGGTGCCGTCGAAAAAGAAAAAAAAAACTACAATATAATTATTAAAAATATTAAAATTACACTTTTTTTTTTTTTGCAACGGCGTGGTGCCGTCGAAAAAGAAAAAAAAATAACTGCAATATAATTATTAAAAATATTAAAATTACCTATTGTGGGGAAGTGGTTTGGAAATACTCTTCAGATCCTGGGGGACGCTTGTGATCCTCAGCTAGCCACCTGAAAATGAATGAACACTCCGGTCGGGGGTGTCGGAATTAGCACACCGACGGATAAGTCAGTGTATACTCTCTTGATTGCTTGTATTTTAAGTTAAGCATGCTAGTTCTTACATACCTCTCTTTGGTTGTTGTTCTTCTATTTATATACGCTCCTGGTCTTCTAGGTAAGGCCCACTCTTGATCTATCATGTACTTACTCACTCGGCCCTCCTCATTTAATCGGCCCCCTGCTCGGCTTATTCGGCATCTAAAACGGCAGGGGTGGGGCCGAATGCATACTATACATTGATTGGGAATTTATACGTTGCCTTTCCACATTTGCAATTATTCGGCCACCACAATTGCCCCCCAAACACCCCACTAACTCTGTTTAGTCGGCATGTTTGGTTTTAATCTTGAAAAGTCAAAAATTTGGCTGTTAACCTCATTTCAAAGCGTGTCAGAACGCGCACGTTTTCTAGTCATCATTACGAGTTCCCACCTCTTCGTACACTTCCTCCATTTAATGTGGTTTAAAACTATGTCTCTTCGAATGTATACTTTGAATACTCAAGATTTTTTGGTTCGCCTTCCAGTACAACTCCTCCATCTCGCGACCTCTGCAGCTCTCTTATGTCTCTCATTATCCCTTCCGCTCCATGTAAGTTCTCTGCTCTTTCACTCCCAATACCATTTTCTCGTTTACTGTTAGTTTTGCATAACCCTTAGGTTGAATACGATGGCAATAAATTTGAAGCCACTTCTCTCTCCAGACCGGATTTCCAACTTCTGACGCCATTGTTTCATCCCTGATGACGTTCACCTGTCACTTGTGGAAGATAGCACCACCGATGTGCAGGCGACCGACGAGAGCACAATCATCTTTCCTCTCCTATCGATTGTTGAAGGCGGCGTCCGTTTTCCCCTTCATCCGTTTCTGAGAGCCGTCTTTCGACATTGGGGCCTAATTCCTTCCCAGCCTAACGTGAATTTCTTTCGCATCGTAATGGGGATCATAGAGTTAAACCGTCGTCTTAGGATTAACCTAAGCATTCCTGCGATTCGGTATTGCTATGTCTTAGCCAAGTCCACTGGCCGTCTAAGACGCTATTTTCTTAGGGCCAAGGACACCGACCATCATTTAGTGACCATGATTGCCAGCTCTGGCAAGCGTATTGACGACGTGATGGTCGTTGTTCGAGGCAACTGGGAATTCGGCGAGGGTGAAGATCGCCTGGATCCTGTGCCAAGACGAAAAGGCGATCCAGGTGGCCATATAACTTATTCTAGTTGCTTATATTTTCGCATGTGCATTCGGCTCTCCTTTTATGTACTTACCATTTTGTTTGTGTAGGCAACGCATTGAAGAAAGTGCTGGTTTCGACCGACAACGTTGTACTTGCGGATATTACAACCGCTCTGCAATTCGCTGGCCGTCCAAATCTTCAGAAGCAAAGAAAGGCGGCCTATATTCTCTTGCGTTACGTACAGTCCTACGCAACGTTTTCGGCAGTAGACCATATACCAGTTCTAAAAGATGAAGATCATCTTATAGCCCTCATCTTCCCCAGCTTCAAACACTTGAAGGAGATCGGTTTAGAAGCCTCCGATTCGGAACAAGCAGAAGAACAAGTAGGTGATCAAATCGTCGAGGACCCGGACCAATTGGGAACCGAGGTAGACGAAGCACTCAATTCAGCATTTGAGGAGGCTGGACTGAATTTGTCCGACCCTCCATCCACATCCGGCCGAGGGGACGTCTTTGAGGACATTTTTACGAACTTAGGAGATCTCCCCCCCGGCACTTACCCAGAGGATACGGCTGGGGAATCACTTCAGCAACTTGCGCGGAAAAGGAACGCCGAGAGGATGGCCGCCAGGCGGAGGGCCGAGGCCGTCCTGTCAAAAACTCCACCCGCCGCGGTCGCTAAGTCTACACGGGCAATGGAGGCTGAATCTACTCTTCCGGTTATTGCCGAAAAGACAGCTCACCCTGAAAGGGCCGAGATAGAGGAGGTGGGGCAGGCCAATAAAGGTGAACAAAGGGGCGAGAAGCGCCCCGCCGATCGAGAGGTCGAGTGCGAAGAGGACCAAAGCGATAAACGGCCCCTAGTTGAAGAGTCGAATTTGGTCCTTCCATTCACAATTCAACCAAGGATCAGAAATATACCGATCTCTTCAGACTCCTCGGCTTTGAGGGACCCAACTATGGCCTTGAGCATGGCCTCCTCGATATCTCTGCCGGTTGACAAAGCCGTATTTCGAGCGGAGCTAGATCTGATGCTAATTGCTTCGACCGCTCAGTCGGCCCTTTCGGTACGTTACTTGTCTTATCTGCAATCTTCTATCTTTACGCATGCACGTTTGTAAATGTCTAATTATTTGTTTATCGTTTCTTTGTTTTGTAGGCGGTGGGCAGGATAGCCGAGATCGGCCGCCGTCAGCACGACGCCATAGAACAGATCGGCCTATTGAAAGCCGAAATTGAAGATGGACAAAAAAGGTTATGGCGGTCTCTCAAAGGGCCGATTATGAGACAGCACAGGCAACGACAGAATGCGCTAGAGCCGACTCTGAGGCCGAGCGAGCCAGAAACTTCGATCAGTTGGGGCTTGCCACCGAGGAAAAGGCAAAGGCCAGCGAGGAGGCGCTTAAATTAGCCCAGGAGGCAATCACCAAGCTGGAAGGTGACTTGGAGGAATCGAAGAAGGCTAGGGAAAAGGCCGACTCCAAGACTTCCAAAGCGTTCCAAGCTGGGCAAGAGGCCGCCTTGGAAAGCTACGCAGAAGAAGCGCCGAAGTTTGAGAATCGGGGCTTCAAACACGGCTGGGTCAAAGCCCTCGCTACTGCGAATGTGACATTGGCACAGTCGATTCCGTACGAGCAGGTGGACGTTGACCCGCTGGCGTCTGACCCTGAGGAATGATTAAGGCATATTTTCATTTTTTGTAGGCATCTTAGATGCACAGTTTTTGGTTAGTTGATTTTCATCTTTTTTGGATTTTCATGTGTAAAATGTCCGCTGTTAGCACCCAATTTATGAATGAAAATTTTCTATGCTCTTAAGTTATTGCTTGTACTATTTGTTATATGAGTACATAATTAAAAGAATCAGCAATTAGAACAAAATGTCACGACTACGTGAGACGGCAAACTTATTAGCCGATTAAATTAATGAATTTGATTGATGACTGAATAAAAATGAATTCATGAGGTGCTGATAGATCAGCTCATAAGGCAGCTAGGGTACATAAGCCAATTAGCTTGACGAATCTGCCCTTAGCTGGTTCATGAACTAGAACGCCGAATTAAATGAACTTATGAATATTGTACTGATAAATCGATTCATGGAGCAGCTGGGGCACTCAAGGAGACTAGATTGATGAATCTGCCCTTGCCCCAGCTAGTTCATGAACTAGAACGCCGAATAACGGAGGTTCATGGGGTGGCTGGGGCAAATATGCCGATTATATTGATGAATATGCCCTTGCCCCAGCTGGTTCATGAACTAGAAAGCCGAATAAAATGAACTGATGAATATTGTACTGATAAATCGATTCATGGAGCGGCTGGGGCACTCAAGCTGACTAGATTGATGAATCTGCTCTTGCCCCAGCTAGTTTATGAACCAGAACGTCGAATAACGGAGGTTCATGGGGCAGCTGGGGCAAATACGCCGATTATATTGATGAATCCGCCCTTGCCCCAGCTGGTTCAGGAACTAGAACGCCGAATAACGGAGGTTCATGGGGCGGCTGGGGCAAATACGCCGATTATATTGATGAATCTGCCCTTGCCCCAACTGGTTCATGAACTAGAAAGCCGAATAAAATGAACTCATGAATATTGTACTGATAAATCGATTCATGGAGCGGCTGGGGCACTCAAGCCGACTAGATTGATGAATCTACCCTTGTCTCAGCTGGTTCATGAACTAGAACGCCGAATAACGGAGGTTCGCGGGACGGCTGGGGCATATGACTCAATCGGCGCCGGGCTGTTGAGGTTTTAATATTAATGAGATCGCCTCGGAGGTGCTACCCCCATAGGGAATAAATGGCCGTGTACTTCATGCATGAAGGTCCTATTTATATGCTCAGAGTCTGTAACTCAGTCCAGTTCTTTGAGAAAGGTTAAACAAGTGCGAATGTCAGATAGACTTTTCTTCAACAGCAGAGGAGAAGCGAGGACATTAGCTGAGTTGAAAGGAGATATGAGTCGAAGTGGTGAACCTTCGCGCACGGGAAGTAGGACTTCGAGGGATCGGGAGAGGCACCAATCTCCTCGTCGTCAAAGTAGGCCACCCAAGAGGGACAAGCAGCGACAAGGTAGATCTCCTCAACCCCGTTCTGGAAGGGAATCCGATGTGACTCCGCGGCCATTGAGTTTTGCGGTCATCGTGGGGAATAGACCAATGACAAAGGCGAACTCGATCGTTCGAGATCCAAATGTGGCAGTCGAGTTCGCTCGATAGATTTTTCCACCCAAAGTCCAACAGTCGATGGTAGGTCGGCAAGATTTCGAAGTGTTTCGTGAAGGCGTTCATGGAGCGATGAAGAGGATGTACATCGCTTATGAAATCGGTATGCGTCTTCACGCCGCTCGGTGCGATATAGAGTAGAGAGATGAGCGTATTCGGAAGTTAGAAGCTCGTACGGAGAAAGCCGAGCATGAGCTAAGGAAAATCAAGTCTGCCGAGTCTCAATCGGCCAGCCATCCCAACCCGGTTGTGGAAGAGAGGGTGACTTAAAGGTAGGGGTGCAACTCGGGCGGGCTCGGTCGGGTTGGGAGGTTGCCAAGCCCAGCCCAAGTTGGGCTGAGACCTACCCAAGCCCGCCCAAGCCCGAATTGTAACCCGAGATTGTATGTCCAAGTCCGACCCAAGTTAAACCCGAGTTGCCCAAATTGCCCAAATTGTAAATGAATTTCAATTTTTTTTTTTTTTGCAGCTACATTATTAAATTATTAAAATTTGACTCTATTTACATTTATTTTTTATTTTTTATTTTTTTATAGAAAATCGTTAATACCATCAAAACAAATAATTTATATAATGTAAGAGAGATGCCATAATCCTTACAATTTATGAGTGAAAATAAAAAGAAAAAAAAGTAAGATTTTATGTTATTTGTACATATAATATATATTCAATATGATTTAATAATATAAATTACTTTAATATCATGTAATGGCTAATAATTTTTATGTATATTTAATATTTTTATATATCTATATATATAATTCGGGCTTCGAGTTGCTTGGGTTGTTTTACATCTTTGCCCAAGCCCACCCAAATTTAATTCGAGCTTCTGAATTTTTGCCCAAGCCCGTACCAAATTTAAAAATATTTTGTCCAAACCCTAAAAACATTCGGGCTGGGCTCTGGTTGCTCGGGTTGAGCCCGCCCTAGTTGCACCCCTACTCAAAGGATGATAAGTAATGCTTTTGTCGATCGGAACACGGTTAGCATGTTTGCGATTGAGACTGCGAGGACCACGGCCTATGAAAAAGGCTTCCATGACGGCCGAAAGGTCAGAATACAGAAGACCATGGAGAAACTCGCCGAAGAGGTTTGCTGATGTGAAAATCGTGGGTTTAAGCACAGTTGGATCAAGGCACTTCAGCAAGCTGAGGCTCTCCAGGCAGCAGGTGTTAATTCTGCGTTGCCCTTGTACCAACAAAATGATTTCCCCTTTTCCGCTTTCAAAGTTGAGAAGAGTGATGATGAGGGAGCCGCCGAATAAAAGCATACCTTGTAATGGGGCTTCGAATTCGGAGGCTTTTTCTCTTGGCCAATCGTGATATCCACGAAGGGCGCTCCGAATCCGGAGGCTTAATCGGCCCAAAAATGTCATGCACTAATGGGGCTCCGAATTCGGAGGCTTTTTCTCTTGGCCAATCGTGATATCCACGAAGGGGACTCCGAATCTGGAGGCTTAATCGGCCCAAAAGTGTCATGCACTAATAGGGCTCCTAATTCGGAGACTATTTCTCTTGGCCGATCGTGATATCCACGAAGGGCACTCCAAATCCGGAGGCTTAATCGGCCCAAAAGTGTCACGCACTAATGGGTCTCCGAATTCGGAGACTTATCCTGGCCAATCATGATATCTACGAAGGGCGCTCCAAATCCGGAGGCTTTTGTCGGAACACTTTTGAACTGGATTTCGCAGTGAGTAAACAGGGATCTTTGCATTACAAAAGTGGAATGTGTACATGTTGAACCATTCAAAACTAGTATCATTCCCCACAAGTCGGGTTTAATGATAGAATTTACACAAGGGCGTTGAATTCCAAGGTCGTGGCAGACTTCTTCTAGACATGCCTTTGAGCCGGTACGCCCCTACTCCTGCAATCGAATCAACCTGATAAGGGCCGTCCCAGTTAAGACCCAATTTTCCATCAGCCAGTTTCCTGACAGCTGGAAGTACTTTCTTCAGGACCAACTCTCCTAGTGTGCAGCGGCGCAGCTGAACACGTTGATTGTACGACTTAGCGAGCTGTTGCTGGTATCGTGCCATGGACGCAAGGGCACGGTCTCTTTGTTCTTCGATCAGAATCAAATCCAAAGCCAGCATCATGTCGTTTCAGCCCATATCAAAAACTTATGATTTCAGGGTTGGGTGGCCGATCTCCAGAGGTATGATCGCCTAGGTTCCAAATCATAAAGCAAACGGCGTTTCCCCAGTGGATCGCCTTGGCGTAGTTCGATGAGCCCACAATACACTCGGCAATTCTTTGACCCATTTGCCTTTAGCTTTCTCGAGCCTCTTCTTGATGCCGTCCAAGATGGATTTGTTAAAGGCTTTGGCTTGACCATTGCTTTGTGGGTAAGCCGGCGTGGAAAAGTAAGGCCGAATACCATACTTGCGGCACAGCTCACGGTAGACGCCACAATCAAACTGGGTGTTGTTGTCCGAGATAAGTGCTCTTGGAATGCCGAATCGTGTTATGATATTTCTCCATACAAAGCGCTTAACATCAGCATCTCGAATGTGCGTTAATGCCTTCGCTTCGACCTATTTTGTGAAGTAATCTGCCGCGACGATCAGGTATCGTTTGTTCCCTAGGGCCCTCGGCAATGGACCGACTATATCAAGTCCTCATTGGGCAAACGGCCAGGGACTGGTGATAGAGCTTAACTCTGCAGCAGGCAGATAGGTTAACAGGGAGAACTTCTGGCACTGTTCACATTTTTTCATATAACATTCAGCATCAGTTCTCATTGTCGGCCAATAATAACCCTGTGTTATAGCTCGATGGGCTAAAGAGCGCCCGCCAGAATGGGCACCACAACTGCCTTCATGTATTTCAGTCAGGAGTTCCTCAACTTTATCCGGATAAACGCATTCTAGGTATGGACCAGAAAGGGATTTTTTTATAAAGCTTTCCCTGCGGATCCAAGTAGTATTGCAGGGCTTTGTTCCGTAGCTTGTGCGCTTCTTTCTTGTCCGCTGGGAGCTGTTCGAAAGACAGGAATGCAGCAATGGAGTCCATCCAACTCGATCCTGACTATATGACATTGACCTGGATTTCCACATAAGGACCAATGCTCGGCTTCGGGATGAAACCAACTTCAATGGTCTGTTTAATCTCTGAGTTGATGGCGGAGGCTAGGCAAGCCAGGGCATCTGCATGTGTATTCTGGTCGCGGGTGTTTTGGTTCAATTCATGATGGTCAAATTTTTCCAACAAGAAATTTGTCATTTTTATGTAAGCGGCCATTTGGTCATTTCTTGCTGCGTACTCCGCTTTTAGCTGATTGATCACCAATTTTGAATCGCAAAATATAAGCAAATGCAGAGCACCCAGGAGATATGCATTCCACAAGCTGGTTAGCAGGGCCTCGTATTCGGCCTCGTTATTTGATGCTTCGAACCATCGGGAGCCATTATCACTACTCCGGCCCCGCTGCCACTTTGATTGGACGATCCATCACAGTACAACTGTCAAATGTCCCCAACATAAATTCTCCAGTTCGGCTTAGGTTGAATTTCATCAGACTTGAAGTCGGCAAGACCCCCGGTAAATTCGGCCACAAAGTCGGCAAGCACCTGTCCCTTGATTGAGGTTCTGGGAAGAAACCGGATATCGTACTGGCCGAGTTCAAGATCCCACTTTGAAACGCGCCCTAATGCTTCTGCACTACGGAATACCGACCGGGGGGGTGGTCCGTTAGTACTCCGATAGTATGCCCCTGAAAGTAATGCATCAGTTTTCTTGCTGCCATGACGAGGGCCAGAATGAGTTTTTTCAACGGAAGGTAGCGTGTTTCGGCCTCAACCATTGCCTTGCTTACATAATACACTGGCCGCTGCTCTCCCATCTCCTCCTTTATCAGTACGGCGCTGACGGCCCGGTCGAAAACCGCCAAATGCAAAATGAGCGGGTCGCCTGCCGAAGGTGTTGTCAAGAGTGGAACTGATCAGAGGTAGGTCTTGAGGCCGTTGAAAGTGGCTTCGCACTCAAAGGTCCATTCAAAAGCCTTGCCCTGCCGTAGAGTGTGAAAGAATTGTCGACAGCGATCTGTGGACCGACTGATGAACCTGTTGAGTGCGACGGCCATCCCCATCAACTTTTGAACCTCTTTCACTGAACGAGGGGAGCCGAGCTCCAAGATTGCTGTGATTTGCCTCGGGTTGGCTTCGATTCCTCGGTGGTTAACAATATAACCCAAGAATTTGCCAGAGCCGTTCCCAAATGCACACTTGGAAGCGTTTAGCTTCATTTTGTATTTGCGTAAAATGCCGAATATCTCTTCCAGGTCGGCTAGATGAGTTTGCTCTTCTTTGGACTTGACCACCATATCATCGATGTACACTTCCATAGTGTGGCCGAGTTGTTCCTTGAACATGGCAGTGACTAATCTTTGGTAAGTTGCCCCTGTATTCTTCAGCCCAAAAGGCATAACCTTATAGCAATAGGTTCCTCTTGGGGTGAGGAATGCAGTATTGTCTTGGTCCTCCGGATGCAAGACGATTTGATGGTAGCCTCTGTAAGCCTTGAGGAAGCTCATACGCTGATGGCGTGCCGTCGCATCTATAAGTTGGTCTATTCTGGGGAGAGGAAAACAATCTTTGGGGCAGGCTTTGTTGAGGTCCGTGAAATCAACGCACACTCACGAAGTCCCATTTTTCTTCTTCACAACCACAGTATTAGAGAGCCATGAAGGGTAGGTCACTTCTCTGATTTCCTCGGCGTCAAGCAACCGGTCAACCTCTTCAACTACGGCGGCAGTGTACTCTACAGCTGACCGCCGGCTTTTCTGAATAATCGGCTTGCATTTGGGGTCAACATTTAAACAGTGCTGCGAAACAGACAGATCTACACCCGGCATCTCATATGGTGTCCATGCAAATACATCAAGGTTGCCGAGCAGGAAAGAAATCAGCTGCTGCCTGTCGGCTTGATTCAGGGAAGCACCGACCATAAAGAACCTGTCTAGGTTTCTGTCAATTTCAACTCGGTCTAGGGCTTTCGTGGCCTTTTCACTTGGGAGCCGCCCAACATCGTCGAGGCTCTCCCGATCCGTTACCTCAATAGAGTTCACTTGCAATTCCTTTGGCATCTTTTCAGCAAAGAGATAACATGCTTGTGCCAATTTCTGGGAGCCGCGGGTTTGCTCAATGCCACATTCTCTCGGGAAGCGTAATAGCTGATGATAGGTGCTTGGCACGGCCTACATAGTATGCAACCAAGATCGCCCCATGATGAGATTATACGACAATGGTAGCTTGACGACCAAGAATTCCACATCCACTGTTCGGGAGCCCGCTCGAACGGGTAGTGTGATTTTCTCCAATGGGTATTCTGGATTACCGTTGAAGCCGAATAATAGATAAGGAGCCAGAGAAAGGTTCGATTCAGAGAAGCCGAGTTTGGTGAATGTCTTGTAATACATAACTTCCAATGTGCTCCCTGGGTCAATGAGTACGCGCTCAACAATGAATCGATTTACGCATAACTCAATTACCAAGGGATCAATGTGGGGAAGTGTCACTCCGGCCAAATCTGAATCATCAAAAGCAATGCTTGTAGCTTCATGTGGCCGTTTAGCCGAAGTGAGTGGATTTTGAGGGTCGGGATTCGACTGAATCGTATGCATCGTGGATGACATTTGGCAGGCTGTATATCATGTGGATCACGCCGAGCGGAGGTGAATGCTGTCTTAAGGCTATTGCTTTGGTTGGGTTGCCTTTTCAGACGTACTGTTGTAACCGACCATCTTGTACCAATTCTTCCAGGTGATCTTTCAATGCATAACAACTCTCGGTATCATGGCCATGATCCTTGTGATACTCGCACTGCTTATCCCGTCATCGCGTGTCGAGAGGTCCCACCATTTTCGACGGCCATTTGAAGAACGGAAGGTGTTAGATTTTGGACATAACTGCGCTAATCAACTCTGACAACTCTGTATATTTCTTGTCGGCGCGTCTTGTGCACCTGCTATCGACTTGCAGTTGTTCATTTGCTCGGTGGGAACATTGGTCGCTTGATCAGCGAGAATCCCGTCTCTTGTCTCGTTTAGCCCGATATCGTGGTCCAAGGCTCTGAGGTGGTACAGAATTTAACGGCTGAGCAATTTTAGAAGGAGCCGTCTTATTGGCCACATTTCCGGCTTTAACCCGCAAGGCATCATCTTCCACTTTACAGTATTCCTCAACTTTCTTCATCAACGACCAGACTGTTTTGGGGGGCCGTCTGGTCAAAGAGCTACGGAGGGCACTGTCGGGATGTACACCCATCTTGAAGGCGGTAATGGCCATGGAGTCATTGCAAGCATCATCTACCAGATTAAAACACTCCCAATACCGCGCCGAATACGCGCGAAGGGTTTTCCCGGGTTGAATCTGCATTGCCCAGAGGGAATCAGCTTGCTTTGGCTGGACCTCATTAGTGATAAACCTTGCCCTGAAGGATTTTTGGAGTTGGTGGAAGCACTTGATCGAAGCCGGCTCCAGTTTATAATGCCACTTGACAGCCAGTGGCCCCAAACTGCTCAGAAATATTCTACACATGAGAGCCTCGTCGTCTATATGCAGCGTCATGGCTTGTTTGTAATGACGGATGTGATTAGTGGGGTCTGATTTACCGTCGTACAAGGTGAATGACGGTGCTTTGAATTTCTTGGGTAGCACTGCCCTTGCAATCAGTCGTACAAAGGGATCATGCTGGTCTTCTTCGTCTGAACTGCTTCTTCATTGCTTATGCCTTATACGTGGATTCTCTTCAGAGGAACTGGTAGTTTCGGGTCATCCCTTCTTCTTGGGCTCCGGGGATAATGAGTCGGAGTTGCTATTAGTGTCTTGTTGTCAGGCTCTAGGTCGTCGACCACCTATCCTCAGAGGTCGTTCCAGATCTTGGCGTGCAGCTTGTTTGGACTTCGCCACTTCCAAGGCCAAATCCTGACGAAGACATTCATTCTCAGCGATCATGTTCTCCAGTCTCTGTTCGTTTTGCTTTGCTTGTTCCATGATCGCTTACATGGTCTCAGGCGCTGAAGTTGAGGGCGAGGCGAAGTTCAAGGCGCGTCTTACGGCGATAGTCTCCGGTCCAAGCATGTTTGTTGGAGTGAAGTCGTCTCTCTATGTGGTTTCGTCAGTGACTATCGGAGGGTCATCCGTTATGCCCGCCATAGATGTATTTAAGTATTCCCACAGACGGCACCAATTGTGAGGAAGTGGTTTGGAAATACTCTTCAGATCCTAGGGGACACTCGTGATCCTCAGCTAGCCACCTGAAAATGAATGAACACTCTGGTCGGGGGTGCCAGAATTAGCACTCCGACGGATAAGTCAATGTATACTCTCTTGATTGCTTGTATTTTAAGTTAAGCATACTAGTTCTCACATACCTCTCTTTGGTTGTTGTTCTTCTATTTATATACGCTCCTGGTCTTCTAGGTAGGGCCCGCTCTTGATCTGCCATGTACTTACTCACTCGGCCCTTCCATTTAATCGACCCCCTGCTCGGCTTATTCGACATCTGAAACGGCAAGGGCGGGACCGAATGCATACTATACACCGATTGGGAATTTATACGTTGCCTATCTGCGTTTGCAATTATTCGGCCACCACACCTATATTAAATGAAAAACAATTGAAAAAGAAACCAATAATTGCATAATAATATAAAAATTCCTGTATAGAAACAACAATTTCTCCATAATAAAAACATTCTTGCATCCATAACTACACATCAACAAAATTACCCCACTACATAATGTTCCATGATACATATATAATGTTTAAATACATAAATTTGTTCATAATTCAAAATAACATAAACCAAAATTAAAAGTTTTCCTCTGTGGGTAACAAAAACAAAAGTTAGTAGCATTTTTCACAGGCATGCATTCCACAAGAAACAAACTCCTACTCGGGAAATATCTAAAAACAAAAAATAAAAATAATTAGTGACAATATAATTATGTGTTAATATGTTAATTACAAAAAAATATAAAAATTTAACTACTATACAATTATAAAGATAATTAAGTAAATAATTTTGCCTAGACCAAAATCCGGCTCTAACTCTCAAACTGGGAATCTGATTCGAGTCCCGTCTTCTCCCACAAGTCTCTCGGGCCTAGGTGGTCGTATGTGCCAAATTTCGTGCTACTCCGACACCGTTTGGTGATTTTGGGGTGTCAACACCTCGAATTCTAAGTTTCTTAAAAAACTAGTTTGTCTAGAGTGAAATCCAGCTCTAACTCCCAAACCGGGAATCCGATTCGAGTCTCATCTTCTCCTACAAGTCTCTCATGTCTAGGCGGTCATGTGTGCCAAGTTTCATGCTACTCTGACGCCATTTGGTGATTTTGGGGCGTTAATACCTCAAATTTTAAGTTTCTTAAGAAACTAGCTTCTCTAGAGTGAAATCCGGCTCTAACTCCCAATCTAGGAATCCGATTTAAGTCCCGTCTTCACCTATAAGTCTCTTGAACCTAGGTGGTCGTGTGTGCCAAGTTTCGTGCTAATCCAATGTCGTTTGGTGATTTTGGGGCGTTAACACCTCGAATTCTAAGTGTTTTAAGGAACTAGTTTGCCTAGCGTGAAATCCGGCTCTAACTCCCAAACCAGGAATCCAATTTGAGTCCCATCTTCTCCGAAAAATCTCTCGTGCCTAGGCAGTCGTGTGTGCCAAGTTTCGTGCTACTCCGACGCCGTTTGGTGATTTTGGGCGGTTAACACCTCAAACTCTAAGTTTCTTAAGAAACTAGTTTGTCTAGAGTGAAATCTGGCTCTAACTCCCAAACTAGGAACCTGATTCGAGTTCCATCTTCTCTTACAAGTCTCTCGTGCCTAGGTAGTCGTGTGTGCCAAGTTTTGTGCTACTCTGATACCGTTTGATGATTTTGGGCCATCAACACCTCGAATTCTAAGTTTCTTAAGAAATTAGTTTGTCTAGAGTGGAATCCGGCTCTAACTCTCAAGCTGGGAATTCGATTCGAGTCCCGTCTTCTCCCACAAGTCTCTCGTGCCTAGGTGGTCGTGTGTGCCAAGTTTCATGGTACTCTGATGTCGTTTGGTGATTTTAGGGCGTTAACACCTCGAATTCTAAGTTTCTTAAGAAACTAACTTGTCTAGAGTGAAATCCGACTCTAACTCCCAAATCGGGAATCCGATTTGTGTCCCGTCTTCTTCCACTAGTGTCTCGTGCCTAGGCGGTCGTGTGTACCATGTTTCGTGCTAATCCGACAACTTTTGGTGATTTTGGGGCGTTGACACCTCGAATTCTAAGTTTCTTAAGGAACTAGTTTGCCTAGACCGAAACCCAACTCTAACTCCCAAACCGGGAACCCAATTTGAGTCCCGTCTTCTCCCACAAGTCTCTCATGCCTAAACGGTCGTGCATGCCAAGTTTCGTGCTAATCCGACACCGTTTGGTGATTTTGAGGCATCAACACCTCGAATTCTAAGTTTCTTAAAGAACTAGTTTGCCTCGCCTTTCTATGGGCAACTACGTCAGAACATAAAATAGACTCCCAAAAAAACTAAACAAAGAGTAAGCCTCACACACAATTCTGCTTTTTGAGCTAATGTGAGGTTCTGAATTTAAAGCAACCAAGGGAAAGGAAAGGCAAAAGTACATGAAAAAGAAGAATGTAAAAAAATTAAGTAGCACCAATGACACCACACAAAGAAGACATACCAAGGGTTTGGATGTACTATCAAGGCCTATAGATTTATAGAACCAGGACCTCTCAATTCCTTCATTGCAGATATATGCAAATTACAAACAAAGAATGGGTCTATTTTTGAAACTATTAAAAACATAAAAGCAAAGAAAATTCACAAGAATGAGAATGAAAAAGAAATGTACACTTATAATCATGAAGGGAGTAACCTGTTATAATCATGTAAATCATGAAAACAAGGAAAACAATCATATTTAGATGCATAGTTAGATACATGCACACATATACATATATATATATAAGATAACAATAAAATTAAAAATTTAGCAAATAAAATGCACCTTTATGGATAAAATTAACTAGTAAGATCATGTAATGGTTAAATAGGAAATCCAAATTGCCATTTAGAAAATTACATGTTGGACATTGATTAATTTAGAAAAAGCAAAAATTGAGGAAATTTCAATATGAATTCATGTGGTAAAATTCAAACCAATAGAGATGTGTATATACATACATATACATGGTAAAATCCACTATTTCACTTCACCATAATCATTCTAAAATTCTTTGAAGTTAACATTTAAAACTATATGTCAATATTTATATTATTGAATTTATTTAATAATTTAACTATAATAAAGTGACTAAAGACCCAAACAAAAGTTACAAACAACTTTCCAGGAGCACTAATATATAAAGCCAACTTGGATTTTCATAAATGTTTTAATTTCCAAGAGCACTAACATTCAATAAAATTTACAATACACAAAATTAAAACTCTTTTACCCACACTGTTTGTTTTGTTTTCCAATTTTTAGTACCCATTTTCGTTTTCTTTTTTCCAGTTCTCCTTTATTACCCACACTCTTTGGAGAACAATTATGAAAATCATGAATTGATTTTTATTTGTGGGATTTTTATTTGAAGCGGGATGCTCAAATTACAAGTATATAAGTCGCACTTGATTTAGGGTTTTAAGGTCAAACTGCGAGAATACTCGCATAAAAACTTCAAATTTTAAACTTGAAAAGAAGAATTGACGAACAAATCTTTCTAAGTGGATTTTCATATTAAGTAGGTTTTGGGGTATAAAATTTGCTCCTTTCTTTTTGAAGTGTGAATTTTTCAATTTGTTCTATTAAGGAAAACAACACAGGTTCATACAATAAACCATAAATTGGTGCCTGTACCTTTTTCAGACACTGTACATGTACAACATTGTTTTCTTTCTTTCAGTGTGTGCATATGAAAGTGCATGCTAGGCAATGGTTAGATATTAACAAGTGAAGGTGGGTTTTAAACCAGACTTCAACTTTTCGGGTATAAAACATTGCATTTCAGATGTTTGTAACATCCTCTTTTTTCTATAAAAATGGAAAATTGTAGTCAACAAATGGAATTGGAAAGTTCAAAATATCAAAGTATAACAGATAGTCACCATTATGCATAAAGAAAAACACAAAGAACTTAAAGCAATTAATTCTCAAAATCCAAGATAACAAATTAAACAAGAGCACCTACATAGAGAAACTTCATGAGCAGTAAAGCAACTTGCTTAACAATTATGACAAAAACCTCATTAATGTTGCATGATATATATTTTAGTAAGCTACCTATAGCCTACATGGTTAGCCTTCCAGGTCAATTTTGCTAGACATAACTCATTTTTAATTTGAGTTGCACAAACACAAGAATTGATGGATTCGTGCAACTTAGTGAAAAATTATTGGACAGATAGGCTTATAAAGGATCTGAAACTAGATCTCACCCTATTTTCAAATACATGGTACATGTTTATCTATATAATATTAACTTTATGTGATTTATTGTATCTGAATGTGTTGAATTTAACACACTGTAGAGTTACAAGCATAGTTCACAAGTCTCAGTAATCAATAGTGACCACCTTTTACGAGAGAGTAAATCATATGAAAAAGCTACCTAACAATGATCATCTGGAAGTTCCTGGGAAGAGTGTATTATTTGATGTAGATCGGTATCCATAAGTTCATATGCAATATCCACATCATTGAACTCATCTTTCTCTGGTGGCCGTATGATATCCTTAATTTTAATAACCTACATAATAGTAGTCTGTTAAATCATCTCAAACTCATAGCAAAACATAAAAGCATCCAAAAAATAAGGGTCTAACATTTATTCTCCTTACTCTCTATAAATCTTGAATTTATTTATCACAACAATGGCTAATGCCTTTGTTGACATAATTGATCATGTTTTAAAATAGAAACTAAACACAAACATTGGCATGAAATGCAACAATATATGATTGCATAGTTTGTAGAGGATCTGTAGAGACAAAAGGAGATTTGGAAATACTGAGGCAGAAACATGTTAGGTGTGATGCATATAAACACTGACCATTAGAAGTGTTTGTCTCTACAACAAATAACACAATTCCTGGCATCTTAAATAGGTAATAAGCTTCAAAATCACACTCACTGATTGTAGTATTGACCAACGGATTAGATTTAAGTATGCAACTTAAACAAAACTATAAAGGTATTGGTTAAAAAAGGTCAAGCATAACCATTGTACACTAAGAAGAGCAATTTTGATTTAACTTACTGTATTATCTCTAAGTAGAGTTATAATGAGATAACTGAATAAGTTACCTTTATCTTTTTAAACCGATATGTTCGCATTATATCAAATCACATCTCAAAATGGCATTTGGAACTTGGAAGTGAAAATAGCATCATTGAATAATTTAAGCTCTGTTCACTCCCTAAGAAACTTGGGAAGTTGAAACGGAAAAGAGATCATTTTTGTATTCTTCGGTCCATGCTAAATCCAAAATAAAAACAAAAAATTCCAAGTGAACCTTGATGTCACATTACAAATTGGCATTTCGAAGCAAATACGGTCAGTTTGGTTGCCAAGAAAACTCCGTAAAGCAGAATGAACATGAGTTTTGAAGTTTTACAGATTTATTTTAAAATTTTTAATTAAACAAAATTATATTTACAATCGCAATTTCCCCGAATTTTTTACTTTCGCATACCCTCTGTTCAAATCGAGTTTTCTTTCATTTTATTACACAAGCACACATAAACATATATCATATATGTATATATATAGTGAGAGAGAGTGAGTGAGTGAAGGAGAGAGAGAGAGAGAGAGAGAGAGAGCGGGTTACCAAACGATGCCATAAACACCACGAACGACAGGTTGAATCGGAGGGATGTACTTGGAGGGGACCTTGGAGGATCGAAAAGAAAAAAAGAAGACCCATTTTGCGTTAGTTTATAGAAGAAGACTCATTCATTAGTGATTGAATAAGAAAACCCCAAATCAAAACCCTAGTTTGAATCTCCAAACCTAGTTTAAGGGTAACGAAATCTTAATTTTTGAGTTCCTCAATCAAAATCCTAATTTTTGAAAGGAAGATCACAAATCAAAACCCTAATTTTTGTTTTGATTAGTGAATTTTTCAAAAGAAATTCACAAATCAAAACAAAATCTTAGTTCGACCACAGCGAACGACCCAACGACAAAGGTATCAGCAAAGGTATCTAAGACACCACACCGCCGCTACGGCTGCTAGCCGTTGTCACTTGCTGCTCACTGCTGTCCCCCCTTGCTGCTGCTGCCACTGCCGGTGCTTGCACAACACAGAGAGAGAGAGAGAGAGAGAGAGAGAGAGAGAGAGAGAGAATATCGTATTTTAAGGGATTGGGGATTTGAGATCCTGACAAACAAAACGGGAAAAGAAAGGCGGAATTTGGATAAAAAGTGGAAAACAAAAAGAAAAAAAAGAAAAGAAGAGGAGAGTTAGGATAGATGGTGTGAAAAAATATCATTTTATTTATTTTTTATTAAAATAAATTTATTTTTTGTAGTTAATGATTTTTATTTTTTTTGATTTTTCATTTCATTTTTATTTTAATGAATTTTTTTTATTTGGTAGAAGTATGGGTAATATTTTAATGAAAAATATTTTTCGTTAAAATAAAGTTAATTTTTTGTGGTCAATGAAATATATTTTTCTGCGGCCCATTTTTTTTGGTTACTAAAAATTAAGAACTAATTTTTTGTAGTAGAGGAGAGGGAGTGGCAGTCGTAGTGAAAGTGGTGGATAAGAGGTAATGGTAGTGGTGGTCGTGATGGCGAAGGAGATTAGTGGTAAAGTTGTGGTAGTGGTAGAGGAGATGGAGTGGCGGTAGTGGAGGAGAGGTAATGGTAGTAGTAGTGGCAGTAGTGGTGGTGGTGGTGGTGGTAGTGGAGTGGTGACGATAGTGATAGTAATGGTAGTCGTAGAGGTGGAGTGGCAATAGTGGCAGTAGTGGTGGTAGTGGAATGGCATTTGCAGTAATGGTGAAGGTAGTAGAGGAGATGGGTGGTGAGAGAGATAGATAAGTGAAAGACAAATACAGAAGAGAGAGAGAGAGAGAGAGAGAGAGAGAGAGACAGGGTGATAAGCGAGAGAGAGAGAGAAACAAAGTAGTCGCTAAAAGTGCATTTTCTTGTAGTGGATCGATAAATCGAGAGAGAGCTCGGTAAATAGAGAAGAGATGAGGGAGAGAGTAAGCAAGGTGAACACAGTGGATGAGAGAGACAGGCAAACAGATAGGTAGATAGAGAGAGAAGAGTGATAAGTGAGAGACAGAGAGACAAAGAGAGAAAAAGATAGAGAGAGAAAAAGAAAGAGAAATAAGAGATGAGCGGGAGATAGACAAAGAGAGAGAAAGAAAGAGAACGAAAAGAGATCAACGAGAGAGAGACATAGAAAAAGAGAAAGACAGAGAGTGAAAAAAGATGAGCGAGAGAGACAGAGAGAGATAGAGATAAAAGAGATGAGTAAAAGAGATAGAGAAGAGAGATGGGCGAGAGAGATAGAGAGAGATAGAGATGAGCGAGAAAGACAGATAGAGAAGAGAGATAGAGAGAAGAGAGATGAGCGAGAGACACAGAGAGAAAGAGAGAGAGACAAACAGACAGATAGATAGAGAGAGAAGGGGAATGAGTGAGAGAGAAAGAGAAGAGAGAGACAGAGACAAAGACAGGGAGACAAGAAGATGAAAAAATGGGTGAAAAGAGAAATTATATCAAAAGAGTAAGACGACGTCTTTTTTTTTAATCTTTTTTTGCGATAGAAAAATACTGTTGCATTTATTCAAACCATTTTGTGATTGTATATATATGAAGTTGTCTCAAAGCCACAATCAGCTTGTTTGGTTTCAGTTTTTAGAAAATTCTACTTTTTTATTTTTCGTATTTTAATAATTTCAATGAATTTTTTTAATATTTTAAGCAATTTTTTTTTAAATTTTTAGACACACCTAACATAAATACACTTAAAAAATATAATATTTGTGAAAAAAGACAACGTCTTTTTTTTTAATCTTTTTTTGCGATAGAAAAATACTGTTGCATTTATTCAAACCATTTTGTGATTGTATATATATGAAGTTGTCTCAAAGCCACAATCAGCTTGTTTAGTTTCAGTTTTCAGAAAATTCTACTTTTTTATTTTTCGTATTTTAATAATTTCAATGAATTTTTTTAATATTTTAAGCAATTTTTTTTTTAATTTTTAGACACACCTAACATAAATACACTTAAAAAATATAATATTTGTGAAAAAAATATTTAAAAAATACACTAAATACCAAAAAAAAAAAACAAAACAAAAATTCAGTACATTTTTCGTATTTTTGTGTGTTTATTAATTTTTTGAAATATTTTTTCACAAATATTTTACTATTTAGATACATCTAAGTAAGGTGCATCTAAAAAGGTAAAAAGATTACTTAAAATTTAAAAACTATTAACTAAAAACTAAAAAATACGAAAAAAAAACTCAGTTTTCAGAAAACTGAAATCAAACAGACTGAATTATTTTTTTTTACTTTTTTTTTTTTTACTTTTTTTTTTTGGCAACGGTACCTATTACAGTGGCAAAAAACTCACCTTTTTTTTTTATATTTTTTTTATGACAGCAACTGGTGCCGTCGTAAAAACTCTATTTTTTCGCGACAACAATCTTTGCCGTCGCAAATACTCTCTTTTTTGTTGCGACAGCATTTTCTGCCGTCGCAAATACTCACCTTTTTTGCAATAGCATTTTTTTTCGTCGCAAATACTCTATTTTTTTGAAACAGTAAATTGTGCCGTCGCAAAAACTTGCCTTTTTCGCGACAGCAAATTATGCTGTCACAAAAACTCACCTTTTTCGCGACAGCTAGATGTGTCGTCACAAAAAGCCACTTTTTGAGACGACAAGTGTGCCATCGTAAATGATTATGTCTTTTAAGCCCACTTTTGTTGTAGTGTGGTATATGAACAGTTTTATTCTTTATTTTTTATTTTTTTTATTTTTTTTGGTATAGAATTAATGACAAGTGTAGAGCATTGCTTGAGAAACACCTACTAATTTTCAGTCACATAAGCCTAAGATAACTTCAATTGAGAGAGTTAAGGTTTTCAATAATGTTATACCATTAAGGAGATTAACTAGGGTCACATAGAGTATTCAAAAAACAAGAATATAAATTGATTAAATCTTAGTTATGCTATTGAATAAAAGATATATATAATTTCTATGTAGAGTGATATGAGTCCTTTGAGACTTATTATTTTAAAACAAATTTAATGATATTTATTTATAAATATGCCATTATTACAATATTTTGATTGAAAATTTTGTAGGCACCTCTTTAAATTTTTTTGATCGACTACGATAGTTCAAAGTTGTGTGATGGCACCTCTTTAAAGTAGATGAAGAAGATGTTGGAAAATAATGATTTTTTGGCAACTTTAATTCAAAATTAAAGTGGGATCCGAGGTGGATCTAAGTGGTTTTGTATTCTTTCAAGTGAAAAGATTATAATATAAAAATGATCAGCCGAAACCATTGAGTTGTGAATGAGAATTGGCTCATAAAGTGGGCATCAATAAAAGTTGGGCTTCGGCCTAGGCTTAGGCTTGGACTTGGACTTGGTTTTAGTCTTGGTCTGGACTGGCCTAGGCCCTTGTATGTGCATGTGTTGGACTTAGTCTTGGACATGGGCTAGATTGTGCTATGCTGGACTGGGCTTGTCTTGTGCATATGTTTTAGACTGGGTTTGGTATCCATTTTGCAACCCATCTAGTTGGATTATTTAAATAGTAATATATATATATTGTTATTTATTTATTCAATATTTGTAACTCTTATCTTTTGATGATAGAGTTGATGACCATATTAGTGGTCATAGGTTTTCAACCTTTGTAACTCTAGCCCTAATGGCTAGCGTTGATGGTCTTGGTTACTGGCATTTGATGGTTCTATTGATGTATAGCCTTTATAGCTAGGGATTCCCCTACTTGTATAAATAGAGGTCTTTCCTCCCCAATTTAGTAGAATAATTTTGGAGAGATTTTTGATGAAAAATGGAGATGGTTTTTTGAGATAAAAAGTTCGAGATTTTTTTTTTTTTTTTCCACCAAAGAAAATTTTTCCTATATTCTTTTGCTAGCCCCTTCTTTGGTTCTTGTTAGAGAGAGTATAATCATTATCAAGTTCGCCAAAACTATTCAGAAGGTGCTTCTGCATTAGCTAGTTTCAACCGCCGTATCCTGGGAGACAGGCGCCGGCGTACCTCCAGTATTCATCGGGAGGCGATGAATCTGTTTTAAGGAAACTTTGGTATCGCATAGGTTTCGGGTTGCTTCTTTTCTTGTCATTTGTTCTTAAATTTTTTTAAAATAAAGTTTACAAAGATGAGTTCTAATATTTAGTTATCCATGTTAATAATTTGTTTTATTAGTAATTTAATCTAATTCATTTCTGTTTTTTTGGTTGTGTAATTTATTATGTATTTCATTCTTTAATAAAAAAAATAATTGTTTTGTCATTTCTATTTTATTCATTTTATATATTTTTCTTGTATTTTTATGGAAAAATACCAACAATCTTAAAGCAAATTCACCGGCTCTCAATGGGTATTGGAGATACGTCAGCGTCTGTCTCCCAAAATACGACGATCGAAACCAGCTAATGCAAAAGCACCTTCTGAATAGTTTCGGCGAACTTGATAATGGTTGCACACTCTCTAACAAAAACCAAAGAAGGGGCTAGCAAGAGATTCGGCTAGTTGAGAGGTTTCCAACGGTATAAAAATCTCCAAACAGGTTTGTTTTGAGAGAAAATTTAGCAAAACAGTTTCGATTTTTTCTATATAATAGTCTTATTTCTGAGTTTGCTTATGATTATGTTGTATTATAAGGTGGATGGATCCTAAGAGAGAATTAGTGCATGGTGGAATAATTTTGCATTATAATTCTATTAATTAATTGTTGTTTCAGTTGTGAGTTTTTCCATGTCTTGATGTGTGTAATCAAGTGAATTACTCCAAAAATTATTGTGTATTGTTGGAGTTTAATTCTATGTTATAAGAGTATTTACTCATAATTAGATGGTTGGAATGCCAATGTTATGATCATAATAGTCTTATATATGTAGTTATTTCATAGTCATGAAACTTATGACATTCTTGTAACTGCAATGTGTAGACACCCCATTTTTGACCATCCACAAGATTTCGATGCTTGGTTTGCGCACTTGATGATGAAAAGTATATTGTGTATGATTTGAATTCTCAACGAAGGGAACCTAAGTCCGAGCTCTCGAACCAATCCCAAACCTTACATATTTACACTGTTGGTACCCCATAATTTCATTTTTGAGCATTGTTTCAACATGTACTGAGTGTAAAACAGAGAAACATGGGAGAACATTGGAGGCCGGTCGGCCCACAGTAGGAGCTGGCCGGCTCTCTTTGGAGAGAAACACTGTTCTGGGCAGGAATGCGCCAGCTGTCCGTTTTTGAAGATATTTGTGACCTTTTTGGCTTAAATTCTATAAATACGAGCTCTTGGCTTTGTTTTAAGGATTGAAAATTTTCCTAAAGCCAATACACACAAGAGAGAGCTCCTTCTTCCTACACAAGTCATCTTTGAGCAAACCTATCTCTCTTGACTTATATCTATACATCATATACCACCTTAGATCATAACCTTAGAACCTTGGTTAAGCTTTGTGAATCCCAATTCAAGCTTGAGAGTGTGCTTGAACCAAGTTTGTTTTACAAACAAGAGCTTACCTTCTTTGAGAGGTATAAGCTTACTACCTCTTCTCTTGCTCTCTTTGCTATCTCTTTTTACCTATTTCTTGTGTTTTTATATTGTCTTGAGCCTATTTCAAGTGTCTAAGCTTGGGTTTGGATAGCTACCAAAGGGTAGAGAGAGTTAACACTCTTTCTTGCACCTTCACTTATAGCTCAAACCCTTGTTTTACACCCTTTTCTTTGTTTTCCAAATTTATTTTCAGAGTTCAAAAGAGGCTAAAAATCATGCTTTGAGGTTTTAAAGGTGGAAGGGTTAGCCACCCCTCCTTGTTCTTGCTTATTAGCCTTATTTTCTTTGCTTTTTGTTTAGTTTTTTGGGTTTTTTTCATGCACTTTGAGTCACTGTTTTTTACCTATTAGGGGCTATTTTAGGGCTGTCCTAGGTTATTTAATTGGTTCAAGCTTTGATTAGTTCGTTTGTTATATCATAAGTTCTCATATATAGCTTGTTGTATGTTGTTCTTAGCTTTTCTTTAATTAATTTCCATGTCAAGAGTCTCATTTTAATAAGCAACTTACCATTCATTTCTTTCGTTTGAGAGTTGTTTCAAAAGGTTGATGGTTATTCAAAACATGAGCTAGAAATCTATGCTTAATGGCTTAATCTCTTCGGAGGTTCATCGTCAACGGCATGGTCTCTCTTTCATGTTGAGAATCACTTCCCATTTGACACGCTTCTCATTTAGTGGACGTAATCATCACCTTGGAAAAATTGATTAAAGAATGGCAAAGACTAATGAATTTGACTTAAAACGATCCAACCAGCATAAAGAAAATGAGTTATATTGCTTGGGTTCAGCCGGACGTTATGCCGAGTCTATTGTGTCAACGGTCGTCATACGTCAACTCATGATGTTTTGATGAACCTTGAAGCGTCTCTACCTCTCTCTTTGAGCTCACTACATGATAGGAGGGATGGGCGGTTGTTATTCATTACATTCATTGATTTTCGTCCAAAATCATATCTGAAATCATTAAGCAACCAACTTGCTCATTGATGGTTTTCGAAACGGCTTCATTATTCTCTTGAGGTTTTCTATGACAGAGAAGAACCGAAGGGACAAACAGGGCCTAGAAAGGCTCTGTTTGCACTGTTCTCACCTCAGAGCACAAAAACAATTTTGGCACAAAATTAGGGGCCGACCGGTAGCATTTGGACTCGGCCGGATTTCGTTAGGAGCTGGTTGGCTCCCAATGTGTGGTAAGCAGTGAGCTGTTGGCAGAAGTAGATGGCAGTGGCTGAGGGTGAGGCAGAGCAACCGAGGCAGACAATGCAGCTTCTGGACCCTGTGTACGCAATCATTGTGCCTTGTTGATTGTTCATTGTTGTAATTAATTAATATTATCCTTGTAATATCATTGTAATTGTTTGTCATTTTCATTACTATTGTCATTTTATTGCTATAAGTTGTGTTATAAAAATTGTCGTTGTTTCTCATTATTATTCTTGTTGTAATAACTTAGCTAGTTAGTTATTTAATTAATTCATTCGAATTTGTAATAGCTAGTTATAGTTAATTCGGACACTCAGACGCCCCTTCGGACTCTCATGCATAAGGGCAAAATATATAATACTGTGTATGTCTTCCAACCCAACGTGTTTCTCCTTTTTATTTCATTGCTTATGATGGTTAGAATAGAACATCAGGTTTCTTTTAGCATTTTCCATGATTTGCATCCATTTGTCTCGCATACACTTGGGTTCGGTTCATCATATTAACCGATGTCAATTTCAAATTCATTGCTTGAATACGTGTTTTATCGTATGCCTTGAATTAGATCATATTCCATACTCATAGTCGAGCCTATAAAAATTACATAATGTGTGTATCACATTAGTCATATCACATTAAGTTAGGAGCATGCCTGTTTTCTAATTATTTTACTTTGTTTGGCTTGTCTTGGAGTAGTAGGTGAGCACTTATCGCTTTAGCATATCGCATAAGTGTGATTGTTGTCATATCGAGCATAATACCACGAGGCTAATTACTTAATTGATATAACTCTTTGAATGCCTGTGGATGAAGGCTAAATGCGAAAATTGAGATAAATTGATTAATGTACATACAAACTCACCCTTTTCAAGTGACGTGTATTCAAACAATTTTCAAACAAACATAAAATCAAAATGTTCCAACTTTTGCAAAGTTAGTCTATACTTGTGTGCATCACATAGTAAATTAGCTAATATTTAGAACAAGAGCATATAATGTAAATAAAAATTATATCATGATTAGTAGAGGCCAATTTTTTATCGGGTGAGTGGGGTGCTCAATTCATGACCTTTCCCTCTCGTACCTAAGTTCTCGAGCCGAGACACTTTGGTGATGATGGATATGTGGCCTTTGGCATGAGTCACGGGTTTCCTAAATTTTCCAAAAATATTTAGGTGGCAACTTTGTAATTTGGCAAAGCAGTCCATTTTTGGCATTTGATTCAAACATCGATTTTTCAAAAGAATTGCTGGATATGGATTCTTTTTGTGTTTTCAATATTTCATATTGCACTTGTGAAATCAGATTCAAAACCACGAGAGTCCGAACTGTAGGGCTAATCATCTTCCGAAAGGAGCACGAAAAGTCAAGTTACAGTTTTTGGCGACTCTACTGGGAAATTTTGAGAACTTGACTTGAAATTCATGATGTGAAATTTTATCTACATTTATATCTTCTTTGCATAGCATTTGCATTGTTACTTTAAGTCACTATGTTATCCATCTGCTATTGCTGGACGACTTGCTGGAAGCTTGCCTAAAAAGCTTGTCAAAAGGCTGGCCGGTCATAGGCTTTGCCATATTGGAAATACAACCCTTGGATCTGGATTATCGCTGTACTGCTTGATCCTCCTTTCACTTCTCGGTGTTAGGTACGAGAGGTATATTAGGTAATCTTGCCAAGGTACCCTTTTAACCATTCGGCCAAGCTTCATATAGTAAAGCCATAGTGACTATTTCAAATTAGGACAATGTAGGATGTTGTGAGACCCTTTGTTTGAATTAGCGAATCCTAGTTCATGACAAAACTAGGACAAGGTAACCCTTCCCTCCCATAGTGGTGTTTTGGTTCTTTTTCTTGGTATATGTTTTTACAATGAAATTGTATAGGATGGTTCATATCAGTGAGGGGGTATCAGTTTGGAACACAGAGTTCAATGGGGATTGCAGTTCTTCAAGCATGTGTTTTTATTTGTTGCAAATTGGGCTGAAATACTGTCCGATTTTTATTATTGTTTTTCTTTTATTTCTTTTGCTAGGTAGTTTACCATCATAACTTCAGAAAGACCCAATATTCCCCAAGTTGTGTGGGCTCGCCTTCGTAGGCTTTGCAAAGCTCAGGACCTTGTTGGTGGTCAACCAGTGTTAGTCTCGCTTCCGCTAGTTGTTTCGACGAAGACGGAACAGATAGTCAGCAGCGCCAGTACAAAGCATTCAACAAACACCTACCTGTTCTCGCTCGATCAATTTACCATCATCTAACTCACCTATGCCAGTAATGGCACAGAACACAGAGAATGCAGAACAATTTGCTTCCATGATGGTAACCTTCTAGAAAACCATGGATACCGTGAACCAAAGGATGGCTGCATATGATGAAGTTATTGTTGATCTACGACGCACATCTGGGGCATCTACGTCAAGTGTACATCCGATCCCGACCACTCAGCTCAACCCTAATCCACCTCCACCAGTGGAAAATCCCCAAGTCCCAGATCTTTAGGAAATGTTTCCACCGACACCAGCTTATAGACCTATGGCACCCCTCCAGGAATTTTTCCCTTTGACATCAATGAAATTGATCTGGCCCTGATCAAGATTACCAGGCTAGAGAAAGCACTAAAAAAGTCCCAGGGCTTCAACTCCATTCCAGATATCGAAGACGGGTACACCGAGGATTCAGTCAAATTACTAGAGAAATTTAAAATGACCCCACATCGACAGATTCGGTGGGAGTGGGGATCCAATTGTGCATGTTCGCCTGTTTTCAGATGTACTGAGGCTGATGGGCCTATCCCAGGCTCAAAAGCTTTCATTATTTTAGGAGAACTCTGTCCGATATAACGGCCATCTGGTACGCTAAGTTGGAAGATTCCACAAAGCAAAATTAGGAGGAGCTATCTGAGGCGTTTGTTAACCAGTACTCATATAACACCCAAATAAAGGTAACTATCAGCGAGTTAGAAGCTAATACCCAGAACCCCAAAGAGACATTAATTGACTTTGTTGCCAGGTGGAGGGTAAAAGCAGCAAGAATGACTAATAAGCCATCTGAAAGAGAGCAAGTCTGGCTAGTGGTCCAGAATCTTGAGCCAAATATGCTACAGAGAATGATAGTAGCACCATTATCCACCTTCGCTTCTCTTCATAAGTTGGGGGTCCAGATTAAGAGTGCATTCAAAAAGGGCATTATCCCTAAAACTAGTGAACATGCACGAAGGCCATTCACCCAGAGTACCAATGCTAGTAATAGCACTATTCCATGACCAGTAGATGTCAGTACTGTCGTCACGGCAGCCAAAATGGTCGACCCTTTCGCTGCCATAACTTCCTCAACAAATTCACGACCCTCACAATCTACCAGCCTTGGCCCAAATCGAAACTGGAGAACCTTTACTCCACTCTATATGAGCCCATCCCACACCCTCAAACTGTTAATGGAAAAGGGACACCTCAAGCCCCTTGATCCACGACCTCTCTCGGACCCATTACCGTACGGTCACTCTACATTCTTATGCTACTGTTTACATCATGAGATCTAGGATCTTATTGACAACAAAATCATCGCTCTACCCGCCAAACCAAATGTGACCACCAACCCACTTCCTACACATAACCAAGTCCCCCCTTCTAGAAATATTAACCAAATCCACACATTACCACCCACCTTTGACCCCAGCGCATATATTATCCCATCCTACCTACCAAAACCTGAGATGTTTATTCTAGAGGGCACATATACATGCATGATGGACATAACGCCACAAAGCCGACCTGAGCCTGTGACGACAGTAGAAGTGCAATAAAGAGAATGCACTAGAACCGAGGTCATCTGACACCTAAGTCATAGAGAAAGGGGTCTCACTTATAGAGGAGTACAACCCTAGTTTATACATTATGAGCGTCGATCAGCCAAAATCGGAAATCGTACTGTCGGATTGCCTCAATATCAATGCTATCGGGGAGGATAAGTTAGGGCAATATCAGAATGATTGGCCTGAACAAAGCCTTAATGATTCAGCCGAATTGGAAGAAGACCTGGCCGAGCTGGAAGAGGATTTAGATAACCTCTACTTCTTTGAAGAAGAGGATACAAGCAGTGTACAACTAGGATAGTGGGATCCAAGTCAACCGGTGTAGATACCTCATTTTTTATGGCTCTTACGACTTGGACACTGTCACATGCACACCCGATGATGAGTTTATATGCTCGTTAAGTGCTCGAAGTCCTCAACAAAATGCCACAGCTTTGAGCCCTTCAAACCTTACACTCTTGTTGCCTCATTTTTGGACCAAGCCTTGGTTCTTCAAGCATGTAGCTCCTGGGGGCCTGCCAGCCACCTTTTTGGGTTGCCGGCCATCACTTTTTGGTTGTCGACCACTGATGTGGCTTGCCGGCCACCAGTGATGGCCGGCTGCCCACCAGTTTCTTTTGTAGATATTTTGTGATAGTTGTGCCAGTTGTTTACACAGATGCATGCATCTGCCCCCATATGTAGGGTTGGATGTTCTTGAGGAGAATTCATTTTTTTTATATATAGGAGGCCCCTCTCTCATGTTTGAAGGTTGGAAACATTTTAGATCAAAAATTTTCCCCTCTCTCTAGCAAATTCCTACACTTTTGCCTACAAATCCTTAACCTTTGCCTATACACCCTTAACCAAACCTTCTCATCTTTGAGTTAAGGTACTTTTGAGCTTGATTTCAGCTCTTGAAGGGTGTGTTGTCTTGGTTTTGTTGCTTGAATTACTTCTTCTCTTCAAGAGGTATAAGGCTTTACCTATTTGCTTGCTTTCTTTACTATTATTCTTGCTATTTTCCAACTATTTTTGGGCTATAAAAACTCTGTGATTTTGGGCTGAAGCTTGGGTTTCAAGGCCATTAAAGGTTGAGGGGTGATCCACCCTTCTTTGTACCTTGTTTTAGAGGCCTTTGCCCTTGTGTTTCCCACCCTTGCATCATCTTTTTCTAAGATTTTAAACATTGTTTTTCAAAGTTATTTCAGTGGCCAAAATCATGTTTTGAAGTCCGAATTTAGAGGGGTTAGCCTCCCCTCTTTGTGTCTTGCTTACTAGCCTAGTTTGTGCCATGTTTTAGCATGTTAATCAAGCTATTTTTAGCTTAATTCCAGCATATTTTAGGACTTATTTTAGACTGTTTTAGCACTGTTTTTGGTTGATAGTTGCATTTGAGCTTTGTTTTGCATGCTTATAGTGTAATTGTCCTCATGAGCTTGGTGTTTTAGGCCTTAGACACCATCTTATTTGAGTTAATGGCATTTATTTATGCTTTTCTAACTCATTTTCAGCACTAATAATCTCTGCAACCTCCTTCCTTTCTTGGCTTTTTGTTTTACTTTGAAAGTGGTTCAAACAAATTGTTTGTTTAAAGCATGAGATTGAGATGTCATGCTTAATGGTTTAATCCCTTAGGGGATTCATTACCAATGGTATGATGTCTCTTTCATGCCTAAAACAACTCTTGGTTTGAGCCCTCTTTCCAGTAGAGGACTTAAACTCACCCTTTTGACTCAATTAATTAAAGAATGGTTGGTAAGTTAAAATAGAGTAATTAAAATTGAGGCTAAAATGGTGAAAGATAATAATTTGGTTGTTTTCAATCGGGGGTTAATTGAACACATGGAAGCTTGAACCATTTCATACTCACTAGTGATGAAATGATTCAAGTTTCCAAGGTCACCACTTCTCTTGATCATTCATGATAGGGAGGTGGCTTTGAGAGTCTCATTATATTGCATTTATTGAACTTGCACAATTTCGTTCATAAGCCATCATGCAATGAAATTGCTTGAGTTGGTAGTTTGTGGTTCAAACAAATTGTTTGTTTAAAGCATGAGATTGAGATGTCAAGCTTAATGGTTTAATCCCTTAGGGGGTTCATTACCAATGGTATGATGTCTCTTTCATGCCTAAAACAACTCTTGGTTTGAGCCCTCTTTCCATTAGAGGACTTAAACTCACCCTTTGAACTTAATTGATTAAAGAATGGTTGGTAAGTTAAAATGGAGTAATTAAAATTGAGGCCAAAATGGTGAAAGAGAATAATTTGGTTGTGTTCAATCGGACATTACTTGAAAACATGGAAGCTTGAACCATTTCATACTTACTAGTGATGAAATGATTCAAGTTTCCAAGGTCACCACTTCCCTTGATCATTCATGATAGGGAGGTGGCTTTTAGAATCTCATTTCATTGCATTTATTGAACTTGTACGCTTTCGTTCACAAGTCATCTTGCAATGAAATTGCCTGAGTTGGTGGTTTGTGGCTTAAGTTCACTACTCCTTTGATTTGTTCATGAAATGGAGGGGTGTGTTGTGCAAACAAACCCTTGAAATACCCTGTACATTGCTTCGTTTGTTCTCTGTTGTAACAAGGTGAACTAGGCAACAGTGGCCGACAAGCCACTTTCCATGGCCGACAGGCCACCTTTGATGGCCGGCCAGCTATCACCGGTAGCCGGCAGGCCTTATCACTAGCCGGAAGCAAAACAGTGGCTTGTGAACGAAAGCAAAGCAGAGGCTCTCCGGAAGCAAAACAATGGTTTTTTAGGTGGAAACCGAACATGTGCATGAGCATTCCTCGCGTGCCGAGCATGTTTTAAGTCTAAATTGTTGTAATTAGTTAGTTGTGTCAAGTTAGTTTTGTAAAGTATTGTAACTAATTAGTTAGTCAATTAGTTATTCAATTTCGTTTTGTAATTAGTTAGTTAACTAGAATAGCTAATTCATTTGTTGTAATAATTAGCTTAGCTTTAATTAGGTAGTTAATTAGCTTAGTTTATTCAGACTTTCCTTCATGAGAGCGCAATGTAATAATGTGTATGTCTTCCAACCCCACGTCTTTCTCCCTTTTATTTACTAGCTTATGATGGTTAGTTTAGGGACATCATGTTTTTTTTAGCATTTCCCATGTTTGCACCCATTTGTATTGCATGCACCGAGGCTCAGTTCATCATTCTAACTACATTGTCAGTTTAATACATTCTTTGAATACATGCTTAGACCGCATGTTATTTAATTGATCCATATGTCATATTAGTAGCCGAGCCTATTAATTGCATATTGCATGTGTTACATTAGTCATATTGCATAGTTAGGAATCATGCATTTTTCTAACTCTTTTGTTTGTTTTGGCTTGGAGTACTAAGTGAGCCTTTACTCACTTTAGCATAAATTGCACGAGTGTTAATGTTGCCATGTTTAGCATGCGCACCATGAGGGTAATTGCTTAAGTGTTATAATTGCCTGAATGCCTGTGGATAAAGGCTTATTTCTTGAATTGGAATAATTTGAGTAAATATTCATATGCGATCACTTTTTCAAGTGATACATATTCGAAACAATTTTGCAAGCAAACAAGAATCAAGTGTTCCAATTCTTACAAGTTAGTCTATACTTGTGTGTGTGCGCATCACATAGTAATGCTAACCTAATAAACCGGAAAAAGAGCATATAATGTACATATGATTCATATCATGATTAGTAGAGGCCGATCTTTGATCGGGCGAGCGGGGGTGCTCAAATTCATTAATGACCTTCCCCTCTTGTACCTAAGTTTCTGAGCCGAGACAATCTTGGTGATGATGGACACGTGGCCTTTGGCACGAGTCATGGGTTTCCTAAATTTTCCCAAAACAAAAAATATTTAGGTGGTGACTCTATATCTGGCAAAGCAGTCTATTTTTGGCATTTTGATTCAAAATCAATTTTCCAAAAGATTTGCCGGAGTCGGACTCTTTGGTGTTTATTAATTTGGCATTGCACTTGTGAGATTAGATTTAGAACCGCGGGAGTCCGATACTGTAGGGCTTATTTTGACTTCCGAAAGGGGGCACGAAAAAGTCGAATTATAGTTTCCGGCGACTCTGCTGGGGAAAGTAGAGAACTTGACTTGAAAGTCATAAAACGTGCCTCATTTCTTGGTCGTCGTCCCCCTTGATTGTGTATGATAGGGTGGAGGCCTTTCGAGTCTTATGTGTGCATTCATTGAGTTTTGCGCAAGCTTGATCCTTTGGCCACCATGCATTGAAAATGCTTGGTTGTTAGCTCGAGAGTCAAGTGCCATACTCCTTTGAGCTTGAGATATGATAAGGAGTGTGGAAGTGCATACATTTTCTTGCAAATACACTGTCTTGCCTCTGTCTATGCTCTGTTGCAGCAACAGGAGGAATTTCAGCCCTCAAGGTGTTCTTGAGGTCAGAAAGAAGCAATTTGGAAATCGGTGTAATTTTCAAAGATTCAAAAGAGTGCAAACAGAGGCGTCTTGAGGCAAGGCGATGGATTTCCGGGAGGACGCAACCGAGCATACATATCCCCCTCGCCCGCGAGGCCATTTATCGCTTTTGCTAGCTAGTTGTAGTTGATTAACTGTGTTGTAATTAATTTAGCTTAGTACTTTGTAATATTCTAATTAGCTTAGATTAGCTAGTTATTCAATTTGGTTTGTAATAATTAATTAGCTAGAATAGTTAGTTAATTAGTTGGTTGTAATAGTTAGCTTAATTAGCGTAGCTAGTTTACTTTCATTTTATTCGAACCCTCCGTCGAGAGGGCAAATGTTGTAATAAGTGTGCGTGTGTGTGTGAATGTCTTCCAACCCCACGTCTTTCTCTCTTTTACTTAACTGCTTTTGATGGTTAGTTTTAGGGCATATTTCAATTAGCATCCCTATACTTGCATGCGTGCATCATTCATTTGTCTTGCATGCACCGGGCTCAGCGCATCATTCAAACTGCATTGTATTTCAATACATTTACTTGAATACGTGTTTAACAGCATGTTATCAAATGTTGCATTCATATGCCATCTTAGCTAGCCGAGCCTATTTTAGTTGCATTTTGCATGTGTTGCATTAGGCATCTTGTATAATTAGGATCATGTATTGATTTCTAATTGGTTTCTGTTTTGGCTCGGAGTACACTGTAAGTGTTTATATTTTAGCATCCTTACATGTGTGTAAGTGACTGCCATGATAGCATGCTTGCCATGAGGCTATTTGCTTAAGTGATTAACTACATGAATGCCTGTGGATGAAGGCTTCGTTGCCTGAATTGGGACAAATCGATGATTGCGAGTTTTAAGCCCACTTTGCAAAGTGGTAAAATCATGCTTTAAGCCCACTTGAGGGTGGCAAATTCAAACCATTTTTTTGAAAACAATCATTGAAATGTTTTGTTCCAATTCAGGCGATCTAGTCTATACTTGTATGCTGTGCGCATCACATAGTAATATAGCTAATTACCGGAATAAGGACACATGTGTTTTCAAAACAACATATCATGTTTAGTAGAGGCCAATCCTTTAATCGGGCGAGCGGGGGTGCTCATTTCATGACCTTCCCCCCTCGTACCCAAGTTCCTGAGCCAAGGCAACTTTGGTGATGACGGACACGTGGCCTTAGGCATGAGTCAGGGTTTCCTAAATTTCCCCAAAAAAACAAAATATTTAGGTGGCAACTCTGAAATCTGGTAAAGCAATCCATGTTTGGCGCTTTTTGATTCAAAATTGATTTTTCAAAACCAATTGCCGGATTTGGACTCTTTGGTGATTTATCAGTCTTACATTGCACTTTGTGAGATAAGATTCAGAACTGTGACAGGAATCCGAACTATAGGACCAATTCGAGCTCTCCGAAAGGGGGCACGGAAAAGTCAAGCTACAGGAAGCATACATTCAACACTTAGAAGAAAAGAAGACATGCATTTAAAAAGGAACTTGTTCAAACTATAAAGAAGGGGGGCACATCGGCCAAATTGAAACTAACATTGTTTAAAAAGAATACAAATTATTGAAAAAAGAAAAGATTACAACTAGAAGAAAATATCCTAAGCATTAGGGATGATCTCGGATTGCTCATGTAACAACCCTGACCCATGATTAATGTTAATCCATGCTTTAATATACCTAATAAGTTCTTTATATCAAAACCCGAATTAAATTGCATGTGTGTTGCCTTATTTGTGTTGCCTTATCTGTTTAACATAGAATGATCTGTTCACGTTTCCGATCTGTTCTACAAATTGAAGGCCTTATCGGCATCCGATTCAGAAATTGACTTGATTTATGTGTTAATTAAAAATTTTAGAATTTTATGGTAGGTTTAATTGAAATTCCATTTGGAACAAATAATTAGACTAATTTAATGCGAGATGATTGCCTTTAACCTCAATTGAACATGTGTCCGTAGATGGGCTATATACTTGATCCCATTAGGTCATTTTTATATCACCAACTCATGCTCCTGAGACACACAAACGTGAGAGAGAAGTGAGAGACTAAGAAAGGGTTTAGGATCAAGTAAGAAAGGGGAAGCTTGCAAGAAATTGTTGAGAGATTGAAGAAGATTTGAGAGTTACAACTTCAACACTTGTGAACTCAAGCCTCTAGGTAAGAATTTTATCCTTAAGCCTTGAAATGTAGACTATAATGCATGAACACAAGAGAATTATGTTGATTAATGCAAGAATTGAGTTAGAAGTGAATTTATTGAGCCATACCATACATGCATGCATATTTTCTCATATTTTGAGTTTAATTTCCAAAAAATTTCCTCATGCATGTCTTGAATTCACCTTAATTTTGGGAAATCATCAAGTTTCATATTGTTTTGTAGCATTTTATCATGTTTTGAGAAGCTTAAGTTCAAAGAAATTCAAGCATGTCATGTTCATGGAACATTCATAAATTTAAGTTGAATTTTTGCACAATTGGCAAGCTATTGGGGCATGATTTCTTGAAATGATCCTTAATGCATGATGTTTTATGAGTTTCTAAGTGTTTCCTCAAGTTTTGTCCCAGAAAAATCGAGCTTTGATGCGTTAAGATTGAGTTTTGGACCTTGGAAGCAAATCTGGAAATTCCAGAATTTGCACCCTCCGCTCGAGTGAAGTATTGTACGCTCGAGCGACCACCTTTGTTTTTGTACCTCCGCTTAAGCGATCAGAAGTTTGCTTAAGTATGAAATGCATGCTCCCAGAAGTTCATGTGTTTTTGCAGATCACTTGAGCGACAAAAGACACGCTCGAGCGAAGGTTTGAGTCTTACACTCGAGCGAGGATCGAGCGTCCATCAAGCGTGAAAATCAAGCAACCAGTACTTTTTCAAAGTTTGCAAACCGCTCGAGCGAAGGGAGTTGTGCTCGAGCAAACCCTTACATTTTGCATGTTTACTCAAGCGGGGAAAGCCACACTCAAGCGTGGACCCTATTTTCAGCAAGTTTTGAAAAATGCTTTCAAGTACATTTTTGCATCATCATTCCATCCTAGGCATTCCTAGGTCAAGATTAAAACACTATAATGAGGATAAAGGCTAGAAACACACTAAGAACAAATGAAATAAGTTATGAACAATTTGAGTGTGTGTTTCAATGTATGTATCTGTCATGTTATGTAGATCACGTGCCTCAAGTTAAGTGTCTGCTCGTCTATTTAGAGCCACCGGTTATCTGTGAGTAATAACTTTGTAAAGCTATGTTCAATTATAAATATTTTCTGAATGATATAAGATGATCTGTTTCTGAAATATTATTTTCTGTATGAATGAATGGTTGTCCAATGTTTCTGAAATGTATTTGTGGCATTCTTAGCTTCAAATGACATCTGTTATCTATTCTGTTATGTCCTAATTATGGGTCAACTGTACGTCTCATGAGCCAACTGTACCGTCTCCATGCACATGAGTCAACTGTGCCCCTTTATGGCCATCCATTATGGGTCAATTGTTTCTGCTAGTGCTAATGAATGTACCATGTATGATTAACTGCAAGTTCCAATTATGAATACGACTCTGAATCTGTATCAGTTATGTATTATCATTTCTGAACATGATTATGAATTCATTTCTGATAACTATTGAATTTTGTTTTCTGTAACTTTTATGGGCAACTTTCATTAAAACCCCTTTACTCTGTCATTATTCACTGGGCTCCAGCTCACTATTTATATTATGTATGTAGATGAGCAGGCACGTGACCAGGCCCAGAGTTGATGGCCTAAGATTCTGTTTTGTCAGCCAACTACCATGCCTCCCGAGGAGGTTCCTTTTGAGAGGATCATGTCAAGGCTTTAGTTGAGTTTGTTTTGCATATCTGCACTTGGGCTAAGTTCCCTTCGACTCTATCTGTGTAATTGGGTGACGTAAGACTAATGTATTTTCGACGTTACATCTATATATATATAAGTTTGTTTTGAAAATTTCTGTCCCATGTATGTCTGGACAACTCTATGGACTATGTAAATTTTATATACTTACTTCAACAGCCCCTATTATATGTTATTCTATTTAGAGGCCTTTGGTGATCTAATGATTACTGGCCGGTTACGATGCTAAACCCATAGGGGCGGGTTCGGGTCGTGATAGCTCAACCTCGACCATTGGCGGTGTGTCGACCTCGATTGGCAGTGTTGCTTCCCTTTTAGCCACAATCTCAGCGTCTATCTCCAGCAAGGTATGATCCAAACTCTTCTCAGCCGCCTGGACATCGACCTCAGACGATGTCTTTTTTGGAGAAGAGCTGTTGAGAACTTCATCTTCCTCCTCATCTTGAGTTAAGTCCAAGACTTAATCATTCAGAGTTGGGGACTTGGCCCCAACAGTAGCAACATCTTCAGACTTATTGGCCTCAGCATTTTCTTCTGTCTCGGCCTCATAGTGGCTTGGAGTAGAAGGGAATGATAAAACTAGTCGGCTAGCATCATAGAGAGGCGAATCCTCGAGAACAGCCAACTTCTTTAACACAGTTATCCAGCCAAGAGTGTAACCCTTGTTACATACCTGGTTGACTTGTTTCTTGTAGGCATCACAGACGTCGGCTGCTTCCTTGGCATAGGCCTTCTCATCGGCCGCTTTGATTTCGACCGCCTTTGTGGCAAGTGCTGCTTGAAGCTCAGTCTAGGCCTGGGCCTCTTTCTTCTTAGCCTCTTTTGCCTCGGCTTAAGCAACCTCGACAATGTTTTTAGAGGCCTCAGCACAGTTTTTGGCTTTTTTCATGGCTGATTGAGCAGCCTTTGCCTGATCCAGAACACCTTGGATACGAGCCTCGGCCTTGTTTAATGAAAGAAGGAGCTTAGCTACCTCCTTTGTTTTATCGGTCAACTCCTTCTTGAATGCCTCGGTCTTTACCGCAAAGGAGTGACCTTGCTGGATGGCCTGCAAGAAGAAATTAGAAATTTTGGTTAAAGTGCAAGCAAAAACTCAAAATTGAAATTGAACGACAAGAAGCAAAGTACATAAAGCTTACCAAAACATAGTGCTACATCATCAAAGCATAGTTCTCATACTCTATTAACTTGGCCATACGATTGATTTCGGCCGGTAGAAGGACGACAGTAGAAAGGGCAGCACCAATTTCCACAGAGTCAAGCACACTGTATCCGGCTAGAAAAGGTCAGTTTTCAACCATGACTGCCGAGGTCCAGGGCTCATTGGGGCGGAGTAGCACCATCAGACCTCGACTTCTTTAATTGTTGTTAGTCAGATGCTTCAAACTCAGTAGGCCTCTTCTCGGTCGCAGAAGCAGTCTTCTTGATTTCGGCCAATTTGGAAATTGGCATTGTGTCCTCGGACTCGACTTCGGTGATGGTGACTTTGGCCTTAGCCCTTTTCACCCTTTTGACTTTGGGCTTGGGCTGGGACTGAGAAGGTGAAAAAGAGTGAACTGTTACCATGCCGAGGATGTCGGCAAGAAGGTTGGTGGGAACAATTTTTGCACGACCCATTTCGTCGGAGGTAGCAGCGACGGTGACTCTGGAGCTGAAATAAATTATTGGCAGGGCGATTGGAGGATTTAAGGGGTTAACCTCCGAGAACTTAAGACCTCGGCGTCTTTTACTTCGAGTTCTGCCGACAGGGGTGTTGACAAGAGCTCGGCGTTGGCGCTGGCACTGGGCTGGAGGAATTAATTGGGGGTAGAAGTTGATGGCTGGTCTGCAGGATCAGATGTGGAGGCTTGGTCTGGCCTTGGTGATGAAGTGGCTAGTGGAGTTGTGGCAGAAGGAGAAGTCTTGCTTCGGTGGGAAACGTCGGGAAGGGCAGACTTGTAGGTCGGAATGTAGTTGAGCAGTAGTGGGGCCTTACATTTTTCAATAGGCAAGCCCAGTAGCCTTTTTAGATCTGGACTTGGGAAGAAGGTCTGGCGGAAGTCCTTTGATGGCTGGGGAAGAGTTGCAAAAACAAAGAAGCAAACATTAATGTCAACAGATAAGTTGACGAGTCTTAACTAAGGTAAAGTTATGGATGACTCAGTTCTTACCATCACTCTCCTTAAACACTCCTCTGTGCAGTGGGAAGAGATGAAGATCATCATCTGGTGCAAACTCCCAGTTGCTCGAGACGATCAGATAGTCATCTCCTGCACCCTTGTTTGAATCTGGGAGGTCGATTCTAAGTTTGAAGGCGGTGCATCTAGGTTTCAAATAATATATGTAGCCTTTTTCAGACTAAAGGCCACACATGGTATAACAAAATTGGATGCCGGCTAATGCGATCCTAGCCTTTTCTTGGTGTGCTAGTTTGATTATGCCATTGATAACTCTATATGAGTTTATGGCAAGTTACGTGGGGTTAAGTTTGTAATAGTGAAGGATTTCTCGAAAAAGAGTGTCCAGGGGAAACCGAAGTCCACACTCAATGAATGCAACAACGGGAAAGGGTATGGAGTCTCCATTAGGCATGATAGAGTCCTCCTCCCCAGCTAACCTCAAGTGGACGTCAGTTAGGATAGAGAACTCCCTCTTAAAGTGCTCAAGTTTTTCTGGGGTGTCTACCCTCTACCTAAACATACTCATGGTATCAGCTTAAAAGTGTTTGGTATTGGAGTCAGAAAAAAGGTGATTGGCAAAGGGTTAGAGACCTCGGAAAAAACCTAGAAAGAACTAGGGTGTGGGTTTCTAAAGATCAAGATGGGACTCTGTTTCAGTTTTCCTAAAGAACAGGGTTCTAATTCAGATCCCAAACCTAAGTCTATGCGGAAAGAAGAATCAAATGCAAGAATCTAGAAACAAAGCAAGAAAAGTAGGAAAAAAAGCATGATTCAAAATCAAGAAAGCAACAGAGATTCAAGAATGAGAAAAATTACAGAACACTGAGTGAGTGTGGGCAAGGCAGTGTGCAAGAACCACAAGCAACACGAATACTCTAGAACCCAGGAACAAATTATAGTGCATAAAACAGATTCAAGAGCAAGAAATGATGACCAAAACATGAAGGTAAAAATAGAGTACAGTTAGGAATACAAGACTCGAAGGACAACAAATGCAGTATAAAGAGCATGTGGCAAGTTCAACGCATTAAAAGAACAGTACAAAACTAAAAATGAAAACAAGAAATTAGAGATTTACCGGTTAGGGCCGAGGATAAGGACACCGGTTCGAGGTTTGCTGGAGTTAGACAGTGACTATGAGTAGAGCAGGACGATAGATGCTTCGCCGGAGGCGGTGGACGGAGCAGTTGCAGAAAGCTCGAAGAAGCGACAATGGTGGTTTGGGAGTTTTATTTTAGAGAGAAAGAACTTGAGCAGGGTGAAAACAAGAGAATGAGAAGTGAAGAGACGAAGAAAGAGAAAAGCATTTTTTGTCAAAAATGTGAAAATGCCGCAAAACATAGTTAGCCTTGGGCGACGTGCCTATCAAGCGGCGTGAATAGAATCAACGCGGCCTGACATCGCATGTCTGATACGAACCAATAGGGACAAGGACACATGGAGAGGAATACGGTTGAAAAGACTGTGCTTGACAGCTCATGTGCAGCCAGAGCACTTCAAATTCTTGAAGTAATAAGACAGTAACCTCAGCTAGAGGTGCAATCTCGGCTGAGATACTTAAAGAACATGATCCTTGGTTCTTGATCCTTGATAAAGTGGACAGGTGAGTCCATGTTGCTTGAAGCCGACGAGTCATGACCTCAGTCAAAGGGAATAATGAATTTTGGCCGACATAATATATGAACAAGCGATGTAGGTTCCATCACCTTAGATTGCCAAGGTAATAGAACCTAGGGGGCAATTGTGGGGACATATTTTGTGAATGACAGCACATGGCCAAGGTGACACTGAAGTGTCAGCTGATGTACCACGTGGCCTGTTCATGATGCCGAGGTGATCTCGGCTAGGCCGAGGTTATCTGCGGAGATACCGGAATCCAAGATGAACGGATAAGGGGAAAGAGACCTAGAACAGGGGAGGATCTCAGTCTTGATAAAGATAAAACTCTTAGGGAGTTTATCCCTATCTAGCTAAGAGTCCAAGATGAGCATTGAGCTTAAGCTCACTGAAGTGAGGCTTCTACAGGGATCAGGTCAGTGCTGGCTATAGAAGCAGGACATCCCCATGGGTCTCAGGTATGTGTGAGATACTGTGAGAAGGAAGTTCTTTATTGTGAGTTGAAGTACTATTTGCTATCTGTGAGAGATATTCATTACTGACTTGATCGTTGGAGTGCTCCCGAGTGGACGAGCTACCGCCGAATTCTTATCTTTTTATGACAGGTTGTTCAAGCTTAATCTATTCTGCCGGTGCTCTCCAGCTGAATTCCCCGTTTGGTTGTGTGGTCAGAAATCAACACTCACACAAAACTAAAGTTATACTAAATAATTAAAAAAAAAAAATAGTTCTAGCAGCACAAAAAAGAAAAGAGAAAATTGAAACGATATGAATTTTAGTTTTATTTTATGTATAAGAGGGTAAGATTGTATGCATAGTGTATAGTAAGTAAATCGCTTAAGTTATATACGATCTGGTTCAATTTTAATCTGGAACCATGAATTTAAATCTAAAAATAATCCACGAAGATCTGTTCTCTAATTTTCCAAACAAGAATCGAACCACGGATTAAAAAAATCAAATCAAGCCTATCAGATTGGACTAGACCAGTTCGGTTTGTGAATTTTTCAAATTCTTTACTCACTCCTACTTGTAACCACACCTTAGAATGTGGTGAAGGAAATGTCAAGAGTTTTAATTGATGGAGTAATGACAACCCTTTAATTGTAATGTAACATTACTAACAAACTAACCTTCTATAATATTAAAACAAAAAAAGAACAAAGGATAAAAGATTTTTGCACTTTACGGACAACATGGGAGAGGTGGTTTGAATCATTAAGCTAACTAACTCATCATCTAAGATTCATTAAAAAAATTAAATAATTAAATAATTTTTTATTATCAAAAGCGTCAATTTTACAAGGGTTTAGTAATTACAAGGGTTTAGTAAAATCAAGCACACTATAATGATTTATCTAAGAGTTTGTTTGGGAATTTACGTTTTTTAAGTGATTTTTTTAATTTTTTTATCAAAATACGTGCAAAAGAATAGAAAGAGAATGAGGCCAAGTTTGGCTATCCTAAATAAGTACACACTTTTTATCTTTTTATCTTTTTTCATCACATCATCTCTCTACTTTTCTGCACATCTTTTCGTAAAAAGACAAAAAATACACTTATTTAGGTCATCCCAAACAAATTAACTTTTTACAGTGATTTTTTTAACTTTTTCATTAAACCGCTAACTTCCCAAACAATTCCCAAGTGTTGAAAAATTTTCAAGCACCATTAGATGTCGAGTTAATTTTACGGCGTGGAAAGCTATAAGTTCATTATATACCTGAGATGCATTTCATATTTTATGTCAGTTTTTTTTTTTAATTATTATTATTTTAACTTTAACATAGAGCCATATTGAAAAAATTAATTAGGATAATTAGTTGTTGCCTTTGTTTGGCTATTTAAATAAAGTATTTATTTATTTACTTATTTGGGTATATTAGAGCTTTGTTTGGAAAGTTGACTATTTTAGTTCGTTATTCGGCTTTTTGAATATTTTAATCTGGCTAAAATAGTTATATTTGAAAATTTTGTTGATTTTTTATTTTTTATTTTTATAATTAATTTGATAATTATAAAAAAAATTAAATAATTATAAATTAAATACGATATTTTATCTTATTAATTATTTTAAATAAATTATTTTAATTCAACCATCTTTTCAGATAAAGTGACACCGAACATTCATCTTTAAGAGGAAGCTATATGTCAACAGGTCACACCGAACATTAAGCAAATTTGACAAAATGGCCGTTGCATCTAACTTGTACATCGAGCTGGTCAAAAGCAGTCCCCAAATTTCATCGGCTTTGTAGCTACATATCAACTGAATAAATAAATAAATGTTTGAGACCTTCTACAAGACTCACCATTGTAAGTTACAATAAATTTTTAACGAAAAATAATATATAAATTCAGTGGTGTTTTAGAAAGTTGATAAAAAATTCACTTTTTTACTTTTTTAACGACTTTTTTGTATAAAAAAAGTTGGGTTTTTTTATAAATTTAATGATGTGTAAATAATATGATTGGTTGATAATTAAAGAAGGGACTTTTCTTAAGTGTGCAATTGCACACCATGTGCCACTTACACACAAAGTGTAAGGTGTAAGTATAAGTGTAAGGTGTAAGGTGTAAGTGGGTTGCATATGGTGTGCAACCTCAAAAAAGGTGTAAGTGTAAGGTTTAATTTTTCACAAAAGGTATGTGTAAGGTGTAAGTGTAAGGTGTAAGTTGCAAGGTGTAAGTTGCACACCATAACCAAACCCTTAAAGAAGATGTGAGAAAAAATATTACTTTTAATATTTTAATTGAGTGTCACATTACTGACTTAAAAATTGAGTATAATTATTTTATCTTGAATAGCAATGTTCGTTTTTAATTTGTTATAAATTCGTTTATCATATTATTATGAATTACTACTTGATAAAATTACACGATCGTGTTTTTTTTTTAATTTAAATTTTTAATCTTGATCAAATTTCATGACTATGTTAATAAAATAGATTCAAATTTCACCTTGTTAGATCTATTTTCTTAGACATCTGAGGGAAAAGAAAAAAGAAGAGATTTGAAATCCTACTTTGCTGGATGAGACCAATCATAAATAAACAAAATAAAAAATGTGCGGGACCTAAAAATTAGCTTTGAATTATATGGGTCTACGTAACACATTTTTTAATTAGCCCTTTTATTTTAAAGTTTTGTTTGGATACTCTTTTAAGATAGAGCAATGCTACGTACTTAGAATTTAAACTTACTTTGAATGGTTTGAATTTCATTTTGCCGATCGTCCGGCCGGTTATTCAATCGGTCGTCCGACAAAAAGGTTGATAGCCGCGATCAACAAGGTGAGAATTGTGATAGACAAGTGTTTCACCCAGTCGTCTGAGTGGTCGTCCGGTGAACAAAAATTCAAGTCATTTAAGGCAACTTAATTCGAGTCACCAAAGATTTTCCTTTAAGATATTTTGTTCAAAAGTTCTGTTAGGCTTTGAACACCCTACTAGATGCTATGTTAAATCAATCCGTTCGACTAATATGTTAGGCTATTTTACTCCAGATAATTTAAAAAAACTTTTACCATTAACTTTTACCATTTATTCGAATAATGCTCATCATCTCTAAATATGAAAAACTTTTTGTATGCAGATATGGTATGTGTTATGTAGTACTTTTTATTATTGTGATTGACTTTGACAGTATGATCCACTACATTTATGTTAAATGTTTGGAGAACAATAATAAACATATATATTTGTGATTAGTGAAAGATAATGCCACGTGATACCTTATTAACATACAAAAATACCACGTTGTACCCTTGTTTGGACGGACTGAATAACGGGGGATTGTAATCCATCGGACTATTAGTCCTGAGATACATTGTCCACGGACTATTTGGTTGGACTGGATTTGTATCCTATATTTCTTTAGTCATGGGATTAGATGTCTGGATTGGACTATTTTTAGTGAATCTAATGTTTGTTTGGAATATTATGGAGAAAGATAAATACTCAAATGACTATTTTATCATTTTCAATTATTTACTAAGTAAAAGCAATATTAAACATAACTTTAATATTTTAATTATTTTTAGCTAGATTAAATAAAAATTTATTTTATTTTATTTTTTGCACAATTAAATAAATTTATTTTTAAAAAATTAAATAAATTAAATATCAATAAAAATATATGTTATTTTTTAATTAAAATTTTAAATAAATTTATTTTAAATAATGAAATTAAATAAAATATAAACAAACTTTTAAAATAAAACATCAATAAAATATTTATAAAAAATTATTTTAAAAAATTAAATAAATAAAACAAAAATAAAAATAAAAATTAAATAAAATTATTTTATTTTTAAATTGAGACATTTAAATTTTATTGAATTTTACTAAATATAATATATAATTAAATACCAAAGGCAAAAATATAATTTTATTAGCTAATCTCATAGGATAAGTTATCTCGTGGTTTCTATCCCACACCCTCCATAGAATAGTATAATCTCATAAATATAGAACTAATAGTCCGAATGAATTATTATTTTAAAACAAAATTTTTAAAACAAATAATGAATTATTAATCCATTCAGATTAATTGTCCATTCTCATGTCCAATCCGTCCAAAACAAACACCCGCTATGGGTGCAAGGCACTATAACACAAAAGTGATGCAATAATTTGAAATTATTTAACATGAAGTTATCACCTCGAAATATGGGTAAGGCACCATCACACAAAAGTAATGCAATCATCTATTCAGCTATTTCACATGAATTTATCCATGCTCTCTATAAAATGTACCCCTTGGGATGTGTTTGATTGGACGAACTAGATAAAAATGATTAAAATTTATCGAACTTAAGTTCTGAGACTGTGAATCCTCTGAACTATTTAGTTGGATTGAATATGTATCCTGTATTTATTTTTTCATGAGATTAGATGTCTGAAAAGAACTATTTTTAGTGAATCCAACGTTTGGTTAGACGGACTGGATACGATAAATGAACAAAAGACTATTTTACCATTTTTCAATTATTTACTAAGTAATAGCAATATTAAACATATCTTAATATTTTAATTTTTTTTAACTAGATTAAATAAAAATTTATTTTATTTTATTTTTTACACAATTAAATAAATTTATTTTTTAAAATAAAATAAATAAAATATCAATAAAAATATATGTTATTTTTTTAATTAAAATTTTAAATAAATTTGTTTTTAAAAATAATAATAATTAAACAATGAAATTAAATAAAACATCTACTAACATTTAAATAATGAAATTAAATAAAATATAAACAAAATTTTAAAATAAAACATCAATAAAATATTTATAAAAAATTATTTTAAAAAATTAAATTAATAAAACATCAATAAAAAGTTAAATAAAATTATTTTATTTTTAAATTGAGACATTTAAATTTTATTGAATTTTACTAAATATAATACATAATTAAATAGTAGAGGGTCAAAATAGTCATTTTACCACCTAATCCCAATAGTAAATAATTTCCCCAAAATTGTCTCACACCCTCCCCCCGGGATAGTATAATCCTCCATATGGGGGATAAAGAGTCCGGCCGGACTCCATGTCCGGCAGACTAAAAAAAAAAACAAACGATGGACTACTCACTCCTTCAGATAAGCAATCTGAATAGTGAATAGTCCCCCCCTAATCCCCCAATCAAACACACCCCTAAGGTGTTAAGTAGGCAATATAAAACCTTTGGTACAAGCACGAAATTATCTTCTCGTATAATCCTGTTGATCAAGTCCGCGCTCCTTCAAACGTCGTCGCTTTACTCCCTAAAAGCACAAATGTAAGCTAGCCGGCAGGTGTGTGCCGGATACCTCTCCGATGCCTAAGTCACAAAATAGACAAATAGACAAAAACTCTGTGTATTCGGGAATCAAAGTTGTGTTACCTGTACATAGGTTATGTTGTGAGCTTTTATAGGTTCCGCATGGCATAATCCTAGTAGGACTCTTATTCCTCCATGTAGAGTCCTCCTAGGAATTACACTCCTGAAAGATAATGCTTATCCTTCAACACCCCCCTTACTGCTTAAACCAAGTGAGATAGTTCTAGCTTGGTAGTATGACCAAACGACCGAGCTAGTATTGCCATGCTTAAGTGGTAGGTTTGACCGAGCTCTGCCTAGCTCAGATCTTCCCTTCACTACTTGTACCTCGGTTTGGCATACTCCAACCGAGCTACTTACTTAAGACTGATCCAACTATGCCTAATGGTGACCTTAGCTCAACGCTACTATGCGTGATGCTTAGCTTGGTCCAGCTTCACCTGGGTCCAACTCGTTAGCTCTAAGACCGAGCTACGTCAACCCTTACCCCGGCCCATTTGTGCGGCCCAACTTACAAAGAAGGCCATTCCTTAGCTCAGCCCAATTTGTTCATAAATTACCCTCTCAATTGCCCCTTAATTCCATCTGCGCCGCATGACTTGGGATTGCTCTTCTCTAGCCAAGCTAAAGCTGTCAAGCCAACCGAGGTCACTTCCTACCGGGTTGCTGACTAGTCCGGCTCATAACGTCCTTTCAGTCTGTACATCTGAATCGTTTCCTATTCGTGTGGACACGTGGCAGGCTCCCATTGGTCAAGTACAACTGTCTGCGCCGCCCTCGTACTCCGAAAAATTTGAACAATCCCGCCTTTTTCACACGTTTTATACAAAAACCCTACATTTTCAAATCAAAATACTCCTGCTCATCTTCTCTCTGTTGGCCCTCTGAGTTTCTTCTCACTTGTTCACTGCATCTGTAGAGCTTTGCATTCTTGGCCAACACCCTTGCTATTCCAATCTCTAATCTTCCATTTTGAAGTGGTAAGTAACTCAATCTCTGCCCTTTGTTTTATTTTTGCGAATGCATATAGTATAGATGCATATACTCATATACTCTACAAAACATACTCTGTAGCTTTGATGAAATGGGTAAGAACAGTTAGTACCCAAAAACCAAACCCCCAAATCACAGGTTCATGCCTAAGAACACACCCTCTGGATTCAAAAAGCATGAAGTTTGAATCTAGAATCGTGGTGTGACCGGGCTAAAAACCTGTTTGGGCAACTCTAGGCTTAGGTACAACTAAAATAGGGAACCCTTTAGGTATGCACCCAACCAACTAGATTACTTCCCCAATAACCGAACTAAAACTCCACGCCACACCTTAGTTTCAACCGGTCTAAGAACATTCTGTTTTATTTAGCCGAGCTAGAATCCTTTACTTCAACTGGACTAGGAACGGATAGTATCCCACGTAGCCGAGCTAGGCTTACACTCATTTTGCCTTTGTACTTAGACGGTCCAACGATCTGTGCTTAACACTTCTCATTTCCACTTTGCAGACTCTGACTACGTTGGCCAGGCACTCCTCTGCACACCCAACTGAGATACTCAGCGTCATCTCACCACCGAGCCAGTACTCCAGCTAAATTATACATAATTTAAGACCACATGGGTAAATATAGGTTTTTAGTAAACTCTCCAGGGGCTATGGCCAAGTTCCGAAAGGACTACAACATCCCTGATGATGTTCATCTTAGTTTAGCCGAACTAGACACCACTCCCTAGGGAAAACCGGGCTTCGTTCCCTTCACCCTCCTTTCTATTGTAGAAACTGGACTCCGATTCCCTGTACAGCCTCTTCTTTGTGAATTCCTCAGACAAACCAGACTTTGCCCTACCCAGCTTTACAAAAATTTGTACAGAATAATAAATGGCATCGCCGAGCTAAACCGCCGGCTTGGCCTTAACCTCGATTTAGCTGAGCTATTTCACCAATATTCACTTGGCCAAAACGAAGATGGTTGGGTATACTATTTAAGAATAAGAAGACGCCGAGAGAAGATAATAAAAAACACCCCGGACAAAGATGTAAATGATGATGATTTTTTCTGGGTCTCAGGCAACTTCGAAGACCAAGAAGCCCTAATACCAGGAGACCGGATTAACTGGAATAAAGGAGTCGCCGGTATAAATACCTCGGCTCAGTTTTGTGCTTTCTTTACTTCGTTGGTCTCATTTTCAACCGTACTAACCGTTGTCTTTTTCCTTTATGCAGACTTGAACCATCTAAAGACCCAGTATAGTTACCCTAATCTTGACGCACTCCGTGCCGCACTAAGATATCCCAATCGAGGTTGGGCCGAGCTCCTTAACTTTGAGCCGATATATAGATACAGTAGCAGGAAGAAGACCAAGGTAACAGATTTCCTTCTAGAGCCATCACCAAAACCCGATCCAACCTTTCCACAAATCAACATCATTCCATTAACAGAAGAGCAAGAAATGGCCAAGAAGAGAGCAGTAAGGGCCCTCATCATCGAAACAAATCCGGCCGAGGTACCGCAAGCTGGCCAAACACAAGAGGTCGTGGTAGCCCTTCCAACCGCTCAGTCTTCAACATCTTAGCCAAGCAAGCGTGCTCGGACTTCCACAACCGAGCCACGCCTTGTTGACGAGGTTGAAACCGTGCTTCCCCAAACCACACCATCAAGCCCACAACCTGAGCGCTCTGACCGAGCTAGCTTCTCTGAGTGGGTACCCAAGATCACCTACAAGAATCGCGCCATTACTAGCACTGATTCGGTGGTCGTAGAGAAAGACCATTCGCTGGCTTTTAACCTCGCCAAGAGCGTATGCCTACCAGCTGATGTGGAACATCACGACCACCTCACCGAGCTGAAGGCCATTCGCTCGGCAACAAAATCGATGGTGCTAGTAAGTTCTCTCTTTGCTTGTCTTTCTTGTCTTTCTATTTTGTACATCTGTTTGCTCGGTTTTACTAAAAGTTTCTTTCCGCCCTTTTGCAGGCCATATAGAAAAACCACATTGCTCACAAGCGTGTGTTGGAACTGCGCAAGATAACAAGGCAGGCTATGGTAGAGACCAATGCTAAATCAGCCGAGCTAGAAGAGTCCAAGAAGAAAATGGCCGAGCTACATACCGAGATGGCCCGCCTGACCGGTCTTGTCAGCTCGGCTGAAGCAGATAAGCAAAAGGCTGCGGTCGAGTTGAAAGACAAATATCTGCGCGAGCTGGCCAAGCTCGAGAGAAAAAAGAATGCTGAGATCACCCGATTGGAGAAGAGCATGGAAGACGCTGAAGACCGAGGTTACAAGGAGGGGGAGACCACTTATATCCAACAATACGAAGCTGCCAAAGATATATTCTTCAAATGTGGATGGAAGGCGGCGGTGGCCAAGCTCGGTCATGGCCAAAAGACCGAGGTCTTCCAAAACCCTCATCCATATTTCATACCGAGCTACATGGTGGAGTATGCTACTGCCATTCAGTAAAAATTTCTTCAATAAGGGGACGACGACGAGGATCCTGCTCCTGAAGACAACGCCCAGCGCAGTCGCCAGTCTATCTCTCCCACTCCAGTGGTCTCCATCCCACCTTCACCTATTGCGACTATTGTGGTGCCTTCGACCGAGCTTAACCAAGGTGTGCTTGCCACAACCGAGCTACCTCTGGGTGAAGACCGGGTTGATTTGGACGCCGACTTGGAAGACCTTTTCCCCTGATTTTTGTTTTCCTTGTTTAACAAAAGAGTTTGTAACCGGGCTGAGGCCTCATCTTTTGTACTTCTGATTTGGATTTTGAATGAAAATCTTTTTCTTTCTGTTCGGTCTGTTCCATACCTGTACTTATTTTTCACTGTAATTTGTATTCAGTGTAACATTTTCTGCCCGAAATACCTATCTTGGTCCTAACCTTGTGATCTATTTGGTCATACCTGCCATCCTCTTCAGCCTAGGTTTTTATCTCGGCTGAAGAGTACTAGAAGTTGGTTATTCCAGCCAATCACTCTTCAGCCTAGATCCTTATCTCGGCTGAAGAGTACTAAAAGTTGGTTATTCTAGCCAACCACTCTTTAGCCTAGATCCTTGTCTCAGCTGAAGAGTACTAAAAGTTGGTTATTCCAGCCAACCACTCTTTAGCCTAGATCCTTATCTCGGCTGAAGAGTACTAAGTGTTGGTTTTTCCAGCCAACCACTTCAGCCTTGATCCTTATCTCGGCTGAAGAGAGCTCAAAGTTGGTTATTCCTGCCAACTTAGAGCTAAGTGTTTGGTTATTCCTGCCAAACTTCTTCAGCCTAGATCATGATCTTGGCTGGAGAGAGCTCAAAGTTGGTTATTCCTGCCAACTTAGAGCCAGAGTGTTGGTTATTCCTGCCAACCTTCTTCAGCCTTGATCCTGATCTTGGCTGAAGGAAGCTTAAAGTTGGTTATTCCTGCCAACTTAGAGCCAGAGTGTTGGTTATTCCTGCCAACCTTCTTCGGCCTTGATCCTGATCTTGGCTAAAGAAAGCTCAAAGTTGGTTATTCCTACCAACTTAGAGCCAAAGTGTTGGTTATTCCTGCCAACCTTCTTCAGCCTAGATCCTAATCTTGGCTGAAAAGAGCTCAAAGTTGGTTATTCCTGCCAACTTAGAGCTAGAGTGTTGGTTATTCTTGCCAACCTTCTTCAGCCTTGATCCTGATCTTGGCTGAAGAAAGCTCAAAGTTGGTTATTCCTACCAACTTAGAGCCAAAGTTTTTGGTTATTTATGCCACTCTACTATCATTGCCCTTAGCTCACTAAGACTATTTTTACAGAAGAAAACAATTTATGCTGAAAAGGAAACTACTTGTTTTATTGAAAAAAGAAAAACTACAAGTATGTTAAAGAAAGGCTAAAAATAAAATAGCTTGAGATTGCCAGTGTTCCATGGCCTGAGAATGGCCTTGTTGTCTCTATCTTCCAAGTGGTATGCCCATTTTCCTGATAATCCAACCACTTTGTAAAGTCCTTCCCAATTAGGTCCTAACTTGCCATCTCCGTGTACCAGGGTGTTTCCCATTACTTTGCGCAGCACCCAGTCTCCAATCTTGAATTGCCTCGGATGTACTGTCTTGTTATATTTTTTGAATAACTCTTGTTAGTATGAGGCGATGTGAACCAGTGCTCTTTCTCTTCTTTCTTCTGCAAGGTCAAGCTCCTATGCTATGGCTTCTCTATTTAAGTTTGAATCAAAATTTTCACTTCGAATAGTGGGGAGGCCAACTTCCAGTGGGATTATTGCTTCCATGCCATAGGCCAAGGAAAAAGGGCGTTTCTCTAATAGACCGCCAAGGTGTGGTACGGTAAGCCCATAAAACATGAGGGAGCTCCTCAGCCCACTTGCCTTTTGCTTTCTCCAGCCTTTTCTTCAATCCATCTAAGACGACTTTGTTTGATGCTTCTGCCTGGCCATTTGCTTAGGGGTATGCTGATGTAGAATTGTAGAATTCTATCTTGTACTCCTCACAAAAGCCTCTAAAAATTTTACCATCGAACTGAGTGCCGTTGTCTAATATTAAAGCCTTAGGTATGTGTAACATGCCCGGGGGGTACCCGCGCGCCGTTAAACAGTTCAGACTCCCGAAATCTCTTTGATCTCAAGTCTCACGAGTGCAATGTGAAACATAGATGAGAGTCCAGTTTTGGCAACTTTTATTAAAAATCCATTTTTATTGCAATTTTGTCAAAAATGGACTGCGTCATCAGATCTCAGAGTCGCCACCTAATATTTTGGGAAATTAGGAAACCCATGACTCGGTGCCAAGGCCACTGTTCGTCGTAACCAAAGATGCTTGGCTCGGAATCTTAGGTATGAGAGGGGAAGGTCAATAATGAGCACCCCCCGCTCACCCGATCAAAAGATCGGCCTCTACTAAACCATGATATGACATTTTTATTTTCTTTATATGTTCATGTTCTGATTATTGAATAAATCCTAAAATTTACTATGTGAAGCATACAAGTATAGACTAGTTTGCTCAAATTGGAACAATTCAATTTCATGTATGTTTGTCGAAAAGGGGTTTGAATTTGCCACTTGACAAAGTGGGCTTAAAGTTTGTGAATTTGCCACTGCAAAGTGGGCTTAAAATGTACATTTATTGAATTATTCCAATTCAAACAACAAGCCTTCATCCACAGGCATTCAAACAGTTTATCACTTAAGCAAATAGCCACGTGGTAAGATGCCAAACATAATAAGAAAATCACACACAAATGAGATGCTAAAGCATAAAAACTCACAGATTGATCGACGTCCCTCGAACAACTACAAAACAAAGTTAGTAAAATATGCATGATCTTATATACAGAATCCTAATGCAATTCACTCATGAGATGCACTAAAGATTCGGCTTCTAAAATATGGCATGTGAATTATCTCAATAACATGAGGTAGCACATAGAATCACATAAGAATTGATTAAATCCACACATGTAAATATAGCCGAATCTTAATGCATGAGACATAAATGTAAAGCATGGATATGCATGACATGTCAGATATATACATATGTACAGTTAGGGAAAGCAATTAAAGAATGGGATAGAAAGAAGCAGGGTGGGAGAATTATTACAATACTTGAATTATTACAAATCCGAATGAGGGAGAGAAGAAAGAAAAATAAAATAAAATAAAATCTCACAAACACTCAAAATAAAAATAAAATAAAAAACTTTATCACTGGCACATTCCACTCCTTTTCGCATGTCCCGAGTTCCGCAACACCACATGATTCACATTTTCCAAATTCAAGCGGCAAACCAAGGAACGAATTTGAAATCTGACTAGCATAGCTTATAGGGAAATCACTATTGGATGATGTGCAAATTTCCTGAGAGTGTAGAGAGAGAAGAGAGAGTTGGGTTGTGTGGTGGTGCTGGGTCTCTAGAGAGAGAGAGTGCCGTGTGCATGGGTGTGTGGGTTTGGTGTTTCCTATATGTGTGTGCATGTGAATTAGTGAATAGCCGTGTGCATGGGTGTGTGGTTTTGGTGTGTGTTTGGTGTTTCAGTGAGAGAAAGAGAGAGTTGGTATGTGTGTGTATTGAATGGGTGTCTCACGAGTGTGTCCTCTCTCTCACTAAACCGTGCATGTGTAATGCATGAGTGTGCCGTGTGAGTGTGTGTGCTGGGTCCTCTATCTATGGATGCAGGTGTGTGTTTCTGGGGGTGACTGTGAGCTGGTGTGACCATGTGTTAGAGGGTGGCCACGGTGGTGATGGTGTTGTGTGTGTTTCAGAGAGAAGAGGATGAGATCGTGTGTGTTTCAGAGAGAAGAGGTGAGATCGTGTGTGTTGCTGCTGTGTTATGCCGGATGTGTTGATGGTAGTGTGTGTTGGTGCATATCAGCTATGGTGAAGATGGCAGTGTGTGTGGTGAAGATGGGTGTGCTGCTGGGTGTGTCAATGGTGTCTATGATGTGGGTGTGGTGCCATGTGTGTGTCTATGTGAAGCTGCCGAGTGTGTTGATGGTGATGCTCCCCTCCTCCTCCCTCCAAGCCGAGAGAGAAGAAGGAGATCAGTGCCTGTGTTGTGTCTCTGTTTTTCCCTCCTCAAAACCGTATCTCTCAGTCCCTAGTGTATGGCCTGCTGCCGTGTGTGCATGTCTCTCCCACCGAGTCAGTGAGGGGTCTGGTCTCCCCCGTGGGTGTGTGTTTCACCACCCTTCCCCTCTCTCTCTACCCATGTGTCTGTGTTTTAGCTCCGATCCCCCCCCTTCTCATGTGTGTATGCCTTTTGTGTGTTTACATTCGAGAGGGAGAGAGATGAGATGTAGTGCTGTCTGCCTGTGTTGTTTTTTTTTTAAACAAACATATCATCCCTTGCCTTGAAGACCCCCCCCGGCCAATTTTGTATCATTATATTCTCCACTCCAGCACAATTCATGATTCCACCACCACCATTTCTTTCTTTCTGTAAAGCCACCGCCCCATTTCTTTTCTTCATTTTTTTATGTTATCATCATCCCACCCACCACACAAACATTCTGATCATATCTCCCCTCTTTTTTTCATTTTCTATTTTTCTATTTTTTTGTTTTTATCATTTTTTTTATTTATAAAATATCACATGCCAATTTATGTAAACACACCTAAAATTTGTACAAACACACAAAATTATATAAAAGTATACAAAATTATAAATTCAAATAAAACTATTTTAATTTGACCAAAATGGGTGAGTTTTGGGATTAAAATTTCAATTTGATTTTTCTGGTGAGAGTAGTCAAAATAAAATGCCCAAGTCTTAGGACGCGTCAAAATGAGGTGTCTACAGTATGCCGAACCGAGTGATGATATTTTTCCTGACAAACTTCTTCACATCTTTCTCTTTTATTGAGGCGAGTGCTTCTACTTCCACCCATTTTGTAAAGTAGTCCGTTGCTGTAAGAAAAAAATTTCTGTTGTCGGGCGTCGTTGGAAGTGGTCCCACTATGTCCAAGCCCCACATTGTGAAGGGCCATAGGCTAGTTAATGGTAGAAGCTCTCTGGCTGGTTGATGTATTTGATGTGCGAACTTCTGACACTTCTCGCACTTCTTGACATACTTCTCTGAATTTGCTTGCATGTAAGGCCACCAATATCCTTGCGAAATTACTCTGTAGGCCAATGATCTTTCCCCTTGGTGGCTTCCGCATACGCCTTCGTGTATCTCGAACAAGAACACCTCGACCTTGCTAAGATGGACACATTTCAAGTAAGGCCCTGTGAAGGATTTTTTGTACAAGGCCATTGATGGGGAGAGCCAAAATCGCTGTGACTTGGCTCTAATCTTGTTGGCTTCTTTCTTCTGTTCAGGTAAGACGCCGTCTTTTAAGAATACTATAATGGAATCCATCCAAGAAGGGCCTAGTTCGGCGCAACATACCTCAGTTACTTCGGCTTCTTCAATGCTTGGTCTTGGTAGGAAGTCGATCAGTAATGGATGTGGGATGGATGTATCTGCTATCGACGCAAAGCCTACTAGTTCGTCTGCTCTGCTGTTTTCTTCCCGGCCGATCTGCTCTATTCATACCACTTCGAATTTCATGATTTCCCTTCTGACTAACTCTTGATACTTTTCCATCCTCTCATCTTTTGCTTCGTAGTCGCCTGAAATCTGGTTTACTACCAGCTGGGAGTCACTGTAAACCATTAACTCGGTGGCCTGCATGAAGAGTGCTGATTTTAGGCCTGCTAAGAGTGCTTCATACTCCGCCTCATTGTTTGATGCTGGGAAGCCAAGGTTGACTGCTTGTTCTACTATTAGGCCATCTGGTGAGATGAGGACTATGCCAAGTCCTGCACCATGCCTATTGGATGCTCCATCCATGAAGAGCTTCTACATCTCTCCAACGAATAGCTTCCAACAAGTGGAGGGGTCGGATGATGTCTTTGGGTCATGAGTGTTGTTTTCTTCCAAGTCCCTGGCTGCTGTTAGGGTTTGCGTTTTATTGTCTGACTGGCCTAAGTCTTCACTTGTCGATGAGTCCTTACTGGGAATGGCATGGTTTATTTCTCCCTCTTGATCTTCAAGCCTGTGTGGTTTGCAATATGGCTGGGTATCCTCAATTAGGGGTTGCGCATTTCCTGCGGCACTTTCCATCCCCATTCCTGTCGTACCAGTCAAGTCAACCAGGCAGATGTGATAACTTCCTGGTGTGAACTCTGCCACGAAGTGTGCTAAAGCTTAGGCTTTTATTGCGGTTCTGGGTTGAAACTTGATATCAAACTGTCCCAATTCCGCTGCCCATTTCAAGATTCGTCCAGAAAAGTTCGCCCTCTCAAACAAGGCTTTTAAGGGAAAAGCAGTTAGGACGATTATGGTGTGGGCATGGAAGTAATGCGACAGCTTCCTTGAGGCCATCATCAAGGCTAAGGCCAGTTTTTCCAATGGTAGATACCTGGTTTTTGTGCCTAGCAAGGTCATGCTAACATAAAAGATGGGCAGGTGTTGGATTCCTTCCGCTCGGACCAACACTGCGCTGACTGCGTGCTGTGAAACTGCTAGGTACAAAAAGAGCTCTTCTCCAGGTATTGGGATTACTAGAAACAGTGGAGAAGACATGTACTCTTTCAGGCTTTCTAGGGCGCGGTCGCATTCTTCATCCTACTCGAACTTGGCCTTTAGTGCTTGGAAGAATGGTCGACATCTGTCTGATGACCGACTTATGAACCGGTTGAGCGCGGCTGCTAGGCCAGTGAGATGCTATACCTCCTTGACTGTGTTGGGCCTCTCCAGGTCCTGGATTGCTTTGATCTAAGAATGGTCCGCTTCAATACCTCGATTGGTCACCAGAAAGCCTAGGAATTTGCCCGATCCTACGCCGATTGCACATTTGGATGCATTTAGGCGCAACTTGTTCTTCTTCAGAATTTGGAACATTTCATCTAGGTCCCTGAGATGGTCATTTACATTCTTTCTTTTGACCACCATGTCGTCGATGTAAGCCTCCATTGTTCTGCCTAACAATGGTTCAAACATCTTGGTGACCATCCGTTGGAATGTTGCCCCTGTATTCTTTAGGCCAAAGGGCATGACCTTGTAACAATACAATCCTCTTGGCGTTGTAAAGGATGTGACCTCCTGGTCTGGTTCATACATAGCGATCTGATGGTAACCTCTGTACTCATCGAGGAAACTAAGTCGATTATGTCCTGCCATCAGGTCTACTAGTTGGTCTATCCGTGGTAGGGGAAAGCTGTCATTTGGGCATGCCTTGTTGACTGTTTGTAGTCCACGCAGACACGCCATTTTCCGTTCTTCTTTGGCACTACTACGGTATTGGAGATCCACTTGGGGCAGTGCACTTCTCTGATAGCTCCTGCTTCCAGCAAGTTTCCCACTTCTTCCGCCACTATCTCGGCATGGTGGAGTGCTGATCTATGAGTGCGCTATATAACTGGTCTGGTAGTTCGGTGGACGTTCAGTTGGTGACAAATAAAGTTTAGGTCAATGCCAGGCATGTCATACGATGTCCAGGCAAACACTTCGATGTTAGAGGTTAAGAATTCCATGACCTCTATTCTCTCAGTGTTGGACAAAAACGAGCTGAGCAAAAAGAACTTTTCTGGGTCTTTTTCATCTATTCTTACCTGTACCAAGTCTTCCACTGCCTTCTGATCAGCTGCTTTGCCGACATCCGCAAATAGTTCATTGCTTTCTAGCTCTTCGACCATCTATACAAACCCTTTTACAGCGCGGCTACCATTTACTGTGACAAAGCATTGTTTTGAAATAATCTGGTCTCTAAAGACCTCTTCAATTACTCCGGCTTCATTAGGGAACCGCAATACTTGATGGTAGGTTGATGCTACCGATCGCATGGCATGCAACCATGTCCTTCCCAAAATTATATTGTAAGTGGAAGGGACTTTCAATACCCAGAATTCCACCAGTTTCGTCATGGTTCTTGCCTTAACTGGGAGGATTATCTTGCCCACTGGCCACTCTGGCATTGAGTTGAATCCGATTAGGGGAGATGTTGCAGGTGCCATGTCTTTGTCCTCCAGTTTCAGTTGTTTGAAGGTTTCGTAATACATTATCTCACATGAGCTTCCTTGGTCAATCAGAATCCGCTTGATGTCAAAATTCTTGATGCGTAGAGTGATAACCAATGCATCATTGTGAGGGCAGTATATCCTTGCTAAATCTTTATCTGAAAAAGATATGACATTTGTGGCCTCTGTTCTCCCCTTTTTGACGGCAGGTTGTGCACTTAATACTTCCCTCAAGTGCTCAGCCTTTTTGATCATTCCCCTGAGCTCACATACCTGCTCAGGTTCGAATACCCCATGTATTACGTTAATTATGCCTTGAGGTGGAGTGTCGACCGGCAACCCGTTTGGGTTGTTGTGGTTCTGGGGGGCTGGTTGTGTCCCTCTTTCTATGTACTGGTCCAGGTGCCCAGTTGCCACTAACTCCTCCAAATGTTGCCTCAACGGCGTGCAATTTTCTGTGCGGTGCCCCTTTTCATCATGGAAGGTGCACCGGGACCTCTTGTCATAGTCCCTTTTGCGCTTCTCCCAACTTAACTGGCCATCAGACGAAAGGTTCGTTGCGTATCTCACTGAGAATTCAGTAGATTGGTTTTTTGAACACTGTGGTAGTGGCAGTGCGAACTCTTAACTTCCTTTTTTTTGGGTCCTCTCTGTTAGCCCGCCTGCCTCGCCCATTCCTGCTTGGTTGTTCTACTGTGTTGACTTTTGCTGAAGTCTTTTTATCTGGTATTACTGTTGTGCCAGATTTCACTTTAGCACGGGCGCCATCCTCCTCCATGCGAATATGTTGGTGCACTCTCTCCATTAAGGCCTCCATCATGAGGGGTGGTGTCATAGTAATTGAGTCCCTTAATTTGTTGCCAACTAGCAAGCCGTGTTTGTATTGCGCAATGGCGAGGTTTGTAGGGCAATCCCTAATCTAGTTAAAGGTTTCCCAGTAGCGACTGTTGTAGGATCTCAATGTCTCCTTGTCGCCCATGTCAATGGAGAGTAACTGATCAATCTCCACTGGTGTCTTAGTGTTCATTCTGAACCTAATCACGAACGCCTCTGCCAATTGTGCCCAGGAGGCGATGCTGCCTTCTGGTAGCCTTTCGAACCAAGTTAGACCTAGGTCGCCAAGGCTGGATGGAAATAGGATACACATTAAAGCCTCGTTTTGCCGGTATACTGCCATAACCTGGCGAAAGTGACTCAAGTGCATGTAAGGGTCTATCTTCCCCTCATAAGTGGGTGAATTTGGGCTGGTGGAAGCCTGAAGGTAGTGGTGTGTTTTCAATTGCCGGAACGAACGGCGAGCTCTGTAGCCTTGCTAATGCTTTGTCTGTTGGTTCATAAGCAAGGCGCGGCATTGGCATTCCTACCTCAACGCTCCCATGCGTCCAAGGGGCCAACTGCTGAAGGGCAAAAACTCTGCGCGGATCGTGTGTCCTAGTATCCTCCTTCCATCATGTCCTTTCTTCAAGCACAGTTCGCAAGTCAGATGATCTAGGCAGCTCTGTGTGCCTAGATGACGTCTGGTGCGTGTGCGAGGGCCGATAGGTGCTTCCCTCAGTATATGACCTCTCAGTTCTCGTTCTCTCAGACCTAGACTAACGAGTCCTGGAAGTCTTTGATTGAGTGTCGCCTGTTCTAAGGCTCCTACTTTCTGCTTGCGATGGTGTGGTACGCCTACCACGATCTTCTGAGTGGCAAGGAGGCATGTTTGTCTTTGCGCCCCTCTCCTGTCGCCACCCCATTTTCCTTTTATCTAACGCTTCATTGACTCCATGTCTGCCACCATCTTCCTTATTAACTCATCCTGCTCATTCACGCGATCCTCCAGAACTTGAGGGTCCATCCTCCGCTTCTGTCTTTCAGGACTTTGAGAGCGACGGGGCCTGCTAGCCCACCTCCCCCTTGCATCCCTCCAAGGGTTCTATCGCTGGGGTTCTAGATCCGCCATGGGAGGGATAAAAGGCAAGCTTTCGCGCCTCCCACCCCCCTCTAGGGTTTGTCCGTCAATAGCGAATTGTGGCAAATCTTCATTGTGTGCCATTACTTCTAATTAGAGAGGAAAAACTTGATCAGGAGGTTTTGTTCTTTCTGGACTTCCCACAGACGGCGCCAATTGTACGAGCACGAAATTATCTTCTCGTATAATCCTGTTGATCAAGTCTGTGCTCCTCCAAACGTCGTCGCTTTACTCCCTGAAAGCACAAACGTCAGTTAACCGGCGGGTGTGTGCCAGATACCTCTCCGATGCCTAAGTCAGCAAAATAGACAAATAGACAAAAGCTCTGTGTATTCGGGAATCAAAGTTGTGTTACCTGTACATAGGTTATGTTGTGAGCTTTTATAGGTTCTTGTGGACGCGCCTGGAGAACTCTTGAGAAAATCTCGTTTTGTTCTCTAGCTACTACAGTTCGGACTCAATGTCACGGTTCTGAATCTAATCTCGTAAAGTGCGATGAAAGACCAATAAATCACCAAAGAGTCCAAATCCGGCAAATCGTTTTGGAAAACTGATTTTTAAAAAAGAAGTGCCAAACATGGACTGCTTTGCCAGATACAGAGTCGCCACCTAAATATTTTATTTTGGGGGAATTTAGGAAACCCTGACTCGTGCCTAAGGCCACGTGTCCGTCATCACCAAAGTTGTCTCGGCACGGGAACTTGGGTACGAGAGGGGAAGGTCATGCAATGAGTACCCCCGTTCGCCCGATTAAAGATCGGCCTGTACTAAGCATGATATCTTGTTTTTGAAAACACATGCATTCTTATTCCGGTTAATTAGCTAGAATTACTATGTGATGCGCACAACACACAAATATAGACTAGATCGCCTAATTTGGAACAAAGTATCGCATATCCGTTTGTTTGGAAATGGTTTGAAGTTTGCTACTCGCAAGTAGGCTAAAACACGGATTTCAATGAATCGTTCCAATTCAAGTAATCCAACCTTCACCCACAAGCATTCAGGCAGTTATATTACATAAGCACTTAGCCTCATGGCAAGCATGCTGTCATGGCAACACTTACACACATGCAAGATGCTAAAGCATAAACACTCACAGTGTACTCCGAGCCAAAATAAAGAACTAGTTAGTAATCAATGCATGATCCTAATTCATGTCAAGATGGGTAATGCAACACAGGCAAAATGCAACTAGAATAGGCTCGGCTATTCTAAGATGGCATATGAGATGCGACAATTCGATACATGTATTCAAGTAAGGATTGAAATACAATGTAGTTCGTATGATGCGCCGAGCCTGGTGCATGCAATACAGATGAATGGATGCAAACATGCGAGCATAAGGATGCTAAATGAAATATGCCCTAAAACTAACCATCGTAAGTGGTTAAGTAAAAGGGAGAAAAGAATAGGGGTTGGAAGACATGCATCACACACACGCACGCTTATTACAACAATTGGCCCTCTCGACGGAGGGTCCGAAAGAATAATACAAACCATCTAAATAACTAACTAACAAGCTAATTAATTATTACACAATCAAATGAATAACTAGCTACAACTAATTATTACAACACTTAAATAATTAACAAATTAATTAAGCTACGAAAAACAGTAAAGAGGCCTCAAGAAGAGAGACAAATGCATACTCGGTCGGCTTCGCTCGGAAATTCATTGCCATGCCTCATGTTGCCTCTGTTTGCACTGCTCTGTACCTTTGCAAAGTGTGAAAAGTCCCAACACACTTCTAATTCACCCCATGGGCACTGTGGGAGGCCATTGGCCAAAAATCATGGTCATCAGCTAAGATAAACAAGTCATCGACCAAATATGAAGCCATCGGCCAAACACTTGTAGCCGACCGGCACTGAAGATGGCCGATCGGCTATCCATTCCTGGAAAATGCTCTTTTGCTGCAGCAGAGGACAAACAGAGCATGGCAATGCATTCACAAGACAATGTTTGCAACTACACCCCTTATCATGTTTGAGACTCAAAGGAGTGTAGTTCTCGACCCTCGGACCATCAATCGCGCATTTCAATACATGATGTCCAAAAGAGTCAAGTGTGCAATTCAATATCAAATGAAATGCACAAAACATATAAGGGACCTTAACCTCTATCATGTTTGATCAAGAGGCAAAGCAATGCACACACAATGCAATGCAACCTAAGCATGCAACAACATGCAATGGAACTAATATGCAACAACATATAATGTACTAAATATGTAACAAGCATGCGACAACATGCAAGGCAAGATGGATGAGCATGCAACAACATGTCAATTAGCAAGCATGTGACAACATGTAATATGACAAGCATGCAACAAGCATGTAAGCATGATGTAAAGTAGTAACTTTGAACAACATAGTAAATGGACTTAAACTAAAGATGGACAGACCTCAGCCATGCCCAAAATCAGTGGCCAAAGTTATGAATTGGACGCATGAAAATGCAAAACAAACATGCACATGTGAATGGTCCAACACCTAGGCATAGGAGGGCAACTTTCAAGAGCACTTAAAAGGGGACAAATATGGACATGTGACAAACATTGTAAGCTCTAAAATCATGCATAGAAAGGTGTCAAACCAACTAAACAAAGCACGCAAAGCATACAAGAAAGCCCAAAGCTTAAGGCTAGCCAAGGGACTCAAACCATGGCCACAAGAATCAAGCCTCAAAGGGCCAAGGGCATCCAAAACAGTTCCAAGGCAGGTCTAGACAAGACCAAAAACATGCTCGAAACTACCCGACACAAGCTAGAATACAACTCTAAAAGGCATGAGGCATGCAAGGCTACAAAGGGGTGTTACACTACACCTATCAAAACCAAACATGGCATGAATTATCCAATGAAAAACAGAGTTATGGCATATCAAAATAAGCCCAAAAGCCGACTTAGATGGCATCCCAAAGACCTAAGCATGGAGGCATACACAACGGTCCATTCATGAGGCATAAGACATCAACTCTTTAAAGTATTAAAGGAGTGATAAGTGCAAGTATATGAGCATGAAGCATGAACTGAAATAACATTTCAAATGATGCCAAATCATGATAATAGTCCAAATAAAGCATACTAGTGACTTGGACACTCAAAGCTAACAAGCTAGAATGCCTTATGGCTATACAAAGCGTGGCATATATGATCAAAACAACACAAAACAGAGCTCAAGCATGGTAAAACAAGGCTAAAAGCTTCTTTGAGTTGAGCCAAAACATGCAAGAATGGTAATCTAAACGCAAGATACATGTTAAAGCAAATGAGAAGATTGCAAGACAAGTACATGAAGCATGTAAGAGCCAACTAAACCCACCCAAAACAGAGCCATGGCATGCTAAAGCAACACCAAAAACCCACTGAAATGGAGTCAACATAAGCTAGAAAGACATGCTCAAACATGAAGCATATAAGGCTAGTTTGTGTGATTTACACTACAAGTGTATTAGGCATGCATGGAGTGACAAAACCAAGTAAAAACAGTGGTGTATCATGGCAAAACAAAGCCTAATACATACTGAAATGAAGCTAAAACAAGCTAAGCCAACATGCTACCAATATAAGCCACTTATGCAAGCATACAAAACAACAAGGAGATGGGATGACCCTCTCCTATTTAGGATTCCAAAACCATCTTTCCACCAGTGAAAATCCTCTGAATTTCAGTGGTAGAAAGGTCATGCAAAACCTAAAACAAGGGCCAAAAGGGATGGCCTAAAACAAGGCCTAACAAGGCCTTAGAGGGAGGAGATGACCCCCAACCAAAAAGTGACCTTAACCAAAGATTTAAAGCATGTAAAAACAGAACTTTTATCAGTTAAAAGTTAAGCTTAAAACAATAAGCAAGTAGGTCTAAAAGCTAAAACAAGAATGGGGGTTTAAAAGCAAAGAACTCGCCCTTGAAGACCACCTTCGAGAACACTGCTCCAGCTGCCTTCTCTGATCAAAACCAGCCCAAGAACACTATAATCAACCTCAAGGGACCTCAGCTCCAAGAGGATGGTGTTCTAGTGTGTGTTTGTGTACAATAGTAAGACAAAATGACACTTTTGAAGCACAAAATGAAGAATCAAGGCAAGATAGATACAAAACTATATCTATCACTCTAATCCTAATTTTCTGAACTTCTGGAAAAGGATGAGGAGCTCCCTCTTTATAGAAGTTCAATTCCTAAGCTTGTTGAGCAAGCTAAGCAATTGAATCAAATCCCTCCATACACGTGTATGGAGGATGTGAATTGTACATGCCAGCTATGACAGCTGGCATAATATATCTGCATAAAGTAGATGAACAGGGCTCGGCCAGAAAATATGGCCGATCGACCAACATAAGTGCCGATCGACCAAAAAAAGTAACGATCGGCCAACACTTTTGGCCGATGGCAAGAAAACAAGGCCGATGGCTTCATGCCTTGGCCGATGGGTTGAGGGGATGGCCAACAAGCCACCCTCTTCCCTCAGAAGCAAAAACACAAGTCATTGGTCCACAACCAAGCACAAAACAGACAAGTTGAAAGATCTTGAGGCAAAGCGCGCGGCCGAGACCTCCGGGAGCTCAAAACGAACACGAACATGGATGATCATCGAGTGTTCAAACGATGACGTCCAAGTCTTGAAGACGGTCAAAAATGGGGTGTCTACAGTTCCGCATGGTACAATCCTAGTAGGACTCTTATTCCTCTATGTAAAGTCCTTCTAAGAATCACACTCCTGAAAGATAATACTTATCCTTCAACACCCCCTCACAACTTAAACCAAGTGAGATGGTTCTAGCTTGGTGGCATGACCAAACGACCGAGCTAGTATTGCCATGCTTAAGTGGTAGCTTTGACCGAGCTCTGCCTAGCTCGGATCTTCCCTTCACTACTTGTACCTCGGTTTGGCATACTCCAACCGAGCTACTTACTTAAGACTGATCCAACTATGCCTAATGGCGACCTTCGCTCGGCGCTACTATGCGCGATGCTTAGCTCGGTCCAGCTTTACCTGGATCCAACTCGTTAGCTCCAAGACCGAGCTACGTCAACCCTTACCCTGACCCATTTGTACGGCCCAACTTACCAAGAAGGCCCTTCCTTAGTTCAGCTCAATTTATTCATAAATTACCCTCTCAATATAACAATTTAATTATTAATAATAAGAAAATGTTTTAGAGTTCTAAAACATTTTGATGAACTGGATTTCATTATGATATGATGTAAGTTAACTTTTTACATTTTATATATATATATATATACATATAGGGTGTGTTTGATTGGGGGGATTATCCACTATTTGGACTCCATGTCCAGCCTCCCTCCTTATCCGTTGTTTGATTTTTTTTTAGTCCGCCGGACTCCATGTCCGGCCGGACTCCACGTCCCCCATATAGGGGACTATCCTGTCCTGGGGGGGGTGTGGGATTGTTTTGGGGGGACTAATCACTATTGGGATTAGATGTGAAAATAACAATTTTGACCATCTACTATTTAATTATATATTATATTTAATAAAATTCAATAAAATTTAAATGTCGCAATTTAAAAATAAAATAATTTTATTTAACTTTTTATTAATGTTTTATTTATTTAATTTTTTAAAATAATTTTTTATAGATATTTTATTGATGTTTTATTTTCAAATTTTGTTTATAATTTATTTAATTTCATTATTTAAATTGTAACAGGTGTTTTATTATTGTGTAAAAAAAAAAAATTTAGTGGTTATTTATTTATTTAATTGTGTAAAAAAATAAATTTATGTAAAAAAAATAAATTTAATTTATATTATTAAATTAATGATATTTTTTGTATGTAAAAAAACAAACACAGTAACGTTTTGTATGTAAAAAAAATAATGATTTGTTATACAGTAATGATTTAAAACAAATTTTATTGATATTTTATTTATTTATTTATTTATTTTAAAAAAACAAATTTATTTAATTAAAAATAATTAAAATATTAAAGATATGTTTAATATTGCTATTCCTTAGTAAACAATTGAAAAAGGGCAAAATAGTCTTTTGTTCATTTATCCTATCCAGTCCGTCCAACCAAACGTTGGATTCACTAAAAATAGTCCTTTCCAGACATCTAATTCCATGAAAAAACAAACACAGGATACATATCCAATCCGACCAAATAGTCCGGAGAATTCGCAATCCCAGGACTCAAGTCCGATAGATTCTAATCCCCCCTTATCCAGTTCGCCCAATCAAACACACCCATATTTCACTATCACTTCAATAAAGCTCTATTTTTAAGACTTTCTATCATTATCCTTAATGATATTTGTGGATGGTACTACCTATCGGGTCTAGCTCCTCTCTAGCCATGCCGGACGTCCAATCATTAAGAAATTTCAATATGATTCCTAGAATTCTTTATTATTTGCACAGGTTCTTTGATTCACACTTATATTAATATTATTATTTTATATTTGTTTGTTGTTTATTATATACATATATTTTTATTTTTTTAATTATTTTTTATACGTGAGATATTAAATCTAATTGTTGTTGGTAATATTTAATTTCTTGAGTTATTCTATCTACTCTATTTTCTAATAAGTTCTATTGTGACAATTCATCTCGGTGACCGCTCGAGTGTTGAAAAGACTGTTCGAACGGAGATGACGTACTTTCAATAGTTTACTTTGCAGGTTGAGGGACCGCTCGAGTAAAAAAAAAGGGTCCCCGGTATCTCGTTTTGTAGGCGGAAATATTGAGAGTTCTCATTCATCGCTCCAGCGGTGAAAAGACCGTTCGAGCGGTCTGGCTCTAAATTTTGAAAATTTAAAAATAATGTGATGAAATGAAATTGATCCTTAATTCTTTAAATTGATGATTGAATTATGATATTAAAGTGGCATTTGAATAGAGAATTGTGAAATTTGAGATGTGCTTGAGATTTTAATTGAAGATTTTGGGGCTTATTACTCTATTTTGTCTCATTTACTGGAATGATGAGAAATTATTTTACTTTCATGAATGCATAAAACATTTGGAAGTCTTAGAAAAATTGTTTGAGGGGGAGATAAATAGGTGTGAGTTCGAGTAAAGAGTCGGTTTTGAGAAAGTGTTATGTATTGTTGGTACCCACGTGGAGAAGTTTGGGCTCAATTAAAATATATATTTCAAGTGTAGAATTAATAAAATAGTATTAGAAAAAGAAAAAAAAAATTCGGTTAATTTGCTTCGCTTTGAATTAAAAGGCGAATAATCGAATGAAAATTATGAAAATCGGAAACTAGGGTTTTAAGTGATCAATCTATAATTAGAGAGTTAAATAATTAATACTAGAGTTTTAAAAATGATTTCTAAGCTACCGGGGTTGATTATGATCTATACGAGTTTGACTATGATGTGTTTTCGGTCCTAGGGTTAATTTCACGAATAAATGAGGAACTGAGGGTTTTTATTTTTAACTGATTATTTCTAAGATTTTTGCTAATTTCTTTTAATAGTCTAATTAAGGTATTATTTTGTTCTATTATTATTTGTAAAGAAGTATTACTATTTAAGTTATCAGATTATATTTCTTCACTATATTTAATCATCATGCAAATGTTATTGGCAAAATCGAGAAATCGAGCTCTGATACCAATTTCAATTGCAGATTTTGTGGATTTAATTTAATATCAACTCTTGCAAAAAATTTCGTTGGTAATCGATACTTGCCTTTTCTAAGAATATTTTATTTTTAATTCTAGCAATTCTCTAGTTATAATTTATTATAGATTGTTCAGAAGCAGTAACCAAAAAAGAATTCAATCTATTTAACTCACTTTCTAATTCAGAAATATAATATAATTATCTTTTATTTCAACTCTAATTATTGTAATTAAACATATATAATTATTAATTAAGTATTCGAATTTTTATTGTTATTATTTTAAGTTTAATTAATTGTGATGGAAGTTTAATTAATTGGTATGAAGAGAATAAGGGCAAAAATTTTCTAAGAAGGCTTGTGATGCAATTTATATAATTATGATTAATTAGGACCCTTGGATAGTATTAGTAGATGAGGTGGCAGAATGTGATGAAAGTGTAGGAGGGGATCCACTTCCCTATCTTAATTTTGGGGTGTAACTTGAACGAGTTTGGATTTGGATAAGTTGACAGTTGCCCAAGCTCAAATTGGAACTTAGGCCTCGTTTGACAAGTGATTTTTTTAGTCAAAAAGTCATTAAAAAAATTAAAAAGTTAATAATTTATACAAAAAAGTCAAAGATTTCTTTTTCTTTTTACTTTTTACACATCTTTTCGTAAAAAATTAAAAAGTTATCACATACGTATTAATTTTTTTTACATCACGTTTTAGCCAAAAAATCAAAAAGTTACTAAAAAAATCTATTCCCAAACGAGGCCTTAGTTTGTTTGTCTAAATTCTATCTGAGTTAAATTTAAATTGTACGAGTTACCTGAATTGTACATATAATTCAGTTTTTGTTTTTTTATTTATTGCAACTAAATTATTTAATTTGTTAAAATTATACTCTATTTACATTTGTTTTATAAAATGATTAATAATATCAAAACAAATAATTTATATAATGTGAAAGAGATGCTGCTACAATGATCTTTACAATTTAAGAGTGAAAAAAAAAAAAAAAAGGAGTAAAATTTTATGTTTTGTTACTTGTATATATAATATATATTTAATATGATTCAATAATTTAAATTACTTTAACATCATCCAATAACTTATATGTGTATTTAATATATATATATATATAATTTGAGCTTTGAATTGTTTGATATCTTTGTCCAAATTTATTCAAATTTAATCAAATTTATAAATTTTTACTTAAATCTGTACTAAATTAAAAAATATTTTATTTGAACTCAGTTCAAATTGTTCGAATTGAGCCGCCCAAATTACACCCCAACTTAATCATTAAAATATCTATCCGGTGTCGGCTGGTTAAAATAACAGTATTGTTTTGTAAATTCATCTTCTCCTTGCCTACAATGAGATCCATTTATATTATTTTCTACGCAACATGATATGATATTCTAGACGTTAACTAATTAATCAAGTTGAATTATTGAAAAGTCTATGCATTTCCAATTCAATACATTTTTAATTACTGTTCACTGTTTTGGATCAAGAACTTACGAAGAAAAAAATATTTTTCTAAATTCATTCATTTTTCTCTTCCTTCACAAATTATTACCCAATCTTTGATGCAAACTAGGGTTTTGGCAAGAGTTAAAGTGACTAATAGGTTAAAAAAAAAAAAAAAAATTGATTTAGCTAATAAGACAAAATATCACATTCAAATTATAATTATTTTACTTTTTCTCTCACAACTATCATATCCAAACTAAATAAAAACCAAAAAAATTTCCCAAACAAAACTAATTTAATCAAGTTAAATTAATTTAAAAAATCAAAAAATTAAATTAAATTAGCTCTTTCCAAAGCAAGACTCTGTACATGGGTCGAATTGGAGATATTTTTCAAACCAAACCGCCATTGGTGGGTATTTTTTTTTTGGGCAGCAACCAACGTACCTATCATCACATTGGTAGATTTGATGAACTTTATGACTATTTCGAATCGGCGGGTTAAACGAATTTTTGAATACACAAATTAAAATAATTAAATTAGTAAAAAATCATATCACAACTACCAAAATAAATAAATAAAGTAATATATATATAAATATGAAAGGATGAAGCAGGACGGAAATGAAAAATAGTATGTTAATTTTGTTTTATGATAATTATTAGGATTAAAGTTAAACTAATTGGTTAAAATTTAATTTTTTGACTTTTTAAATTTTTTTTAGCTTTTTTATATAAGAGGTTATGTGACTCAAAATGGGTTAAAAACTGATTTTTGGCTTTTTTAGTTTGTTTCCAAATGACTTCGTTTGGGATGTGAGTTGACTTTTTAGCTCTTTAGCTATTTGGGGCTAAAAAATCTAGTTTGGAATAGACTTTTTGACTTTTGTAAGAGAAAAAATGAAATGATTATGAGTTGGATATGAGATTTTGTCATATTTGACTAAAATAACCTATTTCATCCTCGAACATCGTCATCCGAAGTGATCAATACCATAGTAGCTTCATTGTTGTCGATTGGGAGTTAGATAAGATTCGAAATCTTCGATCAGAGCTTTGAAAAGCCGATGCAAACGATTGGGTTGGTTAGGTCGCCGACGACAAAAGAGAAATAGAGTCGGAGCAACTGAATGTGGCCTCGCCGCCACAGTCATCACTACTTGCCCCTCTTTGTCTCTCTGGTTTTCTGTTTTAGATAGGGTGTTTCTAATTTTCTGTTTTAGATGAGGTGTCTCTCTGGTTTGAGAGCTTAAAGAAAAAAATATATATATTCCAAATCAACGTCGTTTTAGATTGACACAACAGCCACCGTAAGAAATTACGACAGACGATCTAGGCTCGGAATGAGTTGACGGATTTATGAGTAAACTATATATCCCAATGCAAACACAACCTTCACGTAAATAAATAGAAATTTACGAGTAAAATTTCACACACCTAATGCAAAAACAACCTTCACGTAATACTTGAAATAGAAACACATGCAAAGTTTGCTAATATTATTTTTTGCTTGATTATCGCAGTGAGGATAAAAACGTTACAACCAAGTGGACCTAGTCCTGATTCATAAAACAAACAACTCGTTTCATCAGAGTCCGAGCCTTCTCACAAGCCGGGTCGAACAAATGAAACACATGAGGCTCACCTTCTGTTTCCTCAATCTCCACCGAACCACCCCACTCACTCTTCTTCAATGCCTCATAGTAACTCCAACCCCTCTCTCTCAAATGGTCCTTCCCAGCAACACAAACCAGAACCCTGGTGCACCCAAGCTTCGCCAACAAACCCGGGTCAGCAGCCGGGTTCAACCTCGGGTCATTAATACCACTAGTTTGGGGACAAATAAGCATCCACAACTTATCAATCTCATCATTCCCAAAAAATGGCTGAACCAAAACCACACCCACAATCTTCAAACCCGACCCTAACCCATCAACACCAGCCCGAACAGCCATGTTATGAGCAATATTGGCTCCGGCACTATCACCGGCCAAGAAAACCCGGGTAAAGTCAGCGTGGTCAACGAGCCAGGGATCCGGGTCGGGTATAGATCCATTAGCATGTCGGGTTACCCATTGGAGGACGGACCATGAGTCGTCATAGCACGCCGGAACAGGGTGCTCCGGGGCTAATCGGTACTCGATGGAGACGGCGATGACGTTGGCGGCGGCGGCGAGGGAGGTGACGTAGTGGTGATAGAGAGGGGAGAAGGCTGATTCGATGGAGAATGCGCCGCCGTGGATGTAGATGAGGAGGGGGAGTTTGCGGTGGGGGTGGGTGGTTTTGGGGAGGAAGAGGCGGGCGGAGACGGCGTTTTCCGGCGAGATGAGGGAGTCTTTGGATCGGACGCCGGTTTGGGGATCATCGGAGGGTGGGAGGATTTGGGTTATCTTGAATCGTTCGACATGGCCGTTTTTGTAGATGCGGAAGAGGGGAGGGAAGTCTTGGAGTATCTCAGATGGATTTGAATCCATTGTTGCCAAGATGAAGAAAATGACAACTACCCTGCTTTGGCCCCAAAGTTCAGTACATATTTATATTAAAAAAAACATGTTATTTGATTATTGTTGTGAGTTTTTTATTGTTTAAAAAAAAAAAATTTATTTGATGTACAAAAAAAATATTATTTTAAAAATGTTTATTTAGCCATCAAATGAATAAAAATTATTTGGAAAATGACGAGAAGTTACCATGTTTATCCTATCATCGAAAGTGACTCAAATTAGAACTCGCCCGTAGTTGTGCCCATTGAGTGAAAACTTACTTTAGAAGTAAAATTACAGATTTCCTTAAACAAAAGTTTATAATCAACTATACTTTGTAAAAATGAAATTAATATATATTATTATATTAAGTGAATGTTAGATTTGATATTCAAGTTTTTACTTATTTCTCATTTTGCCTGTCTTGTATCTCTCATTTTTTCATTTAAAACAAATATATATATATAGAGAGAGAGAGAGAGAAGTGTATAAATAGGGATGACAATTTGAACCTGACCCGACAGGGACCCAACCCTCCGACCCTAATTTAAGCGGTGTTTCCACGAAAAATATCCCCAACCAGACAAGGATGGTATTCAAAAATCAATCCCCGATCAGTTTTGGATCGGGGACTGGGATAAGTGTCCCAACCCCGTACCCGACCCGGTCCCATCCCCATTTATTCTCGAAGTAAAATTACTATTTTACCCCATATATATATAAACCAAACCTCCTCTCTCACTTTCACTTCTTACTCTCTTAGTCTCACGGTGTGTCTCAGTGCTCTCTCCCTTACTCACTGACTTAGATCTCTCTAAGTCTCACCGCACCGCTTCTCTCATCTCTCTCTTCCTCCCTCACTCACTCACTCACTCACTCAGATCTCTCTCATTCTCTCACTTTTTATCATCATCAACATCATCCAGATCCACTACCACCACCGATCTGAACAGATTGTGAATCGTGGTCCGTCCGTGAAGCCCTCCGTTGCCACCGATCTGAACAAGACTAGGACCATGATCGTGACCGTGAAGCCAGGATCATGACTAGAACTGTGAAGCCACCGATTTAAACAGATCGTAGTCCGATCGATGTCTTGATCAACGAACAGATCGTGAAGTCCCCCTCTCTCTCTCTATATATATCTGACATGGATAGGCTCACAAAGACCACAGCCCACAGTGAACAAACCCAAGCCCACCATTTAGACCCCATTGCATAACCCGGGTAGTAAAATCCAGGACAGCTGGAGGCCAACTGGGCATGAGGGACCAATGACATTCGGACATATGGCAGGTGCAAGACAGGCCACATCAGCAGACAAAGATCTGCAAAGTTATTGCCACAACACATCACCATTAATGCAGCCCATCACAGCATTTATTACGACAACACCTCCCCGTTGGAATGGCGCCCCTTTACCCTGAACAAGGTAGGCTACAACACAGGCTTTTCGGCAAGGGAGGCACGTCGGAAGGGACAGTGAAATGATTACCAAAGAATATAAGCAAGCATGGAAGGCAAGAAGAAGGTTAAGTATTCTGTTCCTCTCTCTCTCTCTCGCTCTCGCTCTACATTCCCTACTTCCACTTCTAATTTACACGCCGAAGGGTTCGCTGGGGGACTACCCTGTTCCCCATTGAACTTGTTTGCAGGTCTTCTGGTGGGCCTCATCACTCGGACGTGGGCTTGAGGAGCTTGGATCGGTCCAGTCCATCCACCGTGAACGAACTGTATCATCAGTTGGCGCCGTCTGTGGGAACTAGGTTCTTATCCGGACGTCAGTTGTGCTCATTGTCGCTGGAGACCCTGTCCTAACAATTTTCTCCTCTTACCCATCCAAGTGTATGGTCACGACTAGATCTATAGCTTCTCACCATAATACCGCCGATCATCAAACTGACCCCCCCAATCCAAACAACCCACCACAATACTTTGTCGAGCTTACCAACAGCATTAACCGCATGGCCGAGCAAAACCAGGCCCTGATAAATGCCTTACTCCAAAGAAATCTCCCTATGCCTCCTCCTCTACCTCCAGATGTCCCGCCTAACCAAGAACGAGCCCCGAGCCATCCATTGCCGCAGCCCTATCCACCAAACTTGGAAGGTCTACAGCCCCCTCTCCCACATATAAATCCACCACCTCCTCCTCCACATCCATCAATCATAGCACCGGCCCCTGAAGGGGAAGCCAGCAGCGTCCAGCCCCTGTTTCCCTCCGGAGGTGACAACATTCCCCTCTGGGACGCCGAACTCCGCGCCATGAAGCTCCAACTCCAAGGGGTCATGCAGAACATCCAGCATAAACCCTCCACAACCGCAAACTCACCATTTGTTGCTTCCATCCGAGAAAAGCCTCTGCCCGCCAAGTTCAAAATGCCCACCATCGACTCTTTCGATGGAACGACGGACCCGGTCGACCATCTAGAGACCTACCGCACCCTCATGATCCTTCACACTTTCCCTGACGAGATCATGTGCCGAGCTTTCCCCGTGACATTGAAGGGGTCAGCTCGGCTGTGGTTCAGCCAGTTACCCCCAGACTCTGTTTCCACCTTCTAGCACCTCAGCGACTCCTTCCTTAGCCACTTTATTGGAGCCCAGCGCCAACGTCGCCCGGCAACACAGCTCCTCAACATCCGGCAGACCGAGGGAGAGTCGCTACGCAGTTACGTTACTCGCTTCAATACTGAGGCCTTGCAGGTGGCGGAAAACGATGACAAGGTCATCCTCACGGCTTTCATGGCCGGCCTACGGTCATCCGACTTCCTTTTCTCCCTCTCCAAAAACCCCCCGACCTCCATGGCAGCTCTGCTCTCCAAAACCCAAAAATATATGAATGCTGAAGATTCACTAGCCGCTCAGTAGGATCCAATAACCAAAACCCCCAGAGAGAAAAGAAAGGACCTAGAACCCAGAAACGCCCAGTATAATGCCCAAACACCCCACTATAACGACCGACCTCCTCGGGCCGACCGGTCGGCACCTGCCCCACCGCCCGGTCGGTTCGAGCGGTATACACCCCTCAATTCTCCCATGGAGCACGTACTTAATCAGATCCAACGAGACTACCCCCTAAAGTGGCCCCTGCCTTCGCGAACCCCTTCCACTCGGAAAGACCAGTCCAAATATTGCCGTTTTCCACCAGGACCATGCCCATAACACTGATGACTGCATAAATCTCAAGGATCAGGTGGAGGCCCTAATACGTCAGGGGCGCCTCAGCCGGTTCACAGACACCCGCCCCCAGCAGAGGCAAAGGACCAAGCCCCGCAGGGACAACTGCCGGCACACCCCGCCCCGGCAGCTAGCCCAACTTAACCAAGGCCACGATCGGCCTCTGCCACAACCCCGATCACCAGGTAACCCACCCCCACCTGTTGGGGAAATTAGAGTTATTTCAGGTGGCCTTGCTTGTGGAGGACCATCCCGATCGGCTCAGAGGGCGAAACTTCGAAGAATACAGCAGGGCTCGGACAAGGCAGTCGCCACGGTAGACCGGCCCTCCAAACAGCCCAAACAGTGGACAGAGCCCATCACCTTTACGGACACTGACTGTACAGGCATCCATTACCCACATGATGATCCCCTTGTCATTTCGGCCATCCTCTCCAACTACAAGGTCAGACGGGTTTCTCATCGACAACGGCAGCTCCTCAGACATTATCTTCCTCAACTGCTTCGGCCAGCTCAAGATCGGGGAAGAAAGTCTATCTCCACTCCAAACCCCCCTGGTCGGTTTCACTGGAGACCGTGTGACCTCTGTTGGTTCCATTGACCTCCCCATCACAGTCGGCGAATACCCACGACAGGCCACGAAGTTGCTCACCTTCCTTGTGGTCGATTGCCCATCTGCCTACAACATCATCCTTGGCCGCACCACCCTAAACGCTTTCCAAGCCATTACATCCACCTATCATCTTGCCCTCAAATTGCCTACCGATCTCGGGGTTGAACAGTCAGAGGAGAGCAGACCGTGGCCAGAGAGTGTTATGTTGCCTCACTTAAAGAAGTCAAGCTGAAGGAGGCAATGATCATCGAAGGACTTGACGTCCGGGATGAGGACGAGCTGGTCAGAGGAGAACCTGTGGAGGAGCTCGTGGAGGTCCCTATTGACCCCACCAACCCACTGAAAACTACCAGGATTGGCAGCCAACTATCCCCCCAAGCAAAAGCTGACCTTATCGCCCTTCTGACCAAGCACAATGACGTATTTGCCTGGACCCATTCAGACATGCCAGGCATCGACCCCTCCTTCATAACTCACCGCCTCAGCATCGAACCCCATTTCCGACCTTACCGCCAGAAGCAGCGCATCTTCCATCCAGAGCGCAATACTCTTATAGCCGCAGAGGTCGACAAGTTCCTTGAGGCCCAATTCATCCAAAATGTAGACTATCCTAAGTGGTTGTCCAATGTGGTTCTAGTCCGCAAGAACAATGGCAAGTGGCGACTCTGCGTCGATTACTCTGACCTGAACCGAGCTTGCCCCAAAGATAGCTATCCACTCCCCGCATAGATCTGCTGGTCGACGCCACGACCGGTCACCAAATGCTCAGCTTCATGGACGCTTTCTCTGGGTACAACCAACTCATGATGCACTCGTCCGATCGGGAACACACATCCTTCATTACCGACCGAGGTACCTACCACTACTGTGTAATGCCGTTCGGACTGAAGAATGCTGGGGCCACCTATCAACGGTTAGTCAATGCTGTTTTCCACCATTAGATCGGTCAGAACATGGAAGTATATGTGGACGACATGCTAGTCAAGAGCAAACTCTCCACTGACCATCTAACCGACCTACGAGAAACCTTTGCCACCCTTCGCAAGTATCAGATGAAGCTTAACCCCGAGAAGTGCGCCTTCGGCGTTGGATCTGGAAAGTTTTGGGTTTTATGGTCAGTTAGCGCGGCATTGAAGCCAACCTGGAGAAAATCAAGGCCTTGATTGAGATGCAGTCACCCAAAACTGTTAAAGAAGTTCAAAGACTCACTGGCAGAGTAGCGACCCTCAACCGTTTCATTTCCCGCGCAACAGATAAGTGCCTACCATTCTTCAAAGTTCTTCGGCAGACTTTTGAATGGACAGCTGAATCCGAAGAGGCTTTTCGGCAGTTAAAGCAATGCATGGCCAACCCCCCCTTCTTTTTCACAGGCTATTACGGGCGAGCCCCTCTTCCTCTATTTAGCAGGATCGAACACCGCCGTCAGTGCAGCTCTTATCCGGGAAGATGGCTCAGTCCAACGGCCGGTCTACTACATCAGTCGAGCTCTCAGGGGAGCAGAGCAGAATTACCCATTGCTAGAAAAACTGTCCCTGGCCTTGGTCACCGCCTCCAGACGACTTCGTCCTTACTTCCAGGCCCATTCCATAGTGGCCCTCATCGACCAACCCCTGAAGAAGATCATGCAGCAACCAGAGCTTTCTGGCCAACTTATGCAATGGTCAGTGGAACTCAGCCAGTTTGACATCTCCTACCGCCCTCGCACAGCAATCAAGGGACAGGCCATAGCCGACTTCATCTTGGAATTCACCAACCCTACCCCAACCACTACCTCTCCACCCCCACCAACTCCTGCCGAGCTAAAGGACCCCCATTCTTGGACTCTCAACGTCGACGGGTCATCCCGGAGGGAAGGTGGTGGGGCTGGCCTCATCCTCACCTCCCCTGAGGGTGGTTATTTCAAATGTGCCCTCCGTCTCTTGTTTGGGGCCACCAACAATGAGGCCGAATATGAAGCATTGATAGTAGGACTCCGTCTGGCCAAGGATATCAGCGTCAGCCACATCCGAGTGTTCAGTGACTCACAGCTCATCATCGGTCAGATTACGGGGGAATTCGACGCTAAGGATGGCACAATGCGGGCTTACAGGGACATGGTGCTCCCTCTTGTTTGTCTCTTCAATACTTTCTAGATCAAGCACATACCTCGGACAGAAAACTCCAAAGCAGATAAGATGGCTCAATTGGCTTCTGCAGATCAGTCCGACCTCAGCCACGGAGTCCGCCTCGAATACCTAACTCATCCGGCCATCTCGCCCGATCCGCACGAAGTGTAGTTCCTCCAAAATGAACCCATTCCCTAGGCATCCGACATCATACAATTTTTGACAACGGGAGAACTTCCAGATGACCAACAGCAAGCCGCCAAAGTCAGGGCCCGATCGTCCAATTACATCCTCGACAATGGCATCCTGTACAAACGTGGTTTTTCACGACCATATCTGCGATGCCTCAATTCGACCCAAGCAACTTATGTCATGCAGGAAATTCATGAGGGAATTTGTGGCAACCACTCGGGCGGCAGGTCCTTAGCCCACAAGATACTCTGTACTGATTATTTTTGGCCAACTCTTAATCAAGATGCGACTGACTTCGTCCTCAAATGCGATAAGTGTCAGCGTTTTGCCAACATTCCCCATGCCCCTCCTACAGAGTTAATCTCACTTTGCAGCCCCTATCCGTTCGCCAAATGGGGGATCGACCTGGTCGGTCCACTTCCCACCGGCCGTGGCCAGACCAAGTTCGCAATCGTCGCCATTGACTACTTCACCAAATGGGTAGAGGCCGAACCCCTAGCCACCATTACCGAGCGGAACACAACCAAGTTCATCTGGCGATCGATCGTCTGTAGATTTGGCATCCCTCAGGCCATCGTGTCAGACAACGGCAAACAATTCGACAACGCCAGATACAGAAAGTTCTGTGCAGACCTCCAGATCCAACCATGTTTCTCCTCCC